>JFBX01000893.1:16103-108660 GCA_001563135.1 Colletotrichum simmondsii
GTGTGTGGTCGGGGTTTGCGCTGAGGCTGAGGACTTGTTTTTGGGTCAATTGACCTCTTCTCGTGTTTCGCTTGTTGCTTTCGTCGGCTGGTTGGTGTCGTGGATACGCCTTGATGGCCGGGTTGGGCTGGGTGGTGCAATGAATAGCTTGGTAGGGACCCGAAATTTTGGCGATGCGCGATTGCGACGGATTAAGGGTTCGCCCATTGGCCGATGTAAGATCCCTGTCGGATTTTGGTTGCCATCCCTTGCTGTGGGGACGCATTTCCGCCCGGGTGCACGGACTCGGCAAGTTTATGCAAGTCGGCGCCGGTGGGTGGGGCTGATTTCCCGGGGCCCTCCGGGACTGCGTACACGCCATCGGAACGGAGGAAAGTAAGATGGGCGGAGTTGCCTCTAATCAACCCAAATAATAGATTGCCATATTCTAGGACACGGTCTTACATATCGTTGAAACTGTGAGACCAGGTTAGAGTACACATATGGAGCATTGGAGCAAGATCTATTCGCTTCCCGAAGCTGTCTAGGTACATAGTAGGCAAATTTGAAGACTGTTACCTTGAGATCATTTTTCAAATGATACAAAGTCTGCCTAAAAGATTTGCACTTGTCGCCGCATCTGAAACGCGGTCATTTGTCTAGGTAAGGAACGGAGGCCTCTGCCATGCTTTTTCATACGTCAAAGGCTGATGTCTCAAGACAACAAGGGGTTTGGAATCCATCCAAGGACGGGTTCGGGATGGCTTTAACTTCATACCTATTTGTCTCTTTGGATATGTAGCGTTTCTTTCTTTGGAGGCTGGCCGTTCTGACGTTCTTGACTCACTGCTCAAAGAGGCCAGGTCTTCCTGATTCCAGCTCCCGGAATGTCGTGGACGAATTTCCTATGAGCATTTGAATTCACGAAATCGATGAGACCTGGCTTTATATGCTGTTATAATATCGACAAAGTCCCATGAATCTTTTCTCCAACATTTAATGCAGCCATCATACAACGACACCAATATGGATCTCACTGCTATATTTCGCCCTCGAGCAAGAGTAGGCACTCGGCCCATACCTTCGGGCTGGGTACTTAAGACTCCCCCTGGAAAATTAGAGGTCCAGAACACCTCTGTACAATTGGAGCTACGTTCCATCCTCCGCCAACTGCAGAAGCATAAACCGCGCCCTCAACGCCAAGGTGCCATGTCTATCGCAAAGCCGCAGCCGCAGCCACCCCAGACATTCCAGACCGCCCCTCAAGTCTTGGATTCCATCGAAAGATCGCAATCAAAATTCGAAACACTGATGCGCTCCTTCACAGGAGGCGAGAGCTCTAACGTCCGCAACGCCGCCGGCACACAGGCAAATAACGCCGCGGAAGGCCGTCGGCAAGCAGAAACCCCGGGCAGAGTGAACGCCGAGGCCGCAAAGCTCAGACGCAGACACGATAGACTGGAGCTCGAGTTTCTGCTCTTTCAGAAGCGGATGGAAAATCGCCAGCGTCAGCCCGCTATCGCCAGAGAATGGTGGAAGAGGGAGAGCGCGGCGAGGATCAACCTTGCCAACGAACTTGGTCAGCTTCGAGAGGAAAATGAACGTCTGAAGACTGAGCTTGAGGAGGCTAGAGCCGTGATCAAGAGATTGGAAGAGCAGGTACTTTGATCATCGATTTCGTCGACAAGGCCGAGCCAGGCAGGACCTACTGTCTCAATCATGAGCTTTATCTTGACGCCTACCAAGAACCCGATACCGATCCCAGCTACTGCCCGAAATGCGCAAACAATGATAGTCCTGTAGAGTGTTTGAAGATTGAATGTCTTTGAACGCTCCGAGGGCGAGGGCAAGGGCGTGGGCAAGGTTTCCCGCTTCCCTCGAAGGCGTCACTAGAAGATGGAACATTGTTGCCGGGACTTCGGTACTGCTGGGCAATCGAACCAAGCGCTGAGTGATTTTGACTTCAGCGAGTATAAGAAAATAAGGTTTATGGTACAACTTTGGGAAGTCGGGCGCGCACAGAAATAGAGGCAACAATCAAGTATTGTTAGAAGCTCCAGAATCGCCGGACATGGCCGAGATCCCATCCCCCTTTCACATGAAAAGATGCATATACTCACGACAACATGACTGCATTGGCTTCTGAATTTGGCTTAAGAAGTGTATTATTACTTTTGTAGCGTATTTCTCCCTGAATCGAGATCGTAAAGCGAGTCCCGAACAGTGATGAGCATCCACCAAAGGCCTGCATTTGGTGATGGAAGGTCACGATATACTTGGTAGGTTTGGGGGCTGTCAAACGTAAGCCATTGAAGCCAGATCTAATTTCACAAGTGAAGGCGCGCGCTATTTCTACATATCCGCCTTCCTGCCAAGGCATTCGTGGTCCTGGACCTGTGAACGAAGCATTGTGCAACTCGGCGTGAAAGCGGGCCCGGCCGGCATCCGGGACCCACTACCTGTCTGCCGGATCCGGCAAGACCTCTCCGGTGCCGTCTTCTCATCTTCCAACTCAGGCGAAGTGGAATACGGGCGATAATTCGACTGCATCCTTGGGAAAATCGACAATGCTTCACAACCCATCGAATATCCGATTCTGACAGCACTGGACATTTCATCAGTCTAATAGTTAGTCGAGAGACAGAAGAAAGCGGACCGGGGAAAAGTGGGAACGGTAGTGCAGTTTTGATGGAACGCTGCATCTCCACTTCACTCCATTCTCACGCTTCCCACTCTCATTCTCATCCATGTCATCCATCTCATCCTTCTCACCTGTTAGCTTTTATGTCCTCATCACTGTGAACCGCTCAAACATACAAGACAGATGATCAACATCGTAGACAGATTCCCTAACCTCATCCACGACACGACTTCACCGCCATTCACGACCCCGCCAAAATGGTTCGTCACGACCCTCACGCCAACCACCCCGTCGGCCTCCTCGTCGAGCCAAACTCAGACGGCTACGTCGTCCGCCGCTTCCCCCACGACCACACGGATCTCTACGGCGAGAACCCAACCAATCTAGAACTCCCCGGCTCCCACGGGCCCCTCAACCTCGTCCACGTACGCTGCCACAACGCCATCACCCAGACCACCATGGCCAACACCAACATCACCGTCCGAACAATCCAATTCGGAGACGACGACGACAAGCCCGTGGCGGCTCTCTCACACCACACCGACTCCCTCGTCATCGCCGTCCACGGCGTCTGCCCGCCCCAGAACAGCCCGGACCAACCGCCCACCAAATCCGCCGTCGGCGTCCACCTCGGCCCCGGCAACCCGCTCAACCGCGCCTGCCGCATCCCCGATGCCAAAGACCGGGGCCACGTTATGAAGGACACCGACGGCAGCGACGGCCGCGACCGCCCGCAGCACACGCAGCAGCGCGCCGAACTCTACGCCGCCATCGTGGGCTTGATGGAGGCGACGACGATTGCCACCAAGGGACTGCCCATCATGCGGTCGTTGTCGCGGCGGTCACAGTCGTCCTTCAAGTTACACCATGTCGTCGTCAAGAGCGACTCGGCGTACCTCGTCGAGGGTGTCGCGGGCGGCAGGAACGGCGAGCCGCCGCACATGAAGAAGTGGCTCGCCAACGGGTGGAAGAACACAAAGGGCGAAAAGGTCAAGAACGAGGATCTGTGGGACAATCTGATGCTCACCATGATGTCGCTGGGCCAGGCGGGCGTGGCGGTTGAGTTTTGGCAGGTGCCGAAGAAGGGGAATAAGGAGGCGGACCGGCTTGCCAAGGCTGCGCTCGAGCAGGAAGTGAATTTCTTTGACGAGAAGAGTATCTTTGGTAAGGAGATAGCTAAGGACGCTGATGCGGGCAAGCCAAGTGCGGCCGGCGATGAGTTGGTTGCGATGGAATAATGGATACAACTTGCAGGCTGATGAGACGACATTTGGAGCACTTGGGGCGCACGAAAAAGTGGTTTGGATTACCATGAATCTACAAGAGTTGGATGGCAATATTGAATTAGATCGCAGTAGAGTTTTCAACGCCGGAGAGCAGTGAAATTGCTTCCGGCAAGCGGAAGAACCTCAATCACAGGCGTCTCGAAAATCTCCCAGTTATCCGACGCCTTGGGGTTACCAAAGGCCTTCAAAGCCGCGATACGCCATCTAGTTCGTGAGTCTTAGTATTGGTGGCGACATAGATGGTATGGAACCCAGGTGAGGGATGACTTACTTGTACTTTCCAGGCTTAATCTGGCTTCCATCCGCCAGCTTGCCGAGCCACCACGACTCGTAGGGGGAATCGCGAGACTGGTCCTGCAGAGGGTACGAGAAGGTGTTGTTGACGCTGTCGGTGGCTGGGTCGAAGACGGGGTAGTTGACGCTGTTGTAGACGTCGAAGCTGGCCACGGAGCCGACGTACTTGTTCTCGCCGACGACGGGAGGGTATACCCACTCGCGCTCTTGATAGGTGGGTTCGTAGACCTGCAGAGAAGACGGGAATTAGCATTTCCTCAGTTCTTTGAGAGGAGAAAGAGTCTTTGCTTACATCCCAGCGGACCTGGCGGGAGCCCCAGGTCAGAGCGACTTGGAGCCTGACAAAGTCTTGCTTGGCGAGGGAGAGGTCAAAGGTGAAGCTGTTGATGGGTGTAAGTTTTTTGTCTTTCTTCGTTTGTATACTTGGAAATCCTACCTAGACTTCTCAGAGAGAGCGGTCCGGTTGACACCAGACGAGACACGGGGGTATCCGTAGGAGGTATAAAACATGTCAGCAATGTCATGCTTGATGCTGCCGCCGACACCTTTGAGAATCTGTCAGTAGAAGCTTCACGCAAGGAGGCAACAAAAGCCTACCATAGTAGGGCACCGAGAGCACATCGCCGGCGCTCGATCCAATGAGAATCTTGCCGCTGAAGACGGGAAGTCTCGAAGCGTTGAGACCTTGAGGAATGTCAAAGGAGAACCTGAAGTCTTAGTGTTAGCCCTCTGCCATCATTGCAGTTCCCATGAAGCAACCGCCCAGAGAATCCTTCGGGCCAGTCATCAACATATCAAAACGAAATCAAGAGAGTACTCACTTCGCAGTCTTGGTCTGCCCAGGCCCAACCTTGAACCCGCCCGCCGGCAAGCTGACAACAGCCCCAATCTTGACGGGCTCAATCTCAACTAGATCCTTGATACGCGGCACAGCAGAAATCCCCGCATCAGCAGCCTCAGCAGTCCAATACGCCTCGAACCCGGCGGCATTCTGCACCGTAAAGATATACTCGAGCTCCGTCGGGCCGGTATTCGTGATATCGACCTGGTGGTACCGCGAAAAGTGATGCGTGTCGTTCAACGCAAATTTGGTCTCCCCAGACAACTGCGACGTGGCGTTCAACACGGAAACGGCATCGATCAACCCGCTACCAACCTGGATCGGCGGCGCCCAGAAGCCGAAATCCTTCGTCGTGCCGTCGGACCACGGGATCGCGCGGCCCGAGGCGACGATGCGCGCGTGCAGCGCCTTAGCGAAACCCGCGCCGTGTACGGAGCGGCCGCCGCGTGCGCCTATATATAACGCCGCGACGCCGGCGACGTACGGGCAGGCCATGGACGTTCCCGAAAGGTCGCGGTAGCGGTGGCCGATGAACGGAGCAAAGATGCGCCCGCCCGGCGCCGTGACGTCGGGCTTGAGCTCGAGGTCGAACGTGCCGCCCCACGAGGTGAACTGTGAAGGCTTCCCGCCACCGGCGTTATACATGGCAACGTAGTTGCTGTTCTGGTCCAGCGAGAAGTCGGCCGTCACGCTCCCGCCGGCGATGACCGTCTTGACAATGGCCTCGCCCGCGTCCTTGGACAGGAGGCCCCATTTGCTCTGCGCCCAGCCGGAGCCCGAGAAGCCGACGACGGGCCGGTCGGTGAGGTAGAAGAGCATGAAGCGCGCGCCGCGCTCCTGGACCCACCGCTGGCGGATGTAATCCTGGCACCCCTCGTCGAAGCGCACAAGCGGGATGGTGTTTGTGAAGTTGAGGCCCTCGGGGAGCGGCGAGCAGGCGTCGTTCTCGACGGTGATGTTGAGCGTGACGGGGACGATGGGCCAGCCGACGATCTCGGCCGGGAAGAGCTCCTCGGCGGGACGGTAGCCGAGGATGGTGCGGTTGGACTGGCCGTCGAGCGTGAAGGTGCCGGCGAACTGGCGGGCCGAGACGATGGAGGCGTCGGCGGAACCGATGGCCAGCACGTCTTTGCCGGCGGCGCCGCTGCTGGGGAAGAAGGGACCGACGTCGCCCGAGTTGCCGGCGGCGATGGTGACGACGACGCCCTGCTCGACGATGCGGGAGGCCACGAGGGCCCAGGCGTTATCGGACCAGCCGCCGGTAGAGCCGACGGAGGCGGTGATGATGTCGACGCCGTCGTCGTAGGCGCGCAGGAAAGCTTCGATCAGGACTTCCTCGGCTGTGCCCTCCTGAGGTTGGTGTCAGTGAAGTCCGGGTTACGGGACTACCAGACTTGTGTGACTTACATTAGGACCGAAGACCTTGTATGAGTAGATTGTGGCTTCAGGGGCAACTCCGGTAAACCTATCGACATGTTTAGCTCAGCCTTTCTTTCCCCTGGTCAAGCTAGTCTTGGACGAATTGCCACATACTCGGAGCTTTTGCCGGCAATGATGCCAGCGACGTGCGTTCCGTGACCAGCCTGGTCCATGGGATCCTCATCAGGTTGACGCTCTGCTCCGGGGTAAGGCCAATTCGCTGCTCAAAGTCAGTTCCGTCGTCAGCTTAACGTGTAGTAGTCATCGACTCACTCTCGTCACCAACAAAGTCATACCCAGCAGCAACCTTACACCCCTCACCAAAGCACCCACCAAGCTGTTTTATCACATGTCGTCAGTTCCTGAGATCTCATCATTCACCATCCCCTCCCCCAGACAGACACAGAAAAGAGAAAGAAACTCACAGCAGGATGCGTATACTCCGTCCCCGTATCAACAACGCCAACCTTGACGCCCTTTCCAAAGATGCCCTGCTCATGGAGCTTGTCCACGCCCGTCATCCAGTGGATCGAGTAATTGAGCGCCCTCGCATCGTCGCTAAACGACTCCCCCGCCACGACGGGCGCGAGCTGGATGCGCGTCGAGTGCCACGCCTTGACGACGGGCGCGATCGCCTCGAGCGAGTCCGTGTTCTCGCTGTCCGACTCGACGGCGATGCCGTTGAAGAGGGACGAGTCAAAGACCTTGAGGATCTTGCTGCCCGGGTCGTTGGCCTGGAGCTGCTGGACTACGGCATCCTTGTCGGCTCCCTATCAGGCGTATTAGCATCGGTTCTCTTACTAAGGTAGTCTGATGGATTCCTCTTTGGTCAGGAAGTTAAAAAAGAAACGAACCTGCTCGAGTTCGACAATGAACTTCTTGGGCGCGACGGCCGTGTCGTTGGAAGGACGAGCATCTTCGTCGACGGCGCGCCGGGAAACTCGGGCTGCTCCCGCGCCGGCCAAGGCCAAGACGGAGATGAGGGCACTCGCGACACGCATAGTCGGTCAGTCAGTTAAGAAAAACGAATGTGAAGTCTCAAACGAAACGATCGTTCAGAAGAACCAGTCAGTCCCTGACTCTTCCTCTTCCTCTCTACGACATACTCGCCGGGTGATGAAGGGCCATTTAAGAAAAAGAGAGCCGTTGGCAAACATGCCCGCTCTCGCGTGATACCATAAGAGGACCTCTTGACGATCTCGTATCGACAATGTCGACACCACGACACGCCATGCACCCAGCGTGAAGAAACCCCGGTCTCCCATCCTCTTTCGGCAGTCGTCGCAGCGACATCTCCACCCCCGAGGCGACCTCACCTTGGAAGCCAAGCAACGCCGGTCCACACCTGGACTGGGCGCCCAACACCCAAATCCTACGTATCACATCCCGTACCTTGCATCGACCTGCCGTCTTGAGCTTGGTAACCTAAACCTTGACTCTATTCCCGCCCATATCTCTAATTTTCGGTATGCACGCTAGCAGACGCGCATCTTCGTATTCTGGAAATACCGGAGGGATAAAGTCGGAAAGCACAATGGCCTCGGAGTCCGGGGCCTAATATCGCGAGTACCGCGCTTTAGGTGCCAAGTCTCTTCGGGTGAGTGGTGCCAGAGTTGCAGCTTGCTTCGGAATGAGCCGTGGAGTATGAGGCGATTAGTGTTCGTTTGAAGCATGATTCCACCTACCCTGCGGCGGATCAGTCAATGGAAGGTCATTTTAGAGCTCGGATGGAAATGTGTAAATGGGCGTACTTACATCTTCTCAACAAGTCGAGGCGGTGGTTCAATCTGTTCGTCACGGCTCAGTCAAGGCAAATGCAAAGGGAACAGGAACACATTGATTGCAAAGGTATTATTCATGATTCAAGAATAAATAAAAAAGAGCGAGGACATAGCGTGAGTCTAAATCTAAATAATTTTCCATGAGCGTTGTTGCCGTCAAAGATTGGTTTTCGCCTCCCAACCTCCCGCCGCTCTCTGTATCTCTCAATGAGACCAGAGAACGGCGTATATGTGTTTTGTAAATGAGAATGAGAAATAACATGCAAAGAGACGGAGGCTTTTTTGCCCCTTCGTCAATATTTTCCCCCTCGGCTATGCGAGCGCTCGCGCGAGAGAGCCAATTCGTAGACCATGAACGAACGCTTTTGTTCAAACGCGATAGTTATGTGTGTGTATATAAAAAGAAGTTATACATCATTATACAACCAAAATAGGCCCCATAAGTCGGAAGTGAACCGGACCCCTGACCCAAAGCCCAAACGTGACAAGAGGCGCGGCGCGGCGCGGCGCTTTTGTTTTGCGGCGCAAAGCGCATCGCAGCCTCCGGGTATTTGTGTTTTTTGTTTCGCATCGCAGTAATATTTGCATGATCTCTTTAAGGCTTTGATACCTGCTCCTTTCTGAAGAACTTGAAGAAGAGGATGGGGATCACCAGCTGGAAGCCCAGGCAGATCCAGAACCAGTAACTTGAGACTCCGGGCATCAGGCCCTGGGAGAAATCAGGGAAGGTTGTGTTGGGCGAGAGAGCGTTGGGACTCGTCGCGCGCGCCAGCATCGTGAAGGCACTGCCCACAATTTGTGCGCCGATGAGAACGGCCAACACGTGCTGGCGAGTCAGCGTCGCGAGCAGCATCATACCCAGACCGACACCCTGGATGTTGTCCAAGAGGCCAAGCCACAACCACAGGCAGCGAGACAGGATGGCTGAGCCAACAGGGCCACCAGCCCAGGGAAGGTACATGCCCATGCTGCTGGTACCCCAAAGCATCTGCGCCCAACGAGGAGCGCACAGGCCGATGGCGAAGATTGGCAGAAGCCATGTGTGGCTCTCGGAGAAGAAGGAGAAGACGTAGAGGATGATGGACCAGAGGACGACGAAGAATCCAAGGGCGAGAAGAACAACACCCCATCCAGGGATGAACTGCGAGGCGAAGAGGAAACCCCAGTTGCGGCCGTAAGGCGCCGAGAGCCAGTAGTTCTGGATGATGATCATGATGAAGAAGACGGGTACGAGCTTGCGGCGGGCGAGAGAGATGTAAAATCCGGGGATGTTGTCGGGCGCCTGGCGGTAGTAGTCAGGAAGACCGAAGAACAGGACAAGACCGATGGACCAGAGCATGATGGCGATAGGAATACAGACGACGATACCCTTGGAGATATTGGTACCGTCGAAGAAGGCCAACGGGGAAGTCTCCGGGGTGTGAGTAAGAGATCCCCAGTACCAGAGCATCAGGGAGTAAACCTGAGCAACACCAGCGACGGCCAAGGCACGAGTAATCCATTGCTTCGTGGGAGCACCACCTTCGTCACCAAAGTTGAGTGCGAATGACAGAGCACCAGCGCTGGCGCCAGCAGCATAAATGGCGGTGGCGGCGTCTTGCATAGCAGCGCTGGCTTGCCAAGGAGTCAGGTAAGGCGAGATTCCCAGGAGGGCGAAAGCGAGGCCGAAGAAGACCCAGGGCAGAGACAAGGCGTAAACGGACTTGGTGAAGCGCACCAGGATCCACCACAGGGCTGATGTTACTAGGTACGTTGCGGCGACGATGTAAAGCTTCAGAGGCGTCTGGTTGGTGTCACCCGTGAGCAGGACAATCTGGTACGAGTTGATGGAGATAACTTGAGCGAAGGCGAGGAAGAAGGCGTAGATGGGCCAGTCACCAATGCGAATGGACAAGATCTTCTTGAGACCAGTAGGCGCGTTGTAGTTGTCGCCCAGAAGGAACTCGTCGTCGACAGGGCTGTCATCGTAGCGAGACGCTCCGGTGAGTCCACTGGGGGTGCGACTACGGCCACGCTCATCGACGTCGAATTTGGCACCGAGTCCCTTGCTGGAGCCAGGGCGGCTGCCAGGCGCAGGGCTTCTTGACCTGCTGTGATCTCTGCGGCCGAGCTTGGCGTCTCTGTATCTTGCGAACCACTTCTTCTCACTCTTCTTGAGATAGTTTTCGATGCAAAGGTCTGTGCCTGAGTTCTTGGCTGTAAGCTTGTTAAGCATCTGCTCGAACTCGGCGTAGAACTCTCCGTTCTTATCAGTGAAGTTCTGGTCCACATTTTGCAGCTTGAGGTCGTGGCGGTCACCGACGACATCGGGCAGGGACAGCTGAGAGCTGTTGCGCTGCTGCTTGTAGAAACTCGGCTGGGGCAGGCCAAGAGCGTCGCCGAAGCCGGGAGTCTGAGGAGAGGAGATGTCGTTCTGGGCGCGAATCGCGAAGCTGTCAACACTGACCATACTCTCACGACCGCTGGCAAACATGCTGTCGCGGGGGGCAAGCATGCTGTCACGGCCACCGATTGAGCTCGAGAAAGAGCTGCGACGGGAAGAGGAGATCGTCGACCAAGGCATGTTGGGTGTCTGGAGGTCGGGAGAGTTGAGGCGGCCCGCAGGGCTGGCGATACGGCTCGGCGGCGGAAGAGGTGAGGGAGCTCTCGAGCCAGTGGGGGTGAGCTCAGCACCGTACTCGCTGACGGCAACGCTTGATCTCAAGGAAGAGTCGGTAAGGTTGCGAATGCCGCCAGCCTTCTTCTGCTTGGCAGCCTCCTTGTTGTGGACCTTGATAGAGTCGTTGTACAGAGTGTCGAGTTGTCTGATCCATTGCGCCACGGGGAAACGCTGCTTGGCACTCCATGCGCGCATGAGAGCACGCTTTCTAGGCTTGCAAGCAAGAGCTGAAGCAATGGCCTGCTTGAATTGGTGAAGCAAATGCTGGGGACTCATTGACTCAACGGTGAACCAGAAGCCAGGCATCTGGCCCAGGCCACCAACACGGGCACCAACACCCAAGGCACCCTTGCGACCGAACTCGACGGCGACAAGACCGAAGGGCTCGTCACGAGAGGGGATGAGAGCGAATTCAGCACCGCTGAAAATGTAGGGAGGCAGCTGAGTGAACTCAGGCTTGCTGAAAACACGGCCAGGGTACTTCTCCATGAGCTTGGCCAGCTTGAGGGCGGCGAACTTGCCGTACAAGTCGATGACTGGGCCAATAGCAATAAGCTGAACAGAGGGGTACTTCTCGAGGATGCTGGGGAACAGATCGGCAATCAGATCGACACCCTTTTGCAAACTCCATCTACCGACGAAGACGAAGAGATCCGCATTTGGGTTTACATCGAGACCGGCCCACTCTTGAGCTTGTCTTCTGAGGGTAGCGCGGTTGGCTTCGAAGGTCTCGTCGATCTTGATCTCGTCGGTGGAGTTGCTGATATCCTCCTCGGGGTTCCATTCTCCAGTATCGGAAGGATCCGGGTTGGGGAGCTGACCAATGTTCTTCAAACTCCAGAAAATGGGGTAACGGGCCAAAGAACGATCACCGTACTTCTTGGACACACCGACGGCACCAAAACCACGCTGGTGAATACGAAGGTAACTGGCGGCGGCGTGCAACAGATTGAAGGCGGAACCATACTGAACGTAGTCCTTGACGACCTTGGCAGGAAGGTTGAAGACACTGTAGACTTCCTTTTGCTCTTCTTCGGTTCTCATGGGCCACATGCCCTGGAACTCAGCATTGTGAAGCGACAAGCAGACGGGGATGGTCTGCGGGAGGAGGTAAAGAGGAGCAGCAGCTCCGTGGTAATCGTTGATGTGGTAAATGTCGGCGTTGAAGCGCTTGATGGATTCGGCGATACAGCTGTTCCAGGCACAGTACAGGATGGCACTCTCGAGGTCGTCCATACGCGCGATGTAGGGGTCGGCCTTGGTTTGCTGGCGGAAGATGGGAGCATCGAGGAGGACGTACGTGATGTTCTTGTAGACGTGGTAGTTGACCTTGACCTCGAAGGAGTCGCCCATGACTTCAACGAACATCGGTTCGGCTTCGTGGTCCATGGGGTAGTCGACGTCGCCAACGCAAGGGACAACCCAGATCAGGTCCACGTGGGAGAGAGCTTGACTCATGAGCTTGGCCATGACACCAAGACCACCGATCTTGATGCTGATCTTCCAGTCGTCGATGTTGTACTCCATGGTGGCGATGAGGACCTTCCTTCGGGGGGCGCCACCGGTGGCTGCAACGGCAGCTGGCGTGACGGTTGGCGATGGAGGAATTTGGGACATCTCGAGACTTTTGCCTTTTTCGCCGAAGTTAATGTTGGACTCATTCCCGAGCTTGAGTGGTAACCAACCCTTCTTGGAGAATCCTGATTTGTTAATCTTAACTTGGTAGAAACCCTTCATATAGATCCAGCCAGCCAGTCCAGCCAGGATAATGGGCATGAGGCCGAGGAGGAAAAAGAAGACAATCTGAATCCACATGTTTCCTTGGGGAACGGCGACGTAGTTCCAGTTGGCGTCGTTGAGAACCAGCTTGTAGGAGAGCGCAGGCATCGGTGGCGGCGAAGTCAGGTTCACGACGTTGTCGGACAAACTGCTGGGGGGCAGACGATCAAGGACACCATCGCCGTTGGGGTCGCCGTAAATGAAGGACGCATCAGGTTGGTTGTCCGGGTTGATGCCCCAGAGGTTGAGCTGAATCTGGGCGGGCCATTCGTACATGAAGTGAAGCTCCCACATGTTGTCGCCGACTTGGGTCATCAGGTTAGGCAGGCCAGCATCGTAACCCCACTTGTTAAAGGGTCCGTGGAGGAAAATGTGAGGGAAACGACGCGAGAAGGGGATGACACTGTTGTCCGCATGCTGGATAAAAGACGACGAACCAAGGGGCTTGCTGAAGTACTGAACCATGAGATGTTCACCCTCCCACTTCTGAAGATCGGTACCCTCCCAGGCTTGAGGGACCATGCGCTGCCTCGCACCAGTGTAGGGCATCCAGCTGCTCCAGGAAGAACCCCAGTTGGTGCTGTAGCGCCACTTGTTAGCACCAGGGGCGGCATGGTTGATGAAGTATTCAGTGCCGCTTTGCTGCATCAGAGACCGCGAGTAGTTGGCGGAAGCGGGGAAAACAACGGGGTTGATGGGCTTGCCAAAGCGGAGGAGGAAGTGATCCGTAGTGTTTGTGACTCCGTCGACAGTGATCTTGACAATGCCATCAGGGACGTTCTGGAGGTTGGCAGACCACTTCCAGACTGAAGCAATAGCGCCCGTCCACGACTCCTTCTCAATGGGATCCATAGCACCGCACACAGGGGTATCGAATGTGATGTTTGTCTGGGTGTTGGCGTCGACGTTGACGTAGGCAGAAACGGCCTTGGTGACATCGGCGCAAGTCATCTCGGTCGAGAACTTGAAGGCGATGGGAATCTTTCCGTTGGCATCGGTGGAGTCAATGGGGGTGTCATGACCAGGCTCGAAACCGGTGATGGAAGAAGCAACCTCCATCCACTCGGTATCAGGAACGTAAGCGCGGAACTCGAAAGGCGTCATGGTGATGCTGCTAAGGCAGCCGGCCTTGTGACCCGCTCCCTTGAAGCCGTTCTCCTTTGTCGAACTCTCGAGAGTGATGGAGGCATCGGTGCTGAACAAGTTTCTGACCTTGGTGTTGCCGTCGAAGGGCGAGAGGAACGCATCTGCCTCATTGCTGCAGTCAAACTCGTAGGTAGTCTCGTTGGGGCTGTTGTGGTAAACCAGCCAAACCGGGTCACCAGTCTTGTTCTGGTTGCTCATGTAGCCACGTGCGACACTCCAGATTCCGGTCTCGGTGGCAGTAGGACTGCCCGAGTACAAGACGCCATGAGTCTTGTTGGAAAGCTGCTCAAGGAGCCAGCCACCCTCAAGAACGGGATATTTGTCGCGGAAAGAGAACAAGCGCTTCATCCAGTTGCGTACCGAGGCCGAGGGATCACGGTGGTCGTACGCGACAGTCTCGTCCTCACAGCCCTTCTTGCCCTTGGTGATGGGCCAGCCGACGTAGACGGAGTTGTTGCCCGCGTAGCATCCGTGTGCCTTCCATGCTTGGGCGGCCGAGAAAGCCTGACGACCGAAAACGTAGTTCTCGGCGGTGTTGTCCAAAACATAGAAGTTCTGTTCCTCGCCATAGTAGACGAGCGGAGCACCGGGGAGAAGCAGGGTGGTGATGAAGTAGGCGAGCAGCATGCGCTCAGTTCCCTTCTCAATGGCGGGCCAGCGGAAAACGTCCTGGTTGGTGACACCATACAAGTGACGGGGGTCGAATTCTCCAGTGTTGGCGTTGTAGAAGTCGTTGGTGAGAATCATCTGGTTCCAGGTCTGAACCCAGTCGGTCGGCAGATCGTAGCCGGCCTCGAGATGACCGCTCAAACCGAGGAAACGGGTCATGAAACGGTAAATTGAGTAATGGAACGCGCCAGCGTCGAGGGCGCTCTTGCCTTGCTCACGAATGAAGCTGCCAGAGGTGGAAGAGCTGTTTGAATCCAAGTTCGTGGCGTCGGAAAGCTCGAGTGCGGAGGCCATGGAGGGGGTTCGGCCACGGCCCAGGTAGATAGATCCCAGAGTGTTACCACTGGTAATCTCACCGACGACCATGAAGTTATCCTTGCCAAGGTCCTTTGCACACTTTCGCATGGCAGTACTCCACTCAGCCTGGGCGTCGACTGTGACCTGAACAGCCTTGTCGATACGGAATCCATCAATGTCGAGGGTTTGAATGGTCATGCAGGAGAAGAGCTCAAGACGCTGGCGAACTGAGGGAACCCACTCACGCAGACGATCTTGCACGGAGGCGAACTTTGCCAATTGACGCTGCCAATCAGGGAAAACACCGAAAGCCTCAATGTCACCGTACTGATCAAAGTCACTGTCGTAGCAGCCTTTCAGCTGAGAAGAGACATCGACCTTGTTTCCGTCCTCAAACCAGAAAGTCGGGTACGTGCAGGAGTCATTGTATTCGTTGCCGATGTCGAAGTCGAGGTATCTTCTGGATGTCTTCCACTGAACCTTGTGCTCCGAAGTTGAGAATGGAGTGGACGTGTTGAGGTATCCTTCGAAACCGATCAAATCACCCATGCTAGAGGCGGTGAGTAACAGAAAAGAGGCCGACGTGAGCCATCGGATACTTACGTTGCCATAGTCTGGTCCATGACCACATACATCCCTCTCTTGTGAATCTCATCAATGGCTTCTTGCCACGCCGTGATGTTACCATAGTGCTTGTCGAGGAGAGTGAGGTCGAGGGGCTGCGAAATGTCAGTATTCGCGTCACTGCCGTGGATCGTGTGCTCCTAGGCTATTATCGTACCGAGTATGAATCCGCCTTCCACGGGTCGTTGATGAAGGGTGAGCCAGCAATGTAGAGTGCCTTAATCCCCATGCCCTGAATGTAATCCAACGTATCGACGAGGCCAGCCAAATCTCCTCCGTGACGGAGCTGGTTACTCATGATATCATGTTCGAAAAGTGTGCCGTTGGCATTGTCGTTATCGGGGTCGCCATTTACGAATCGATCGATGAATAACGTGTAGTAGGGAAACCGCCAGTTGGGGGGTGATGGTGTGAAGGTGTGGCCATCTCTCTTTCCTGAGTATTCGGCAGGGCTCTTTGCTAATCTGTTGGTGTTGAGGTTGTAATCGACTTCGCTCGCGGTGTATTTGAGGCCTGAAACGAGGGTTGATGATGTGGTAAGGAGTGTAAGTGCCCAAGCCAATACTGAATTAGACATTTTGTGTGAACTCTTACTCGCCGGGAGGGGCGAGTGAGCAAAAGATTGTACAAGCAAAAAAAGACAAACAGGAATGAGTGACGAAGTGAAGCTCGAAGGAGTGTGGTGGTGATGGGATGGGGGGAGGAGAGAAAGGCCGCGAAGCAGACCAGCAAGCAAGCAAGAACGAATGACGGGATGGGTTGCAAGGCAAAGCGCGGGACGGATGGGAAGAAAACTCGGCCGTCAACGCCACGCTGGTACCGGTAGAAAAGGGGGTAATCTCGTAGGAGCTTGGGTCAGTCCAATTGCAATATGCCCCAGGCTGAAGGCGGAAAGGGGGATCACTGGCGAAGGCACAGGCAAAGGCACAAGAAGCACGGGCACAGGAATTGAGGGAACAGGCACATGGTACAATAGCAGAGTGGCTGGGGGGGCCACCGTAGAAGAGTCCATGGAAAGGATCTTTCCGTCCGCCTCGCCTCTCAAGGCTCCAGTCTGGCACTGTCAGGTCTGCGAGTCTTGGTCTTGGGTCTTGGTTCTTGGGTCTTTGGGGCGAGAGTGGGATGGGGATGGGGAAGGGGATGCAGGCGAGCAGGCCGCAGGGCCGCAGGGCATCGATTCCGTGATGGGCGGATGGGGCTTCCTTCTGCAGGAACGGGCCAGCCGAATCGTTAGCCCTTTCTCTTGGAAGCAGGACCTCGCTGTGCCTCTTCTCCAGTTTCCACTGTCCGTCCAGAGAGCGAGTCTGTAGGCGTGGGTAGGGAGTAGAAGCGCAGTAAAGAAAAGGCAAAGAAAGGTACCTGTGCCTGCTCCTCTTGTTCGTCAGACCCCTCTTTCTTGGTACATGACAATGTGGCTCCGGGGGTGTAGTGGTCAGGGCTAATTCTGGCTATACGAAGTTTGGAATATGGATATGCAAAGGGTGCAGGCAAGTGCCTGGGTGGGAGCGAACCATGAGTGCGATGGGAGATTGGCGGGCTCCGTCTTGAATTACCATTTTGGACCATGTCCACAAAAGAGACTGTCCAATACGGTGGCCCCGAGGTCAGCGGCGAACAGGGGCGAGGATGTCATTCTGGCCAGTGTGCGCGTAGCGTGTTGAAGACCAAGGATAAGCCGGCACGGTCTGGTGCATCTTGTTGGTCGGTTCGGGCGAGCTCCGTCGTCGGTCCAAGTATCCGCTGTCAAGTAGGGCCCCTGGCTCCAAGGACGTGCTCTCCTGTATCGAGTCAGTTTTGCTTCGGGCGGTACCCCCAGGAAGAATACGAGACGTTGGAGACGAACCAGGCTGTCAGGACGGGTGATCCATGCTGTCAAAGATTATCTAGAAAACAGTGATTTCCCAGTCGGGAACAGTTGGAGACTTGAGGCTCAAGGGGCCGGACCCGTTCAAAGGCGGTGGGCAACGGGAGGTGCGAGGTGCGGCGTGCCTGGCCTTGTCTGGCAGGCAGGCTGAGGGTGGGCGTTGTGGCCGCGTCGTTGGCAGATGGAAATCGGAGGGGTTCATCTCAACTAGCATAAACCGTTTATGCTCAGAGGGCGATGGTGTGGCACCCCGTCCGTACTGGCTACTGCTAGCTCGACCGGCTGTTGCTGCTTCCTGTCCAACAAGTCACCAAGTCTTTCAGGACTAAAGGTGCTGTAGTGTATTTCATGGTATTTTCGTGCTGTGTAGTAAGGTGCCTTAGTGCGGCGTCGACTTGGGCCAAGCCAGGAACAGGAACACGTCGGGCGCGTTTGTCTGATCGTGATCGTGACGTCGACTCGTGGGGAAGCTAACGCAGGAGGAAGCGACAAGTCTGCCATGGCGGCATGGAAGGATTTGAGAAGGAAGGTCGAGAAAAGCAAATCAAAATTGATCTTGTCCTGCCTAGACCGCGCGCATTAGCATCCGGGTCGCTAGCAGTGCTAAGAAATGCGCATTCGAGGCGTGACTGCAGCTTACCTAATGTCGCACACAAAAAGTGATTGAGTAGGTACTTTGGTGGATGCAACAGCGCCGAAGAAAAGGAACAACACTGAGCAAAGAGTGGTCCCAGCCCTGGGGAACTGCACATGGAGCTTGGAATTATTTTCCCCGAGTGACACCGTGTGACTGATTGGAATGCGGGAGGAAGAGAATGTCGAATGTATGATGTCTCCCGAATCCTACTGGGGAGAAAGGCTGAGGCCAGGCAATCAGTTTGAACTTCTGGAGAGTTAACAGCGGCCTTTGTAATCATTGCAGTGAAAACAACTCCTCAGCCACGGGAGATCCACTTGGCGGTGTCTTGGCCAATCCTTGGCTCCAAATCAATCAATGTCAGCCACGCTCAAGACAGAGTGTGGCTTCCTTCCCTCAAGCCCTGCCGCTCCTGTTGTCCTTGACTCCAGGCTACAAGTTCCTTTGTGAGTTTGAGGATTCCTTTGGTCGCCTGCCACCTGCCACGCCGGCAAAGAGTACGTCTCAAGAAACTCCACTACTGTGTAGGTACCTTACTGCGTTACCAGCTCTTTCCTTGTCCAGCTATTTTGTACTCGTGTACGTACCTGCACAGTGCTGCGGTAGAAGCAGGGTACCTAGACTTCTCAAGAGCATGACCCACTTGGGCAGGAGGAGGTAGCCTCGAATAGGACGGCTGTGACCGGGGTGCTAGGGCTAGGGGTCGGTCGGAGGAGCACCTTCCCTTGCTGCCGACCGGGGCCGGGCCCCCTTGCACGAGTCCACGACTCCTACCGCGGTGCAGCACTTGCCCGCGACGATCGGCCGTATCGCACAAGAGCGGTCGGTGCAATCAAGCGAGTCAGAGGAGAGAAGCCCTCTTGGTTCTTTTCACTGGCGTGTCTGGGCATCTTCTGGGCGCGACATGATGGGAAGGACTCATGCCGTGGTTCGCTGCTGCCAGTCGCTAGAATCACATTGGATCTTGGGAAGGAGGGGAACACTGCGAGAAGAAGGGCAAGAAGGAGTGAGTTGATGGATACAGATTGAGGAAGGAGACGAGTCTGAAGGGGAAAGCGGGAAGGGGTGATGTTCGCCTAAACCAGAAGCCACGCCGAGCTGAGAGCCAAGGGCCCAAGGCCACGCGAACTCCTTTTCTTTTTGGTGGCGTTGGTTCTTTCTTCGCCTCACTGCCCTGTCCTGCCCTACGTCTTATCATGACAAGAAACACGACCGATTGATGATGGCATCTGGGGAGTCCCATGCCTCCCAGGAGTCGACGAGAAACTCGATTCAGGGCTCACTCAGCCTTCAGAAGGCCTATCAGGCGAAAGCCGTCTGAGAAGCCGCGCACTGCATGGCGAGGGGCTGCCTCAAAAGACTTTATAGAGTTTAAGTGAGTTCCCCAGTCAATTCAGTATTCCCCTCTTCTTTTCCTCCCTTCCCCCCTCTCCCCTGGAGAAGCAAGAATCCATGGAGTTGGGATGTTTGTGGGACAGGACGGTGGGAGTTGCGTCCATTTCGGGACTGATTTCCTACAGCTATCCAATCATTGTTGATTATATAATCAAGTAGCGAAAGTAATGGCGCCCGCACTTGGCACTCGCACCAACCACAAGTCAGCAACACACAGACTCCTTTTTTTCCCCTTTGCCAAATTGACCACGGGCTACTTATCATCTGTCAACAAAATATAACGCCCGCGTCCACCTGCAGGACACGCTACCTTATGCACTCCGACTGCCAGATAGGTTGTCACTGATCAGGCAGGGAGGGAAAAGGACTGGCAGAATTTGCTCTCGCACTCTCTATCGAATTTCGGCTGCCACTGGTTGAAATGCGATTGTTCGATTGCAAACCAACCAGGCCCCGAAGCCATCAAATGTCGTCTCACCAAGACTCTCGAGCTGGACAGGAGTCTTAGTAAGAGAAGCTGCGGCGCAGACAAGCAAACACCAAGCAACGCGGGCCAATAACCAGACAACAAGCCTCCCGTTGTCCAGCGCCGCTGCCAAGAAGACACCAAGAACATGTCTGCCACGCTGTGCCCTCTCAGGTCCATCTGTCTTCAGGATAGTACACAGTAAACACCAAGTTGGCTCGTCAAGAGAAGGGCCAATCTCGGTCGTTTACAGCGCCGTCGCGTCGCCACGTCTCTGCATCAGCGTCGCCAGCGCCAACCGTCAACCCGTCAACAAGACAAAGCACGCTATTAAGGTTGTTCATCAGTGCTCACACTGCTCAGTGTGCCAGACTGCCAGTGCCATTCGAGTCTTGGTGCCATCAGTTCGTGTCCAACGCGACCAATTGTCACTGTCGACGTGACGTCCCATGTCGTGGTACCACCACACTCTTTTGGGATAAGGTCGCAATCCCATTCCAAAAAGTTCCCACGGCTTTCCAAGGCCGCACCGTTGGCGGCGTTGGCGGCGCTGCCCTGGCGTTTCTTGGCAGGGGAAACGAGGTTTTCCAAGCAGCCAAAGCAGCCAAAGCCAGATACGTACCTTTTGGGATTGGTTACTGTCCCAAATAACACAGGCTGGACAGGTTCGACCTTGTACCGAATCCCATTCCTCATCTCTTGCCTAGTCTCTCGTCTTTCTTCGTACCTCCACAGTATGAACACTCCAATTGCTCCTTCTCATTGGTTCAGCAGCCACGGATTCATCACAGCACCGTCCGTTTTGCTGCGCCGTTGGCGGCAGTTTCCCACCACCTTTTCACCCTTTCCACCACACCACACCACACCACACCACACCACACACCATCGTGACCAACGACACCACCATTAATTATCCTCATCCTTTCCGCCCATTGTCACGTCTAGGCATGCATCATCGATCAAGAGCCTTTCCATAGTCGTGCATCGCTATGGCTATAACCTGGCGAGTCTCACTCAGCACACAGCTTCTGCTCCCCTCGCCTTCATTTTCCGTACATATCGCCGTTTGGGTGCTGAGTACGCAACTCTTTTACCAATCCTACCTACTACCTCTCCATCTGCATCTTGGACGGCTTTCCACTTCCTCATGTCGCTTCTGCAGTCTCCTGCTCTCTCTCTTCTCTCCTTCAAACACAAGACTCTGCTTCCCTCCCCCTACGCTCGGGTTTCCTTTCCGTCAGTGTCACTATCCCCTTCTAGCGCGGTCGCCTCCACACACCCCGGCTTGGCCGCCGTATCGACCATCGTATCCCCCGTGGTCTCTCTCTTCTCTCTGTCTCTCTCTCTCTTCCTCTGCTTGGGTTCAATTTCCCGTCACCCAGCTGTTGGTCATGGTTATTGACACACTTACGCCCCCCGTGTGGGCCTCGTCGTCCCATTCGATCCGAGGCATTGACATTTGCGGCCAACTACGGCAAAGTTGCCAGGAACCGTCATTTCCTCCAAGCCATTTCCAAGCCCATCCGTTCCTCGGCCTGTTGTTCCGTGACCCTCTTGTCTTTGTCTGCTTCTCCGCGCTGTCTGTGTTTCTGGTACCTTGCATTGGTTCATCCGCAGTCCCGAACCCTCTGCCCAGTGCCGTCAGGAGGAACGGAGTACGGAACATTATTGAGTACACTACCCGTACTACGAAGGAGTATGTGCGAATATAGATACACATCCAACACTTGTGACTGCTAAGAGTTTGCCTAGCATCCCGTAGACTGTCCCTAGTCACCTAGTCCACCACACTCTCTCGGTTTTTTTTCCCTCTGCTGATCGACCCTCGTGTTCACAGCGTGAGTCTCGTTTTGACGCGCTTGGCCCCTCTTCTTTCACTGTCAACCGATCAACCGACTCCACGTCCTACTCTAGTCACTCGTCTAATCTACCCGGGCTTCCCACCCCTTTTTTTCACTTGCAAGCTCCCAGAGCCAGTCACTCGTTGCCACTCCATTCTCCATTGAAGGGTTCCCCGTCCATTCGTTCATCGGTCCTGTCCCTCTTACATCCCAAAGGTCTATATCGTTGTGTGTGCGCCGCAAATCCTCTCCGACCCTATCCATTCCTTTCATCACGCTCGCACCCAAGCGCAAAACCAATCGTTAATTCAACGCCCATACGCGGCGCAGTCGTTCGTTCAAACAGACATCATCAGTCAAAATCATCATCATGCGTACCTCAACACTTGCGTGGGCCGCTGTCACGGCCCTCTCTGCCCTCGTCGAGGCTGCCGACCTCGAGGCGTGGAAGTCTAGATCCATCTACCAGGTCATGATCGATCGTTACGCCCATACCGATGGCTCAACCGACCACGAGTGTGAGCTCTACAAGTTCTGTGGTGGCACATGGGCCGGCTTGACCAACAAGCTCGACTACATCCAAAGTGAGTAAATTGCTGTAGATGAATGCATCACGGGCTTTAGCCCAGAGACCCCGGGCCTCCCAACTGACCATGACCACCAGACATGGGCTTCACTGCTATCCAGATCAGCCCCATTGTCAAGAACATGGACGATGACACAGCCGTCGGTGAGGCTTACCACGGTTACTGGTCTCTCGATAACTACGCCCTCAACGATAAGTTCGGTACCTCGGACGACTTCAAGAACCTGGTCAAGGAGATGCACAACCGTGACATGTACCTCATGGTCGATGTCGTCGTCAACAACATGGTCCAGAAGCTCGACAGCCTGCCCCCCAAGCTCGACTACTCCAAGTTCAACCCCTTCAACGAGGAGTCCGACTTCCACCCTTACTGCAACGTCACCGAGTGGGACAACAGCACCAACTACCAGGACTGCTGGCTCTACCCCTACGGCGTTGCCCTCGCCGATTTGGCCACCGAGAAGACCACCGTCGTCGATGAGTTTGGCAAGTGGATCAAGGAACTCGTCTCTAACTACTCTATCGATGGTCTCCGTATCGATGCCGCCAAGCACGTCAATGATGCCTTCCTGCCTACCTTTGTCAACGCCTCTGGCGTCTTCGCCTTCGGTGAGGTCCTGACCGGAGCCCCCGCCGACTTCTGCCGCTACCAGACCCTGAACCTGTTGCCCGGCATGCCCAACTACATCGAGTACTACCCCCTCAACAAGGTCTTCTTCGGTGGTGACATGAACGAGCTCGCCGACTGGCGCTCCCAGGCCCGCGACGGCTGCACCGACATCTTCGCCCTCGGATCTTTCGTCGAGAACCACGACATGCCCCGTTTCGCCGTCTACGATGAGGATATTGAGCTTGCCAAGAACGCCATGGCTTACATCCTTTTGACCGACGGTATCCCCACCGTCTACCAGGGTCAGGAGCAGCACTTCAACGGCAACTCGACTCCCTTCAACCGTGAGCCCCTCTGGCAATCCAAGTACGACACCACCGCGCCCATCTACCAGCTCACCTCTACCCTCCTCAAGACCCGCAACGCCCTCCAGGCCACCAACAAGGACTTCGCCACCACGGCCTCTGAGCAGCTCTTCGTCGAGAACACCCACCTGTGTCTCCGCAAGGGCCCCGCGGGCGCCCAGGTCGTCTTCTGCGTCACCAACAAGAGCTCCAAGGGCGACACCTACCAGCTCAGCGTTGGCGGCTTCAACCCCGGTGATGCAGTCGTCGAGGTCACCACCTGCGGCACCAGCACCGCCGACGGCACCGGCAACGTCACTCTGTACATGGAGAAGGGCCAGCCCCGCGCCGTCGTTCTTGCGTCCTCCATTGACGCCACCAAGATCTGCCCCAACGGCACCACTGCCGCTGGCCAGAGCAAGAGCGCCGCCGGCTTCATCGGCAGCAGCATGACCCTGGTCCTGGCTTCCGTCATGGCCGTTTCTTTTGCGCTCCTCGCATAAGCAACCACCATTGGTTATGAAATGTGAGACATTGAAAAAAAAGGGCAAAAATCAGAAGAGAAGAAGAAAAGGGCGCGACTCGGGCGGGTGTCCTGCAAGCCAGACACATGTTTTCTTCTTCACATCGTCGAGTCTTTTTCTCGCAAGCAAGCGGAGTTTGGATAATTCAATGGCGGCTATCATGACGCAGACTATCATCTCTTATCAGTGTAATTATCCTCCCCCACCCCGGGCCGCATGTTCCAAACGAAGCTCTCACGTGGTCTGGTGAGTAATGCTATTCCATCCTTTTACAATGTATCTTGGTTTTATTTTCTTGCATTTGTTCATAGTGATACCAGACCAATCTTTTCGGAAATAAATTAGTCATAATATCAACTCTGAGCTTCTGTGAGAATTGGTACTCCGTACACAAAACGAAGAAGTGCGACGGACGGCTCCGTAACCATCTATGAGATCATTGAACATGCTGGTTACCCGCCGGGTAGCACATCCCGCCCGCGAAACTTCACGATAGTGGCGGATAGCCGGGGGTTCCATTCTCTCTGCCCAAGGCTGTTCCAAATCGAGACAACGCAGGCGCGCTACGGAGTAAACTCCCTCTCTCTCTCCCCCCCCCAGAATATTCGCCCGCCGGGTGCTGGCTGCACATCACTTGTCCAAGTGGCCAGTATTAAACGGAGGCCGAAAACAGCCGAGTCCATAGTATCGTACCATTCAGAATGGAACTGCATGAACGGTGAAGAAGCAATCCCCCCCTTCCCCAAACAATCCCCCGTTTTTGTTTATTTATTTTTCTGCCCCTCTGGACTCTGGTTATTTCTTTCCCCTTCTTTGCTTGTTCCCGGCGCCGAACGGTTCGGCGTCCTCCGTAGATTAATCGCGGCCAAGCTTTTCTTTCCCTGCGCACCATTTACTTATCCATCTATCCTAGGTAAGGTAGGTACCCAGCATTTGCACAGCCACCACGTAAGTTGACAAAAAACTGGATAACGATAGCTTATCGGGTATCCTAAGACTATCCTTAAGTGTAAAACGTGGAGCAACAACCCTCTCAAGGTACGTTACCCGATTGTTGTGCCGAGTTTCCCCCTGGGTCTCCAGTGAAAAGAGAGAGACAAAGGATCCTTTCGACAAAGCTGGGATTTTTTTTACAATGGGGACGGTGACATGGTGAGTGACAGACAATAGGGGCTGAAGGAGGGTGGTACCTTAGAACGGGAGGAGGGGGGCGCTCCATCGATCTATCGGTCGAGTCGGACGAGTCGGAGTCTCGCCGTCTAGACGGTACCTTGCACTAAGAGCTTCAGCGCGCGAAAGAGAGACTCAAAGGAAAACAATGGGTAACGGACCGAACCCCGTTATTTTAGCCCCCCCAGCCAGGTACTCCAAAGCCAAAGACAGAGTTGTACCTGACCTTAGTGCTTAGTTTATGGAGAGATACACTATTGGAGCCGCTCGTGGGTATAGGAGGTGGGTGAGTGGGTGTGTGTGTGAGCCACTGGGGTTCTTTTTATGCAACGTTTAGTTCCAATTTATGGGGACCGAGTATTCCGTATTAGAAGTTGAGCGCGCACACGGTGTGGTCAGTGAACACCCGTGTGCCACACTCTGTTTTTCGATTTTTCGCTCGCCGTTCGATACGAAGGGATCGGCCGTTGGAGGTGTGGGCCACTGGAAAGGGAAACCAGGGGGAGGCAGAGGGGGGAACAAAGGAAAACCGTTGGTTGGCTGGCGAAACATGGTTCGCTGAAAAAAAAAAACGGGATTCATCCATACATAGGACAAAGAAGGGCAGTCCATCCGTACCCGGAACTTTTTTTGGACTACGTGACTACCAATAGGGTCAATGAACTGGACGATTCGATCGAATGACAGTTTTGACAATGTACGGAGTATGGCAGAGAAGATAGAAATGGATACGGATTCTGCTACTGCCCAGAGACGGAGGCGAAAAAAAGGGACGGCTTGGCAGGCTGAGTGGTCAATGGTAAGGTAGAGTCGTAGATTAGGGGGTGGGATGGGCTCTGCGCGGGCTGCGCGGACGACGCGCGCTGTGCGTTCGGGACGCGAGGCGGCGAACGGAGAGAAGGATGGGAGAGAGAGGGAGAGATAAGACATGCATAAGATAAAGGCACATATTCTGCACCGCAGAGTCTAGGTAAGAAATCCTGCTTGCTTGCCTTTTATGCAGCTCCAAGACCTTGATTCTTTCTTTGTACATCATGTAATGCAGATGCAGATGCAAATGCAAATGCCCAAGAAACAAGCGCCCGCCATTGGAAGCGATGTGATGAGATTTGATCCCCTACCACTAAAGCAAGGCAAGATAATGACGGGTGATCACTGGGCGGACTGCCAGGCTGGGAGATATGTATGTCTAAGACCTCTCTCTCTCTGTGTGTGTGTGTGTGTATGTGTGTTTAGTCTTTTTCTCCTTTCTTTCTTTCTGTCTGCGTGAGAGAATACTCGGATGCCTGCTTGTCTGACTGATCGATGGGATCACCACTGCAAAGGCCCTCGGCAGATGAGTGTCTCTGGGACTCGGGGGAGATGGGGGCCGGATATTGAGAGCGGCATGCGGGCGTCCTCAATAGGCTTGGCGCTTGCAATCACGGCCTGACAGAGTCGACCACCACCAACAGTCCTCCCTTACTTCTAGACTTGCCTTTCCTTTTTGTTCTCTCGAGAGACATGTGTGTGTCTACACAAGCTGAACTGTAAGCCGACAAAGTTGTGTACTGCGTGATAGATGCTATGCCTTTGAATGCCTTATGGTGATTGGGAGGGGCACAATGCTTTCCTGTATGCTCTGGCCTCGCCCGCCTTTCCATGTTTCCTTCGTGGAGAAGGTGTCCCGATGCAACCTCCACGACCAGCGTGCCACCCAACGAACCAAAGCATATCCGAACTTTTTTGCTGCCGCTATCGAGCGCGCTCGAGCTTTACCTATCTAATCTGCGGGGGATTGCTTTGCGCCGTTTCATTGGGTGTCCGGTTCTCCCTACTGGCCTACAGACCTTCGGACCCTCGGAAACGAAGATCGCTGTTCTTTTTTCTGCTGATCCTACCACCTCATGATAAAGCATTGCGGCACGGTCTGTCTGGAAGATGGGAGATGAATGGGGTCAATGGGGAGAGGATGCTCGAGCCCTCGACGATCTTTGCTCAGGGTGCCGGGTCATATTCGGTCCCTCGTCCTGTCAAAGTCCAGAAGGCCAAGAGATGTTCATTCATTAACCCAGTCGTCTTGGGGAGTTCGGATACGCTTTCACCCTTGCAGAGTTCCCTTGCAGTTGGAGTCTCCTCACGAAAAGAGAGCTCCCGACCAGAATGTCTCTAGATGGGTCGATGGACACCGCTTTGCCTAATTCCCTCTCAGAAAGTTCGAGACTGACGGTAATGTGGTATTCTTACAAGGAAATTCTATTTTTGAAAAAAGCGAAAAAGAGAGCCCAACGTCGATCACCCCGCTCAGGCCGGACATTTTTTTCTTTCTCAATTTTCTACCGATTGCTAAGATTTCTCTCATCGCTTCCCTCATCTTGCGTGGACCGCGTGATGTGGATTTTTGCGTAATTGTTGTTATTGCTTTCCCATCGCATTTCATTCCTTTCACCGGTGTTCAAGTTTTTTTTTTTACCGAACAGAGAGTAATCTGCCAACCTGCAGGCTGCCTTACGGCCGGAGAAACGAATATTGGTCCGTGAGGACCTGGCAAAGGCCACGAGGATCGGCATGTGGGAACTTGGGATTTCTGGGAAGGGACGGACGCATGTCTCATCGCCTTCATTTGACAGTGACATGAAGGTCTCGGTTATTGCTTATTCCTCCTTCTCTTTCTGCTGCTTGAAGCGAGACTTTTGGTTCTCGGGTAGAGGACCGCATGCGTCTCTGGGTCGAGATTTAGAGACATGCATGCCGCGCAGGCTTCGCCCTGTGGGCGACGAGGCTGACTTTGCTTGAGCATCTCTTTGCCAATGAGTATTGCGTATGACAGACAACCTGCGTTACGTCCATCACGGTACAATGAGGCTGTTCTTTTTTGGTTGAGTCTTGTCTCCAACCTGTCCTCGCGATAACGACATCGTCGCTTGGGGTTGGAGGTTAGAGTTTTGATGTCTAAGTGGTTTGTCCGAAAATTGGGGGCTGACTTTTTCCCCAATCCCCCATGTTGAGTGAGCATTGTGACGAATGCAGCAAACATACATCAATAAACGAACAAGAAGGCAAAACGAACGCCCCAATCGTCAAAAATGTCAAAAGTTTCCGAAACCGAGAATCGAACTCGGGGCTATGCCTAACCTCTCACAGAGATGAGAGGGCATCATGTTGGCCACTACACCATATCGGATGTTGATGGGAGATTCGGCAAATTCATCGCTCAAGTACCTCTGTGGGCTCGCTCAGTGCACGTGACAAGTGCAGCAACACTACACATCAGGCTCACGTCTCCCTCTTGGAAGGGAAAGACCCAGGCAATGCAGCAGTCTAGGAAATACACTCCTCTCTAGTGTTCTCTTCTTCAATTCGGTGTCACATTAGGGCACCGTGCTCTTAGCCTGTCGTCTCGATAAAGTTCTGTAGAATGCTGAGTTACTGGTTGCGAGAGAGCCGCATGTACGACCTCGTGTACGGATACGCGTTTCGGGCCACGACACATGTGTGCCACATCCCCCAGTTTTCAAGGTTTTTATCTCGGTTAGTTAAACTGTTACGATTAGGTTAAGCACAGTTTACATCAGATCGGAATGCTGGATGATGGACTTGGAAGCGGATCCTCCCGCCGCTTCCTTGTGCTTCCCGAGAGGGAGACGGTGTCTGCCGAGGAATGCTGAAGGGCACTATGTGCGGGTTCCACGAGAATTGGATCCCATGCTTCTTTTGACTTCGTCATGTTTGTGGAGGTTGTCTTGAGATCTCTAGCCTTCTTACGCATGAACATTTGATTTTCTGCAGTAATTAAACGGCCATATGAAATGCTGAGGTGTACTTCGAAGCCCGTCTCAACTTGACCACTCACTTACACACTTTCACAGCACCAACATATCAAATATAATTCCTACGTAGTCTTTGATTAGACCACAAGTCTCTCATGCTTATTCAATGTAATTCCTTTCAACCTATACCCCTCTTTACAGTTCCGCTCCATGTGATTATTGCGGTTGAGACTACATCTCCATCCTGGCGAACCATCAACATACCAACACTCTCTCTCGTAAACGCCCGTTGAAACAGCCTCCTACAGAATCGAAGTCTCTTGTATCTCGAGACAAATGCATCCATAATTGTTCTTGCTGACATGGCGGAAGACCTTGTGGTCTGGTCCCCTCGTCGGAGCATACCAACCGCGCATCTCAGAGCAAGCAATGATAGCGCGTGGTCATCTATCATGAAGATTGCGGCCTCGCGGCTATGCTCAACTGAGCGAGCTGAGGCATTGCCATTTTCCCTCAACCGGTGTCCGTAGGCTATGCGACCACGCAAGATGGATTTTGAAGGCCGTTCGGTTCAGTTGCCCTCGTAAACTACCACCGGCCGCCGCGGGCGATACTGCTGTAGCAGAGACCCCGTCTACCGCACCAGCTTGGGAAGACGTTTGAACTTTCCAGTTCAAGGCCGTGTGGCCACTGACTCCCTTTAAGCCCTGCCAACAGGGGCTATTCATCCACCCGCGGCGCCGGTCCTGGACATCCGTATACTGGAAGAGGGGGGAGGAGCGTGATGGCTGCCAGGTGACAAGGACACGAATAGAACGCATCGATATCTCCAGCATCTCCCTGGATCACACACGTTTCGTGCCATATTATCGTTCCGTTCTTTGAATTGGACATTGGGTTTGCAATCGCGCTCAACCTAGGTCAATGGGTGACCTTCTTATATAGGAGGCACATTTATCCAGGAAGCCCATTTTCTTTCCTTGTCTTGCGTTTCTGAGATGGGATCTAGCCTCAGAAACACGCAAAGATAAGTCAAAGTAGAACATACAGACATGTGAGCACTAGGAAATGGAAGGTGCAGAGGTACAGTTGCATTTTCCTCTACTTCCGATTATCAACACATCGCCTTCAGACCGGCCACGAGAGCATGCCCGAAACTGCGGAGCAACTGGGTGAGCAGACTTGTCCGCCAACGATTAAAGGTGCTATCATTGCTGTGTATATGCTCTCAAGGACACTTGTCTCCTCAGTCTCTACCTTGAAGCAGTAGTGTCTTCCACAGCCGGCTCCTCTTCAAGATACCATTCCAAACCATGCCCATCCTCCGGCAGCTAAGGCCGAATAGAACAGCTCCAGAACGCCGCATGTGGGAGAATTCAAGCGCATAGAATGTTCAATCATACGTGCTACATCAGGCTAGCTCAGGACGCACACAGTGAAGCTTTTATCTCTGGTGGTCTTGGAGTCAGATGCCATTCGCCAAAGACCATAAACGATTCAGTCACCACAGGCCAGTTCACGAATTCGCAGAACCCAACTCCTTACCTCCTACTTCCGGTTTGTTGCAAGCAAAAACAGGGATACCTGGTCCGTGAGTGAGGCGTTTCCGAAGTAGATAAGACGACGCGAGCCTCTTGCGTTTTCGTCTGTTCTTTTTGCGCGAGGTGTAAGCTGAACTTTTCACAGGCTCATATCAGCTACATTTCCCAAAATACTGGTTGCTATTGAATTCTAGCCGAGCGAATTGTGCAAGAAATTAAATCGTTGCCAAGCCAGCCCGAAGGGTACATTGTCACTCAGGCGGAGAATAAGTGACCTCAGTGACAAGCCTCGTGCCGATGACATTGTACTGCACGAGGAGAACAGCATAGTTGAAGCAGCTGGATCAACTAAACAAACACTCGTATCTGAAGAGAAAAACGACCAGGTCAGACTGGGACATGTAGACTGGGCACATACACCAGTTGAACGATCTTGGGTATTAGATGATGGGTTGATCATATTGAAGTGGTATATAGAACCATGCAAAGGTATCTCTCGCCCTGGCTCCACCACCATCAACTTTCTTCCACGTTGAAACACGCCTCCTCCCCCTCCTATCAATCCTCCTAGGTGAAGGCAAATAGGTGATATCACGTCTGCGGTACGATGTCGTACACGTACGTAGGCTATACAGTACCGAGTATTTCTCGTCCTTCTGCCTCTTTCTTCCCCCTTCCTCAGATGGTGCAGAAGACAGTAACACCCCCCTCAGCAGCCCCATTCTGCGTCATCTGGATATACGTCGCGGGCGGGCTACTGCTGCCCGCGGGACAGTTCCACTGGTTCTTGAACGCCGCCGGCAACGGCCCTCCGCTGATGGACTTCTTCGCGCCGGTGCAGTACGTGTTGCGGATGGCCTGCCGACACGGGTTCGGGCACGTCTCGTCGCAGGACTCCGGGTTGGGCCTGGGGATCGGCTCCGGGAGGGCGAGGGCGGCGGCGGTGGCGGCGAAGAGGAGGATGGTGGGGAGCTGCATTGTGGGCGGCGGTTTGTGTGTGGTTTGTTGTGTTGTTGAAAGTGGTAAGAGGTATATATGTTGTGAGTGAGGTTGGGTGTACTTTTGGTTTGATGTAAGAGAGTGTTTGTGAGCGAGTGACTGGGTGAGTGTAAGTGTGATGGAGGGATAGTGGTATCGAGACAATGAGAACACGAGAGATAGAATGGCTGGCTTGGAGCTATAAGTTACCTTACATATTATACTTCTTCTGCTCAACGGATACAGCTACACGGCAACACGGGAATGCCGTCAGGTGTTACTGCGTATCGAGTATGGAGTAGACCGAGTCATTCAGAACTGCCTCACTTCCTACTCAACTCTATCCAGCTGCGCATTTACGCCATGACCCTCTCAGCCCGGACTTAACGAGTAAAGAACAGACCTGCAAGATGGCCGTCGTTACGCGTCGAGTCATTCAAATTCGTCTTATATTAAACACAATAACAAGCAAAAGCCAGTTCCACCCAGTGGTCTATGGTACCGTACAGGCGGGCGGTTTTAAGGTTTTCTGGGAAGCCGAAGCCTCGTCCCCACCTCATCTTACTTGGTGGTCGGTTCCCGGGTTTCGAGTAGACAGTTCGTCTCGTCTTACTGCGTACGTATAGTCCTTCTGTGCTTCCCCGTTGCCAAGATTCTCCCTCCATCTCCTGCGTAAGGCTTCTACGGAGTTTCAGCCGCCCGCTGGCGGGGAGGTAGGGGGGAGTAGTCCAGGACTCCAGATTGACACTTTTAACCATCCGAAAGTGTCCGTACAGGATCACTTCATCTCGTTCCCGAAGAAATGACCCATCTTGCAAGTCCGTGATGCTTTATCCACGAGCTGAGCGGGACCTTGCTTCACCATCGCAGTATCCGCCATCAACGCTGCAAACTCATCGAATGTGAGACCTAACTGAACCTCACTCAGATTCTACAAAGTAGAGCACCATGACCGATGAGAGAGATGGCCATAAAAGATCGACAGAGACTATGGGCCAATCGAGCCGTCTGTTCTTGTGAGTCCCTCAGATGAGACTCACAATGCTTGCCCCAGATTTACTGCCGGCCATCCCGCATATGCAGAGGAGACCCCACAAGGAAAGTAAAGTCAAGTTGCACTCATCTTGCTGGGGCGTCCCGCGAAAAGTGTGACTTAGTGAGAGAATTGTCACCAGATGCCGGTCAAACACTTCATCTTACTATGTGGAAAGGCAGTTGTAGGCAACTCAAGACACAGGCACATCGAGTACATATACCACGCAGTGAAGAAGCCGGGCCATTGAAGAATTTACGACAGCACCCGATGATGCTTCCCAGTCACAATCACACAAGAGGACAAGGCATGTGTTCAAGAGGTCTCATTTATGCGTTGTATACTTTACACAATGGTGGAGTCATTCTCCATGCTGCCGACGCCGATTAACCTGCCAACACCAGAGACGAAAAATTGCATGGAATCTTTGGGTACTGTCTCTTTGAATCCCGAAACGAAGCAACAACAACAAATCTATGGAATTTAGAGCTCGTCGTGGGAGGGGGGCTCGTCCTCGCCACCAGCGCCACCGGCGCCCTGGTACATCTTGGAGGTGATGGGGTAGGCGACGTTGGACAGCTTCTCCTTCTGCTCCTCGAAGTCCTCAGTGTTGGCGGTGGCGCCGTTCTCCTCAAGCCAGTCGGTGGTCTCCTTGACAGCCTCGAGGATCTGAGAATCATGTTAGTAATCTGTCGGTACACATTCAAGACGTTGTGGCAACTTACAGTCTCCTTGTCCTCGTCGTCAATCTTGCCACCAAGACCCTCGTCGTCGTTGACCTGGTTCTTCAGGGAGAAAGCGTAGTTCTCAAGACCGTTGCGAGCCTCAATGCGCTCACGGGTGGCCTTGTCCTCCTCGGCGTACTTCTCAGCCTCGGCAACCATGCGGTCAATCTCGTCCTGGGTAAGACGGCCCTTGTCGTTGGTAATGGTGATGGACTCCTGCTTGCCAGTGCCCTTGTCGTGGGCAGAGACCTTGAGAATTCCGTTGGCATCGAGCTCGAAGGAGACCTCGATCTGGGGAACGCCACGAGGCGCGGGAGGGATGCCAGTGAGCTCGAACTTGCCGAGGAGGTTGTTGTCCTTGGTAAGGGAACGCTCACCCTCGTAAACCTGGATGAGAACGACGGGCTGGTTGTCGGCGGCGGTGGAGAAGATCTGGCTCTTGCGGGTAGGGATGGGGGTGTTGCGCTGGATAAGCTTGGTCATGACACCTCCAGTGGTCTCGATACCGAGAGTCAAGGGGTTGACGTCCATGAGGACGATGTCCTCAGTACCCTCCTCACCGGAAAGGACACCGGCCTGAACGGCAGCACCGAAAGCGACGGCCTCATCGGGGTTGATACCCTTGGAAGCCTTCTTTCCGCTGAAGTACTCCTCAATGAGGTTGACAACCTTGGGAATACGGGTAGAGCCACCAACGAGAACGATGTCGTCAACATCCTCCTTCTTGACCTTGGCGTCCTTGAGCACCTGCTCAACGGGCTTGAGGGTCTTCTTGAAGAGATCCATGTTGAGCTCCTCGAACTTGGCGCGGGTAAGGGTCTCGGAGAAGTCCTTGCCCTCGAAGAAGGCCTCGATTTCAATGCGAGTGGACATCTGGGAAGAGAGGGTACGCTTCGCCTTCTCGGCCTCACGCTTGAGCTTACCCATGGCCTTGAGGTCCTTGGTGATGTCGACGTTGTTCTTCTTGTTGTAGGACTTGGCGAAGAAGTTGATGATGCGCTGGTCGAAATCCTCACCACCCAAGTGGGTGTCACCGGCGGTAGCCAGAACCTCGAAGACACCCTGGTCGATGGACAGAAGGGAAACATCGAAAGTACCACCACCAAGGTCGTAGACGATGATCTGGCGCTCACCCTCGGTCTTGTCAAGACCGTAGGCGATAGCGGCGGCGGTGGGCTCGTTGACAATGCGGAGAACGTTAAGTCCGGCAATGACACCAGCATCCTTGGTGGCCTGGCGCTGGTTGTCGTTGAAGTAGGCGGGAACAGTGACGACGGCGTGGGTGACCTTCTTGCCAAGGTAGGCCTCGGCGACCTCCTTCATCTTGCCCAAGATCATGGCGGAAACCTCCTCGGGGGTGAAGCGCTTGGCGGAGCCAGAAACCTCGACCTCAACGACGGGCTTGCCATCCTTCTCAATGACCTTGTAGGGGAAGTGCTTGATGTCGGACTGAACGGCCTTGTCGGAGAACTTCTGGCCAATCATACGCCTGAAAGAGTGATTAGCAATGTTATCTCGAGCGGTCGACGGTCGGGGTATGAGCTCACTTGATATCGAAGATGGTGTTGGTGGGGTTAGCGGCGGCCTGGTTCTTGGCGGCGTCACCGACGAGTCTCTCCTCCTCGGTGAATGCGACGTAAGATGGGGTGATACGGTTTCCTATGAAGCAGCAGAGTCAGTAAAGGTGCTAGAATTGGGGGATCGGTAGCAGGAGCAGCTGCGACCGCGATAACACTTACCCTGGTCGTTGACGAGAATCTCAACCTTGCCCTTCTGCATCACACCGACGCAAGAGTAGGTAGTTCCAAGATCCTAAAGGTTGGGAGTTAGAAAGAAGGTCGAATTTATTTGAATCTGTTGGCGACAGAAGATTGGCCGACAAAGGGCGCAATCATCGCCAGGGAAGCTAGGAGGTGCAACTTACGATACCGATGACAGTTCCGTAGCTCTCAGTGTCCTGAGCCTGGGCAGTCTGAACGAAAGCCAGAGGGGAGAAGAGGAGAGCCATCCAGGCCAAGAGGCCGAAGCCCAAGGCCATCGAGTTTCTGGATCTCGACATTGTGATTTTTTGGCGGTGCCGTGAAGCTACCCTGTGTGTGGTATTGGGATAGCTCTTTGTACCTCGAAAGATTGGTGTCGGGTCAAAAAAAGAAAGGAGAAAAAAGACGTCAAAGACGCGCTGATGAGAGAGGGTTTTTGGATTCCCTTCTACTATTTACACACCCAATCGAGTTGAGGTGGCTTTGGCAGTGGTGAATTGGGAGAGGTAAAGTGTCGGCGGTGGGAAGGAAGAGCTGCCGCCTTTATGAATGCCTTCTCCAAAAAAAAGTCGAGGTGTCCAGATTGCACAAAAGGCCAGATTTCACGTTGCGAGGCGCCACACGTGACAGGGGTCTCTTCCTTTTGGGGTGTGGGTGTCACTGGTGGATCCTTACTGTGTGGACCCTTGGTGCAGCCGTACTCTATTTGGTGCCTTTACCTACCTTAAGGTCAGGTACCTAGGTATGGAAGGCACCACCTGCACGCAGCAGGTGAGCAGCAAGGTACCTTAATGCACTGCTGCTCGGCAGATGGAGACACCCAAGGTTGGGATGGCAGGCAGGAATTAGGTGCTCGGGGGACACATCTCCGTTGCAGCAGAACAGTGAGCATGTACCGTGCGAGGTTTCTCTCCTAGCCACGGGAGTCAAGGTGTGCGCGCCTCACCGCTGCCGCTGCCTGCCGTCTGCGCTGGGGTCATTCCTTTCTGCCCCACCAAGGCTGCGATTCTGGAGATTTCGATTACTGGTGGTCCCCCCCTGGACGTTTGGCACTTGGGGGAGTCTTGAACGTGGCCTTTCTGTTCGCTTTGCTTCCACAGCTTCGGTTGAGTTCTATGCCGCAGTCTGACAAACTTTCAAGGCACCTTGTGTGTTTGTTCATCTCCATTGGAAGTGACTCACGGTCCAGCAAAGAAATCACCTTACTTGCCCCCATGGTGAGAGGCAATGAACTTGGCCACTTGCTTTACAATCCTACTTAGGTGGCATCTCATTGATTCTTGGTAGCCTTGCAGTGTCCTCTACCTATCTAGTGGTCTACCTGTCCCATTCAATTTGCAAAGCAGCTTCGGAAGGAACAGAGTGGCCTCAAACCAACCGGTCCAACCCCCCAATCCATCTCGATCTCGGGGAGAGCCATGCGCACCTCTCCCCTTTCGAGAATATTCCCACCACTGGCCTACCTACAGCCTGCGGGGGGGAGGGGAAAAAAGGAGGAACGCGGCAATACGGTAAGCGGAAGGTGCTAATTCGTAGGTAAGGCGAGGCGACAAGGCAAGGTACGCGACACTTTACCTCACTTAAGGTGCTCTAAGCAGTGCCATCCCGTCTTTCGCCCTGAGATGAGGGGGGCCACGGGGGGCTGCAAGCCGTAAAGAGGGGGGGAGTATGCAGGGGTTGAGCTTTGGCTGCTGGCCCATGCTCTCCCGAGGCGGCGCGTGGGCACGACGGCGTCATTTCCGTCGCTTCAGCCGGATGGGGCCATGTCAATCTGCCAATTTGGCCTTTTCGAGAGGCAGGATAAGTACACTACCATGGAACACAATGACAGATTCCACTGTCCAAGACCCTAAAACAGTCCAAAGAGTCACTCACGGAGTCATCAAACTCTTCAAAAGGAAGGAGAACTACAAAGTGAGCGTTGTCAGCTTGGTTCGCAAAATAGCTCAACCATGTTCAAGGATCCGTGGTGCTTGGAAACTGTTCATTTCGCATCTACGGATCTCTAAGTTATCAATTAGGCACGCCCCCATTGGCTGCGCTTCAACTAAAGTTGCAGCCAACTCTATTTTCAGCACACCCAACTGACCCCAACTCTAATCGAGCCTCAATGCCAGCGCCGCCTGTCCTAACTTAACTCGCACGCCATGCATGGGAATATCTCGTTTCGGTCGTCAAGTGCCCACCACCTGCTATATACGAATCCGCGCCACGTTGCTTCTTTCGATTCTGCACCGTTTTATTCCAACAGCCCTGCCGCGATTGTCTCGCCGCCACTGCGCAGCACCACTCGCTGCCCAGCCTCCAACGGCACTTTCGAGTCAAGCTTGACAACAACCCGCGCAACCTTGCCTGGCTGCACGATCTTGGGGTTCTTCTTCACCGTCGCTCCCGTCAACTTGTCCAGTACGGCCGGAATGACCTCCACTCTTCCAGCCGCATGCAGACGACCACGGTGGACATCCACTGGCATGGGCATCAAGTGGTCGAAGGCCAGTACCTTCATAGTCAGCCTGTCGCTTGTCTCGATGGGAGCTGCCTTGGTGCTGATAATATCGCCCACGCGTACGTGAATCGGGTCGATGCCGTACAGGCCGATGTTGACGTTCTGTCCCGCAACGGCCCATTCTTGTACATCGGCGTCTACCTCGATGGATCGTATTGAGGCAGACTCTCCGCTTGGCTGTACAATCAATGCCTCGCCGTTTTGTACTGTGCCCGATTCTATCCGGCCAGCCACAGTGAGTTGGCTTTGCTGCGATCTGTAGATTTCCGAGATCGACATTCGGAAAGGTTTCTCAATCGCTCTCGCCATTGGATCAGAGTCTTCCAATGCCTCGATGAGTGTCGGGCCTGTGTACCATGACAGACCCTCATCGGCTGGCTTCTCCACCAAATTGGCGCCGCTGAGTCCAGATATGGGTACGAAGGTGACGTTCTTGAGTATGAAGCCATTGCCTTTCATGAAGCCAGTGACCTGCTCCGAGATTTCATCAAAGCGATCCTTTGACCATCCAACCATGTCCAGCTTATTCACAGCGACGATGACTCGCTGGACCCCCAGACTTCGCAGAAGCAGAGCATGCTCTCTTGTCTGGCCCTTCAAGCCCTTCTCGAAAGCTCCAGTGTTGGCGTCGATGACGAGAATGGCAAAGTCTGCCTGACTTGCTCCAGCAATCATGTTGGGGACAAAGTCTCGATGACCAGGGGCGTCGAGAATCGTAAATCGTGTTTTTTCTGTCTCAAACATATTTGTGGCGATGTCGATGGTAACACCACGCTCTCGCTCCTCCTCTCGCTGATCCATGACCCAGGCAAGAGCGAATGACGACTTTCCAATCTTCTCACCCTGGCGTCGGTAACGATCGATCAGATGTTGCTCAATGTACTTTAGTTCCAAGAGCAATCTGCCCATCAATGTGCTCTTGCCAGCATCAACGTGTCCTATTGAGTATTAATTGTATGTTGGGGAGGAGAAAGGTACAGGTTCACTTACCAACAACCACAAAGCTGGCGCTTCTCTTGTTTTCGCTCTTTGCGAACTCCTTTACAACATCCAGCTTTTTGTTCTTCGGTGCTGCTGAGTCGTCGAGTTGAAGTTGCTTCATCTCGGAATTGGGGGTTTGTGAGCCACTTGACTTGGCCACCACTTTTTTGCTTGCGCTCTTGGCGGCAGCGTCGAACTTGGAGCCCGCTAGAGATCATTAGAGTCAGCATCTTACTGTGTCTTCGCGAATCGCGAACCTTTCGCCTGAGCAGCGAGCACGACATCGTCAGGGCTTGGTTGAGAGAAAGCACTGGGTACATAGGCGGAAGAGTCCATGTACGGCAGGGAGTACGTCTGAGAGGCGGCGGCAGTATCTTGAGCAGGTCCGAACAGGGTCTGAGCAAAGGCAGACGGCCTCGTAGATGGGACCACGAAACAGTCATCCTCAGCCTTCTTTCGATCCTCGGCAGAAAGTTCGTTGGCTGTGTCGACATCCATATTGACTGCTTCGGAAGCTGCGTCGGCCTGCTGCGAGGGCGAAGCTGATTTTGAGGTCTGGGTCCTCGCGGCGGGGTCTTCTGCCAACTTTTGTCGCTTCGCTAGTATGCTCAACCCGCCTCTCTGGTTCTCCTTGGACGATTCATCAATGGCAAGAGTTGACATTCTCTTCTCAGCTCGATCAACCTTGTCGTCTGTCTTGTTCACCTCGGTCGTCTTCTTCTTTCGTGCAGCAGCAAGGGCCTGAAGCTTTGATAGCTTAGGACCATCACCGCCGCCCAGAAGCCCCCCAGAAACGGGAGGAGGGGGGACAAAGATGGCCTGTCGGCTCTTGGGAACGTTCATCCATGAAATGCCGTGGAAGTAAGAAGCAGGGGATAGTGGTGCCACTCTGGGAACTGGATATGTCGAAGTTGATGCCATGCCGTAAGTCGTAGTCTTGTCGTCCATGCCTCCGCAACCAAACCCATCTGCTGCCGAAACGCTCAACTTCTGGTACTGCCGCCACCTCTCCGGGAACCCTGCCCTCACATGACTTCAAAAGAAAATGAACTTACCATCTTTAGCCTTCTTCTCCTGCTTGGGCGCAGGTGGAGGTGCGATGAATTTCTTCTGTAGATAAGACACCGTCTTCTCGATGTCGTAGTAGTAGTGCCACAGCGACTCTTGAATTTGCTGCACAGTCACTTTGTCGGCATCAGGACCAAGTGTGCTCTGCACTGTCGCAGTTCCTATTGCCATGGCCTCACGATCCTCTGCACTGAGCTGATCAGCCTCTCCCTCCTCTTCGTAATCATCGCCCTCGAATTCGTCGAGGGCCTCCTCATAGTCGAGGTTGCGTACTGCCTGGTGGCGCGACATCTTGACGTAGTTGAAGAGGGTGAGCTCGGTGTTCTTGGTAGATGGATTGGTGTGAGGGGATGTCGCAGAAACCCAAGCTTTCAAGGTGAGAGAATGAAAGTGGTCTGGGTGGTATGTGATTTCCAGTGATTCATTTACTTAACCGGGGGGTAGAAGCTCTTTAACAACTGGATTTGCAGCTTTTCGGAGATGACGCTGTGGACTTGAGTTTGGTCATGGCCTGAAGTGGCATGTGTGGGGCGCTTGGGGCGCTTGGGTCATGGCCACCGCAGTAGCCATGGAGGGGCAACCACGTCCATGGCGGGGTACTTGCTGTTGCCTTCCAGGCCTTGTCAGGCGGTGAGCCGCCGGATTATCTGCACCCCGGCAACCGAAGCTTCTGGTCCCCCAGAATGGCAGGCACCACCAATTATTCAGAAATTTTGGTCCACCACGACCCGGTCCTTGGAGCTCAACCCCCCTCAACGCACGATACCTCTCCTTCCCCTGGCGTCACTCCCAGTTGAATCGCACTACCCATCCGAAACCCCAGTGACGTGCGAAAACCTTCAACATGGCTATGAGTATGTGGTATCCGGCCTTTTGAATTTTTTTGTTGCATGTAGCTAACATGATGTCTAGACCTTGATATGGCCAATGGTAATCAACACCACGATCCGAGCTTCCAGACCATATATACTGACGAGATGACACTGTAGCGGCCGTGATGAAGGACGAGCAAGGCCGTCCCTTCATCGTTGTCAGAGAGTAAGCTTGCCCTCTCTTGCCCTGCCCCGAACCCCTGATAAGGAGGCCCAGAACTGATTGCCCCGCAGCCAAGGAAAGAAGAAGAGACAATATGGCAACGAAGCCGTCAAGAACCACATCCTCGCCGCCAGAACGGTCGCGAACATCGTCAAGACCTCCCTGGGACCCCGCGGCCTCGACAAGATCCTCATCTCCCCCGATGGAGACATCACAGTGACGAACGACGGCGCTACGATTCTGCAACAGATGGAGATCTCGAACCACGTCGCTAAGCTTTTGGTGGAGCTTTCAAAGTCGCAAGATGACGAGATTGGTGATGGTACAACCGGTGTCGTCGTCCTTGCTGGTGCTCTCCTTGAGCAGGCGGCAGAGCTGATCGACAAGGGAATCCACCCCATCCGTATTGCGGACGGATACGACCAGGCTTGCGACATCGCCGTGTCAGAGCTTGACAAGATTTCAGATGTCATCGAGTTCAGCAAAGAAGAGACAGGAAACCTGCTGAAGGTTGCACGAACAAGTTTGGGCAGCAAGATTGTTTCCAAGGCGCACGACCAGTTCTCTCAGATCGCAGTGGACGCTGTCCTGTCCGTTGCCGACCTGGACCGGAGGGACGTTGACTTTGAGCTGATCAAGGTCGATGGCAAGGTCGGAGGAGCTCTGGAGGATACCATGCTCGTCAAGGGCGTCATTATCGACAAGGATTTCTCTCACCCCCAGATGCCTTCCGAAGTCAAGGACGCCAAGATCGCAATTCTTACCTGCGCCTTCGAGCCCCCTAAGCCTAAGACCAAGCACAAGCTCGACATCACCAGCGTCGAGGAGTACAAGAAGTTGCAGAGCTACGAACGCGAGAAGTTTATCGAGATGATTCAACAAATCAAGGATGCCGGTGCCAACTTGGCTCTCTGCCAGTGGGGTTTCGACGATGAGGCGAACCACCTGCTGCTCCAGAACGACTTGCCTGCCGTGCGGTGGGTCGGAGGACCGGAGATCGAGTTAGTGGCTATTGCGACAAACGGCCGTATCGTGCCGCGGTTCGAGGACCTCAAGCCCGAGAAGCTCGGAACTGCAGGTATTGTCAGAGAAATGACGTTTGGCACAACAAGAGAGAAGATGCTGGTCATCGAGGAGTGCGCCAACACCCGCGCGGTGACCGTCTTTGTGCGCGGTAGCAACAAGATGGTGCGTTCCCGACAAAATATTTGAGATTGACCAAAAGCTAACCCCCAATGACAGATCATCGACGAGGCGAAGCGCTCCCTCCACGATGCCTTGTGCGTCGTGCGCAACCTTGTCAAGGACAACCGCGTGGTCTACGGTGGTGGTGCTGCCGAAATTGCCTGCTCATTGGCAGTCGAGGACGCCGCCGCCAAGACCCCTGGCCTTGAGCAATACGCCATGCGCGGATTTGCCGAGGCCCTTGACGCCGTCCCGATGGCCCTGGCCGAGAACAGCGGTCTGAACCCCATCGCGACGCTGGCCGACATCAAGAGTCAGCAGGTCAAGGCCGGCCCTGGAGTCCGTGGCAAGCTCGGTGTCGACTGCATGCAGCGCGGCAGCAACGACATGAAGGATGCGTTTGTCATCGACCCCCTTATCAGCAAGAAGCAGCAACTCCAGCTCGCGACGCAATTATGCCGTATGGTCCTGAAGGTGAACAACGTCATTGTTGCCGGGTCCGGCGAGGAAGACTTTTAAAAGTTTATGAAACGGTAAAAAAGGTTCTAGATAGGTCTATGGTGTTTGGGATTATACCAAGCTGTGTACTATGCAAATAGAGAGGCCCCCACAATGTCGAGACCATGATTTCTGTCCTCCCATGCTGCGAACCGTCTAGTGCTTGCCCTGCCCACCTCGGCACTTACTGCATCCAACCTCTCTCGGGGCTGTACTTGAGATACGGCTCCATCTCACGGTAAAAGGTCTGGCGGAGCTCGGCCTGCTGCTCAGGCGTCGGACGGGTATCCTCGCCTTTGCGACGCTGCCAGCTCTCCTGCGTCTCCTTGAGTAGGGCCTTGGGGTCTTGGCCGGTGGTATCTGCGAATTCGTACGATCTGTACTCGGTGTTCTCCCAGCCAGTTGCTATGCTTAGAGTTAGTGAACGGCTCTGTCTCATTCAACCCATCTCATTGGGGGTCATAGAAGACATTCAAGAAACAAATAAAGAATCTCGAAAACGAGAAAAAACACGTACCCTTCTTGGGAGCAATCCCATACCAATCATCCGTCAAAAAGTGCAAGATGCCGCCGTGCGTAACGACCACGACCTGCGCGTCCCCCGACACGTCCCCGCCCACGAGCTCCCTCAGCGCCCTCCTCGCCTCGGCAGACCTCGCCTCCAGCTTCTCCAGCGTCGGCTCCCATCTCGAGTCGGGGCCGGCCTTGTCGATCCAGTCCTCGGGCACCCTGCTGAAATCCACGCGGCCGGCAAATTCGGCCTCAATGTCCTTGATGGCTGAGCCGGTGTCGCACGGCGCGTCGGAGACTTCTTGTACCTCGGGCAGGGCGAGGACCTTGAGAGAGGAGCCAGAAGAGTCGGAGGAAGAGGAGTCAGAGGGGCCGAAGCCTAGGAGACAGGTGTAGAGGGTCCGGCGGAGGGGGCTGGCGACGAGGTGGGTGATGCGGTCGTGGTGGGGGAAGGCGGCGCGGAGGTCGGCGCACTGCTGTTTTCCCTTTTCCGTGAGGAGGGGGTCGCGGAGGGCTTCGTTTTCGAGAGAGAGGTTGTGGAAGCCCTGAGCGTGGCGAACGAGGTGGATTTGGACTGGCATTTTTGTTTTGAGGTTGTGGTTGGTTTTTCTATGAACTTTTTCTTCAGGTATGATGATGGACGAGCTTGAGATGAATTGGCGGGGTGGCGGGGCAAGATGCTTGTGTGTATGCTGTTACACAACGTCTTTGATTCTAGTGGGAAACAGAAAGTAAAAAAAAATAAAAAAAAAATTAAAAAAATTGTATGTGGTCTAATTGAACCTCTAGATTTCACAATGAAGATGGGGAAGACGGGATTCTCGACAGATGTTCGGATGGTTCACGATCCAATTATATATTAACAAAAGCTCTAGCAAGTTGAGAGGATGAGCTACGTAATGCGTCCCTCCACCCCCCAATTCTCGGGAGAGTTTCCTTGTTTGGTGTGGGTGTGGGCAACCCGGCGGAGGGAACGGGAAAGTCTGTCAAGTCTGTGTCTAGAAATGACTCAGATGAACCGCCCTTTACCTTGGGACGGGGCGTCGGAACACACCTAAACTAATAAGCAGGCACCCGAGGAGAGAAATCACGACACCGGACGGGTTCCACGCGGGCTGCCTTAGGGGCCTTCTACGGTGCATTACCTTATGTAGGGGCGCTTTGCGTTGCTGGTTTCAAGAATGCTTGAAAGGTAGGGTGCTGTAATGGCGGTCCGCAGTCGCACCATTCGGCGCCGATGACCGGGGCGGAAAGTGGAGTCTCACGCCGCGCTGGCGCCGTGCCGTGGTTGGCCGGAGGGGGTTGGACGCGGGCTTTTGCTGCTTCTTTAGCTGCTTCTTTTGCATGATTGGTCCGGCAAGAGGAGCGGGTGGCCGGTTACCTTACCTTACCTTACATACGGTCGAAATATAAGCCGGTGGAATGGATTTCTACTTCTAGATTTGCTCCCCGGCGGAAATTGTGAGTCAGAAGGAGATATTGATTTAGATGACGCGCTTGAACATTGTTTGAGAGAATCAAGCGAGGATATTTACAGAGTATGATGGTGAAGAGGGCTACAGTCATGGCCTAGGCACGCAAAGTTGATATGTGTGAAGCCTGTATTGGAAATGTACATATCATTGGGGGATTCTTGACGTGGTATTCATCCGCCTCCGTGTGTAAGTAATGCTAGGTGAATCATTCACATAAGTCCTTGCCCGGATGCTCCGACCTGAGTCTTCAGATAGGGGGCATGATCAACATCACAGTCTCAAGTTGGACAGTAACGATGATCCGATAAAAGTTTCATTTTACAGCTCATTCTCAAGTCTGAAGATGCTAGTGTTGGGCTCTCCCTGACCCTGAAACGCCGAGAACTAATGGCCTGCATGCTTCCTGATTACTCTCCTGTCTTTCAAAGATCAATGAGACTCTCCTCCACTGCCGGCTGCTTGGGTGCGTTTTGCGGAGCAGACGGGAAAGATTCCTGGGTATATCCGCTGTTGTACTGGCCTTGCCAATGCTGTTGGGGGTGCGCCGATTGCTGCGGTACTGATGGTTGCCAGTAGCTTTGCTGCTGGGGCGGAGCCTGTTGTTGCGTGGGCTGTGCCGGCTGAGCAGGCGTTTGGGTAGGTGTTTGTTGGGGTGGCATGGACTGTCGGTATTGCGCTGGCTGCTGGAGATTCGGGTATGGCGATGGGTTAGGATCCGCGTTCGGCGGAGCAGAAGGAGGTGCGCTAGGCTGCTGAGGGTTGAAGTAATAAGAAGCGTTGGGGTCTGCCGAAGGGGTGCCTGGAGGTTGACCTGGCTGGTTCTGGTGATTTGCTTGAGGCGGCTCGCTCGGTGCATAAGGCTGCTGGGGTGCGTATTGGCCATCAGGTACGGGACCAGCTCCGCTTCTCCAGCTGTCCGTTCTTTGAGGCTCTTGGCCAGGGTACGGTCCTCCCGGCGGACCAGCCATGGATGCGCGCTTGTCAAAAGTCGCGTACTGAGGTTGTGGAGTGTGCTGCAGGTGTTGTGCGTAGGCCTGAGGTGGCGGTGCGTGGCCGTAGTCTATCTGCTGTGATCCGGTATAGAAGTTTTCGGCCGGGCCGGCACCCCCAGGTGCACTGCCTTGCAGCGTAGGGTAAGCGCCAGACTGTCGAGGGGGGAGATTGTAACCTCCCCCAATAGCGTGCTGGCTGTATGCCTTGGACAGGCGTTCTTCCAGCATCCTGTCGTAGTAGCGGACAACGGTGGAAAGTTTGGCATGTAGGTCGAGTAGTGTGTCTAGAGGCTGTGTAAGAAGACAAGAGACGGACATCTAGAAATCCAGGAGTACTTACCATGCTTGCTCATAGTCTCGCCGTAAGTACGGGCAAGCTTAGGCCGCAGTGTGCCAATGCTATCGTAAAGTTCTTGGATTTGGGGCTCGCGCAGAATGGTGCCGGGGGGTTGTGTTTGCAGGCGGTCGACGAGAGTTGCAAACAGGTTAATGTTCTCAGCCTCAACCGGTGTCAGCTCGTAATCGTTCTTGGGAAGAGAAAACTGCTGCGTAGGGTTTGGTCCGGGATTTGAGGTGTGCTCCTTCAATACCGCCGCATGTCTCTGCTTCTGCTCCTCCATATCAGCTAGCGAAGCGGCGATGGCAGCCTTGAGGTCGTCATCTTCCTCGTCCGCGCCAGAAGATGCTGCAGGCGCAGAGCTGCCGTTGACCTTGGCTCCCGAGGGACCATTGGCTGTAGGTGCAACGTAGCCCTGAGAGTAGCCTTTCACCTCCTCCAAGCTCATAGCTAGCGCCTTCTTCAAGTCCTCGTCGAATGCGTCGTCGACGCGGGCATTGCGTGGTTGCATGGCCGACGTGCTTCGTGTCTTGTAAGGATAGGTGGGAGATCGGTCTTGTGGCAGCGGCGAAGGTGGTGCAGCACCCCCCTTGGCCGATCTGTCCATGAGCTTCGCATAGCAACCGTCATCGACGCGGACGGGCTGCATGATACCGAGGTGGGGGAGGGGTAGCGACTTGGCCGAACATTGTTGATCGAAGCAGTTGCCGCAGTTTCGGCAATGATGCTTTCTGTTCGTGAAGGTAAAGGCGGTGCGGCATCGCATGCAAACATCTGAATCCACCCACTCGGGGGGCTTTGAGAGGCTTGTCAGTTTGGGCTGGGAAGGTTCATAGCCGTGGATGAGAACCTACCGCGCTGCTGTCGATCATGCTGCTGGAGACGCTGATTCTAGGAGGAAACTGGTGACCTTCCCTCTGCAATGTCTTGTAGACCTCTCCGATATATCCCAGTTCAAGGCGTCCTTCGGTGGCGGCGGCCCAAGATTGTATCAGCTCGAGAATCTTCTGCTTGACTTCGTGGTTGACGGCGGCGGGTCCGACAGCTTGAAGGAGGGAGGTCAGGTTGTCCATGAACTCCCTTGAGGCGATTTCGGCGAGGAAGTGGGTGCCTCCATTCTTTACACACGTGTCGGTGAGCTGCAGGCGGACAGAGTCAGTTCCGTCAAGCGTGATCAGGCAGCAACGATGACCTACATTCAGTGCGCTCAGCTGGGTATTAGGGTTCTTGTTGCCGATGCGCCTCTTCAAGGAGCGCATGGCCTCCTTGGGCTGAACGGTCTTTGATCTGATGACATCAGAGATCTCGAGATTCAGGGCGATATCCTCCCTGTACCGATGTTAGAAGAGCATCACAACGGATGACAGAGGGTCGTACAAGCTGCTGCCTGTGGCCTTCTCAATTTGCTCGTCTAAGGCCGTGTTGGCCGAGCTGGACCACCAGCCCATCATTTTGAAGGCTGGAAATGTTGTGTCGGGCGGGGAGCTAGAGCAAACAGGCGGCTATCGATCGTCGGGATGGTTTATCTAGCTGAAGGAAGCGGGCGCGCAATCGCGAGGCTGTCGTCGTCTTTGTCGTCGTACGTAAAGCGGACCAGATGGGTTGCGCGTATGTAGGAGATGTGGATGAAAGGCAAAGAGGAAAGCTTGTGTGTGTTTCTAATGGTTGCCCAGATGCGGCAGCCTCAGGGTCGGGTGTGCGTACACAGTAAGGTAAGGCCTAGTTGGAGATGCAGCAGGCTTAGGCGTAGTCGGCATAGGCTAAAGCAGTGGAGGCGTGGGCAGCTGCGGGCAGTGGTGTCGAACACAGTCAAGGTCCGCCGGGTTACGTTGGCTTAGTACGAATGAGCAGGGGTTGGAATGTGTCGGGCAGTGGATGGACGGTGGATTTAGAGTCGCTGCCTTGGGTTGAAGGAGTCTACGCAGTAACTCTACACGACCATCTTCAGGTTGCTGTCGTCGCGGACTCGTGGCTGCTCCGCTTTGGAACACGGCCCTGTGACGAACGGAGGTCTCCGCGCTAAACCCAAAAAAACAGTGTACTATTGAGAATGGGGGGAGGGAATGGGATTTTGGCAAGGCCAGCTGCCCACCTCAGCTCGTTCCCGTTTCCCCCCAGAAGCAGGCACGGAGTACGTATCCTCTATGACGAGGGCGGTGGAGCATCTGTGGCGCGTGCCATTTGAGGCTGAACTGAACGCTTCGAGTTGGGAAGGAGACTCTTGTGAGGTGACTTGCTTCCCACTACTGGGCATGTGGGCTGGCAGCTACGTAATCAAGGGACCTCATTACCTAGGTACCTTACCTTACACCTACCCAGGCCTGACTCTGCTTCCTGGGAGGCAGGGTCACCAACTTCCAATTTACGGTTCTTCGGCAGGCCTTGAGCAATAAACAATGTAACTTACTTTCGGAGCAGATGCTCTCATCAAAGGCAATAAACCATTCAACTGCCTAAAGTGGGCATTCATAAGCCAAGTTATATTGGTTGTGGCGCTGCATGATATGTGAGTTGTCAAGGCCAAGGACGTGGATCATCTCCGTCAGTGCAAGTCGCCGCTCAAAACTCGGGGCCGGGTGACTTGAGGTGGGCGAGAAGCAGGGCACTGCCCGCCAGTTCCAGTGCCCGAACCACTGTTCAGTCCGGATGCGTCAGTGAGATGGCCTCCACTGTGGTGGAAGGTGGTTTATTCCCCTGCTCTGCAGCGCAACGCCCTGGAAAAAGAGTACGGGCCCTGTCGGAAAAGGTACCGAGTCACCCCTCCCCAGCGCAGCCGCCGCAACGGTACCGTTTCCTCTCCACAATGTCTTGCCATTGTTGAAACTGTTAGCGCCAGCGAGCGAGGCTGTCCCTCCACCACGGACCATCTGGCTTTCACAGGACCACTGCGCACCTGCCAATCCAACTTCATCCATCAAAGACTGACATTCTTTTCTTTCGCCCATCCTACCCAACCACACCACGACCCTTCTTTTCGAGCTTCGTCTCAATCTAGAGAACAATGTCTATTCAACATCTCCCTGCAGTACCCAAATAAACCATCCTGCGACCAAGCACAAACGTCTACAAAACTACCTAGTCTGCGTCACTGCCACTCATGACGAACCCGTCGCCGACTATCGTTGCGTCCCCGTCCCGTCCCCGTCCTCGTCCGACCTACCTCGACTCTTCCGATTTCCACACTTCCTCGACATCACCAGCGATAGCTTCCTTTCCCTGCATCCGAGACACCAAGCTTACAACGACATGATTCAAGCTCCATACCCGATTCCAAGACATCCATTTCCGTTCACATGAGCTCCACGGCCTCTTCAGCCACCAGAACCGTCCTCGGCGGCGGCGGCGGTCCGGTCTTATCCAACGGCTCCGGACTACATACCTTCGCTATGGGCGGAGATGGGGGCTCTGCCGGCCGCGGCGGCAAGCCCCCGCTGCCACATATAGATGACCTCACATCCACAGCTCCTCACATCGACATGAACCTACCCTTGCGCAAAATCCTCGAGATGGCTGACAACGCCATGCGACAAGCCGAGACCTTTCGTGACTTTGGTCGACCCGATATGGCCTTCAAAGAGTACATCAAGGCCTCCCTGATCGCTGTCAAATACGTGCCTATGCACACCGAGTCCGTGTCGGTCAAGGGCGGCCGCGGGGATCTGAACCGCATTTACACCGCCCTCATGAAGAAGATAGATTCACAGCATGGAAACTTTGAAAAGATCAAGGCCGACATCATTGCGGATAACCAGAAAACGGGCGTAAGACCCACCATATCAAGACCAACCTCCATCAGCAACGGGGATGCCATCCGCCCGCGGACACCGCAAAGCCCCCCGGTCCTGAGCCCCACACGAGCCGAAGCCGGGACGCAGGTCCACGGGTCGCCGGCAACGAAAACGAAGCCAGCGGTTCAACCGAAACCCCAGTCGCTGCATGGAAATGTGATACGTTCCGGGGCCGGCGGCCCTGGCCTTCCTAAGAGCAAGGCCGCCGAGGACTTAGCTGCCCGTTTCGCCAATCTGCGAGGACCGGTGGCATTGCCCGGTCAGGACCCCCGCATACGGACGCACCCCATTATGCCCCCAAGGCCGGCAGGACCAAGAGCGATGCCAGATCCGCCAGAAAAGCCAAAGGTGGCCGTTGTGACAAGCCTACCAGATCTGCCCAAGATGCCAGATGCGATCTACAGCCCGGCCAGGGGGACTGTATCCAACGAAGCGGCTTCACTGCCTTCGAGCACACCAAGGGGCCTGTTTAGTCGGACAGGCTCTTCAGCTTCTATCAATACCGTCGTTGCGGCTAGCAGATCATCCGCCGACTACTTTAATGCCTCCAATGCTGCCGCTACTTCCAGAACCTCGAGCATTTCGATACCCGAGGGCGATTCAATTACTGCTGACGATCTAATGAATTACATCAAAAGGGGCTCCGCAACCCTACAAGTCTTAATCATCGATGTTCGAGGTCGAGAGGACTTTGACGAAGGCCACATACTTTCGCAAGCGGTCATCTGCATTGAACCTAGCATTCTCTTACGAGAAAATATCACAGCGGAGCAAATAGCTGAGAGCATGGTCCTCTCGCCCCCTCAGGAGTACCACCATTTCGAAAGGCGGGATGCTTTTGATCTTGTGGTGTTTCACGACCAGGATTCGGACTCAATACCGCGCTACATCTCTCCCGATATGGATGCCGCTGCTTTGTTGTCTCTTCAACGCGCATTAACGTACTTCAACTACGGCAAAGACTTGAAGAACCCTCCTAAGCTACTACAAGGAGGCTTAGATGCTTGGACCGACCTCATGGGCAGAAGCGCCCTCGCCACGTCACAGACTGCCGGTGCTGTTAGAGCACCCATAGCTCGTTCTCCGTTGAAACCTGCCATCTCCATCTCTAAGCCTAGCAGGAAGTACAAGGTGACGCCATTGAGGCCCGAAGAGGTCAAGCTCTGGGAGGAAACACTGCACCATGCTGAGATTGAGACGGCGCGGTCTCCCGGTTTCATGCATGTGCGCAGTACAGAGGAATTCTTGAGAAGATTCCCTGCGGTAGCCACAGAGCAGGAATCCATGCAGTCGCCAATCAGCCCTGATCGGCCACACCATGGCTACTCCCAAAATCATGGCGATATCTACTCCGAGTTACCATCGCCGCCTACTCGACCCGCACCGGCTGTGCCTCGTCCGAGTTACAGTGGGTTATCGCAGACCCAGGATGACCACGAGGCTCACGCCGGTATTGCTATGGCTGCTCAGGGCCGGAATCTGAAGCAGGGCCCTCTTGCTCGTCCAGATTCTCCCTCGATCGCAAACGCCGCCAAGGATACTCTACACATCACAGGTCTCAACAACCCTGGTGTGTGGTGCTATGCCAACAGCACAATCCAAGTCCTTCGAATGTCGCCTGGGTTCGGCAGAGAGCTCGCCTCGTTTGAGTGGCAAAATATGTACAAGGTGCCAAGGAAGGCCGACGAGAAGAATGATCACCCCCAGTTGATGTCTCGGATCTTATCCAACTTGTTCCACTGGCTAGAATCCGGCAAGTTTGACGTTATGAAGGCTCAAACGCTTATGGTTTGTTTTGCTCACCTTTCTCAGTGTGACAAATGCTAACTAGCAACAGGACTATTCTCGATCAGTCTGCGAGAAGAGCCGCATCAAGGATAAGGGCGATGAGTTTGGTGGCAGTCGACAACAGGATGCTCAAGAATTCATGTCATGGCTCCTAACATACCTCCACGACGAGACAAACCAACGTCGAGACCGCGCTGAACCAGACAATATCCCTCCGCCTTCAATGGGGGGCGGCAAATCAATGTTGCAAGGCAGTTATGAGTGGTGGGGCCAATATCAAAAGAAGAACTTATCCATCGTCGACAAATACTGGCGAGGCTTGGAGCTTTCGACTGTGGTCTGCATGCAGTGCAACAACCGCACATACACCTGGTCTCACTACGACTTTCTTTCGGTGCCCGTCAACTCAAACCTACACACCCTTGAAGACTGCGTGAGGTCGTTACTCGAACCCGAAATTCTTGCAGACTATCAATGCGACAACTGCAAGAAGACGGTACAGGGCAGAAAGCAGTCTAAGCTTGCACGGATGCCCGAACTATTCTGTCTCTCTTTGAAACGATTCAGTTACACGGAGTACGGTAGAGCATCAAAGGACAGCAGCAAAATTACGTGGGACTTCAACAAATTCAACCTCGACGAGTTCTTTATACCGCCTGAAGAACGCCAGACGGTTGGCCCTCCACCGGACCAGAAGTTTGAGCTCCCATTCGACTATGAGTGCTACGCTGTCATTGTCCACTCGGGATCGTCCATCAGTACTGGACACTATTACGCCTATGTCAGAGACTCCAACACCCCCGATCCGGCGGCTTGGTACAAGATCAACGATTCCAAAGTCACTCACATTCGGATCGATGGGACAGGCCGAGGTTCTGACGTAAGTAATACGGTGTTCAGAAACGGCAGCAGCGACGTGCCGTATCTTATCTTCTTTCGGAGAAAAGGCGGCCGGTCGACGGGGAGATGAGATGTAGGTGGTGGTAATAGAGAATTGGAGTAGGGGGAGAAGGATGTCACATGGCGAGGTACTAGAAAGATTCTGGATTATCTCGAAAGCACTTCTCTCATTCCTTCTTTCATGTATAGAACGGGGATGTGCGTATGTTGCTTTCTCAAGCATGGCAATGATGTGTATGTGTGATTGTGCGTGTGGGTGTGTATTAGTCGAGGGAGGGGACTTATGTGTTTCGAGCGCTTTATAAGCATGGCGTCTGGGCGGTTTGTCGACAGCCCCTTTTTGTTTGTGTGAGGGGAATGGGATTCGCTATGAGGCCACGACAGTATAGTTTATACAATGAGAAGAGTTCTACATGCGCATGTTGATCGAGGGATATATGCAAGCCAGAATGACTTTAGTTTCGGGACCGGTATAACGGGATCGAATGGTAGGTGAGTCTGGATCATGCTTATGTCTTGAAGCCATTTCTGACGTGAACTTGCAGCAGCAGTGAACTCAATGTCCATGGGGGCGAGGCTTTCTTTGCCATGACGTGAAAGAAGCTTGTGCACCATAAAAACGTTATTCTGAGAAAGGCTTTGGAGGAATGAGGTCTCGTAGCATGAGCATCAATGGACCTGGAGTTTCTCGTGGGTAAATTTTGGGGTTTGCGTCCTCTTGGGTGACTTGTGATTTGGGTCCTTGTGAGTGTTTTGGGGTGTACCCATGGGTTCGGGTTCCCATGGGTCGAATTCAAGATGACTACCCAGGGGGTGTTTTGAATACCATACTCACGAATCATCAAGAATGGGAGGAGACTTCTCTCGACAATACTACAAATTATCATACCAACGTGTGTACCTACATAAAGCCAACGTCTGTAGCAAGCTCAGGCCGAATTCAAGTTCCATGTCTGTCCATTGAATCATTTGTTCTTCAAGTACGCATACCTATCACAACAAAAATATCCCATCAGTCAAAGCCATACAAGCCACGCAAGCCACCTTCGCATCCTACGCTACCTAACCTACCCGCTACGCCTACCCGTCTTGCCGTCATCCCGAATACCTACGCCTATATTGCAAGCTGTCTAATCACACACCGAACGGAGCCTCACACCGAGTTTAGCGCCGGGGGGAAAACATCGATTGACGTCCGTAGTGTCCGTGGCGTCGCATAGGTCAAGCACATCACAATTTTTTGGGAAACAAGCCACTCATCATCCAATAACTCCCCTTATATTCCCCCTTGGTCGATCTATATTGCGAAAAAGAAGAAAGAAAGATCTTGTGGGACTTTGATCCATGGCCTCATTAAATAGTGTGTGATTTTACATTTGGAGGAAAAAAGGAAAGTTTGGTGAAATGGGGAAGGATACCTACAAAGGAAGAAACGGGAACCCGATCCAAACGCCTCCTCGCCCGGCGGCGCCCTAAATCCCAATCGATTGACGCCTTTACCCGGGTACCTATCTGGTGGTTGGATTTACATATTTTTCATTATACACTAGCCTCCCTCATCTCAAACATTCGAGAATGATGGATAACAATCTGCGTCAAGGTAATAAAAGAATTCGTAGCGGTGTCATCGCTGTGCTCATCTATGGCGTGTGGTGATTCGGCTGCAAAGGATGCGCTTCCGTGGGCGAAGTGAGGGGCTCATCACCATCCACGAATGCCGCCGCCGTGGCCGCCGCCTCGCGGAGGTCACTGCGTGCAGAGAACCTCCTAATAGACCGCGTGGAGGCGTCAGAATATCTCCTCATCATGTTCCGCTCGCTGGCTGAAGCCCTGCGCTCCGGTGTGGTCGGAGCCGTCGCCGCGGCCGGGGGTGCCGAGGGCATGTACTCCTTATGCTCCTTGGGCGAAGGCTCCTGGCTGCCGCTGCCGGATGACGGCTCGCCGCGCAGAGTCATGGCGTTGGACCATCTCTCGGTGTTGGGTCGCGAGGGCTTGAGCATAAAGGAGCGCCTGTCGGGAAGTTCTTTCATGGGGAAGGGGCTGTCGAGAAGCATGGCTTTCTGCGCGGCATGCTCGTCTTCATATCTGGATGATGAGGTGGAAGGGGGGTCCAGGGGTGTGATCTCGTCGATGTCGGCAACCATCGGGGAGGCGAAGCTTGACACACGCTTGTCATGACCGTCACGGAGAGCTGTGGGCTCCTTGATTGTCATGGCATTCGACCACCTCTCGCTGCCGCGCTTCTTGTTGTTGTCCTTGCCGCCGACCTTCTCGTTCATGTCATCTCCGGCAGCGTCCTTGAGCGTCATGGCCGACGACCACCGCTCGCTGTTGCGTCTGAAGCTAGGGGGTATCATGGGTACTGGTTCGATGGAATCCTCATCCATGAGCCTCTTACCAGCCGTCTTCTCGCTGGAAGACGACCCTGCGATAGAAGCGTCCATGCTGGCCGTCTTCTTGAGAATGTCGTCCTTGCTGACGGCCTTCTCGCTCTGGGACTCGCCCTCGAGTCTCAGGGTCAGATACGTGACGCCCGAGGGGTAGTAGCCCTCCTCAATAGCCCGGGTGAGATCGTAGCGGGCCTGGTCGCTGATCGACCTGGTGAGGCGGAGCTTCTTAATGTTCTCAGCGTCGACAGTCTCTTCCCAAGTCTTCTGGAAGAAGAGCGCAATCTCGTTGATCAAGAGAAGGACGTAGAATCCGGCAATGACGGCCAAGTCCTGCACCTGGTGCGTCGTCGGATAGTCGGTTCCCATTCGCCGAAACTCTGGGAATCGCATGCTTGAGCGCTGAATTGTGAGGATCTTGATGATGGTGACAGCGACGCTCATGATCCAGAAAATGATGTTAGCTACCTGCCAGTTGCGAATCTTGCCCTTGATGCCGCGGGTGGCCTGCATGACTGCACATACACCGCAGCCAGCAAAGACGAAAGGAAGAAGGCCAATGGCATAGCGAATCTCTGCGAGTCTGGCGATTTCCATAATCTCCATGAGAAACACGACGAGTATAGAGAAGAAATAGACGGATAGTTGAGCGTGCCTCTGCCATTCCTTCTTCACGGTATATCGCTTAATCTTGTCGACGATAAGAACCGGCACAATGAAGTGGAAAAGGGCGAAAGTGACTGTCAGACGAATCCACGCCGGTAAAGGGATGATGATGGTATCGAAGAAACACATCGACGGAAGAGGACTGAACCTCGAGTCTACCGTCTGGGCCGAGCATTAGCTACAATATCGCAGGACGCTGGCCAAGGACCATGGAAATGGAAGCAACTCACCAGCCCTTCAGGGCGCATACCACACAATCGCGACATGGTGGCTGGCTACCGCGAGAAAGGAAGTAGGGGGGCTGTGTTCGGAGCCAGTCAGCAGCTCTAGATCGGCGGGAAACAGGACAGGAGTTCATCTCGAAAGAGAGAGGGAAACAGCTGCGACATAACTCTATCTTAATATCATCAATGCCGTGCCGACAACACGTCTCGGAGGTGCGCCTCCCCGCCGCCTCCTCCCAGAGTCTCCGCCAGGCGACAGGACCCAGGCCTCCTTGGGCGTCTCTGTGCTTGTGGCTCTTGGGGCACGTTGTGTAGGCGCACGCTCGGGGCTTGCAAAAGGGGCGTTTCATTGTTGTGACACTGGTGACGACGAGTATATTTCGAGAACTGTGCAGCAAGGTCGGAGGTCGAGCGGCCCTGCCGCTGGTGTTAGCTGATTGGCCGCGCGAGGGACGGGAGAGACACGATGGTGGAGGTAATAGTCCGATGGGGGAAGTCCATTCTAGAACTACGATGGCCGTTAGTTGCAGCAGAGGACACCATCTGGTTTGCCTACACCACGGCAGGGCCACTAGATTGCTGCATGTTTACATGAGTGCGGCGTTCCTGTCTGTAGAGGATGAGGCTAAACACACGGCCCTGTGGTACGAGGGAGTGCCGAGCGGTGCTGTTTTAGTTCCAAAGTGTAAGCCGTTAGACCAGCGTAGATCCCGCTAGCACAACGACGGGTTCGACGCTGGGTAGGCATGTTTATCAAAGCTGACGATGCAGGACACGTGCGTGAATGAGGCACAGGGCTGGCATATTGGGAGCCATTATGGTGTCTGGACGTCTCTGGCTGTGTGATTGCTTTTGTCCGACGTCCTACCCAGCCCACACTTATTTCGAGGTTGGCGAAACTGGCCGCTTGCTATACCGGGATGAGGGGCCCGAATGGATCTCCGACTGGGAGACAGGTTCCCTTGAGGACCGGATTCTTGATCGGGTCCGTCTGAACGCTCGGCCCGCATCGAAAAAGAGAAAGTGTGTGTGTAAGATTGAGATGGACGCAGTGCTGCTATTAATTGCTCTTTGACCGGCGGCCACACGATGAACTCTCACCGCGTGCGGTCCGGATCTTGACCTGAGCCGGGTTCGACCACTTTGTTTGGTTTCTGTGGTTTCCGTGACAGTTCTCTTGGCCACCGCAAAGCACGCCGTCGTCATGGTGTAGATGAGGGGTTTGATGTTCTCTGGTCTGGTCCCAGTATCAAGCTGGAACAACAAGCTGAAGACGTTACAAACTCCTGGGCCGGGCTTCAGCTACTGGTGGCTCATTGTGGCCATAGCTTCCCCAACGTTGAAGCGACATTCATGCGGGCTGGCCGTGGACTTTTCTTCATGACGAGAACCAAATCTGACTCAGGCGCACGATTCGGCAGGATTGGGCAGAGCGTCAGCACGACATATGTCGGCAGTTTCGCGACGTGGGGATAGCCTCAAAAGTGGTGAGATGCGAGTAACAAGTCAGAGGCAAAAGGATCGCAGACAAGAAGCTCGGACGGTTGGTTGGAATTGTGCGATGAACCGAACTCTGTCTTGGACGGAATTCGGATAACGAGCGGGTTGTCGTTTGGGGATATGCCCAAGATGCTGCCCGTCCGCATAGAGTAGGATCGTTGGAGCAAAGCAGGGTTTGTCTGCAGGTGGATAGAGACAGTGGCACAGTGGCACCCAGAAGCCAGGGAGCCCACTGGAGGGCGCCTCTTTTTCTTTGCTCTCGCCTCGGCTGTCGGTGCATGCCCGCCGCATGTGTCAGCAATTGAGGCTGGAATTTGCACGTGAGCGGATGAAGAACCCAGCCATTGTCACTTGTCAGCAGAGTCGCGTAGATAGGCGAGGTTTGACAAGAGGAGCTCCGAGACCAAAGAAGCCGTGTTTCCGTGGCGGTCGGGGTTACCTACGGAGTATTCATTTGTACTCTGAATAGGCGTTGTGGTGCGAGTGGTTCGGTCCCGGTTTTTTTCGAGTCAAAAGGCCTGCAGAAATAAATTTAACAAAAGCCCATCTCGATATCGAGATGTGGACCAAAACCTTTCCTCGGGCGGTACGGGTACGCCGTCTTCATCGGAAGTTCTCTGCATATTGCAGACTGCAGACTGCAGCCTTGATCTTGGACATTTCCCGAACTTCCCTGCTCGGACTCGAGCGTGGGCTGCCGCCGACACCGAAGCTCTCTGTCATGTGCTTGTTCATTGTCCAGTATTTGTGCGTGATCATTGATGGAGTGTAGCATTGTTGAGCGTTGGGGATAATTGTTGAAGAGAATAAGTTGCCAAGTTGTCAGCATAGGCGGGGAATGAAGGTCATCTGTAGAGCTCCCAAGACTAAGTGATGAAGTGTTGAGAACGAGTAAGATTTATTATTCAGACTCAGAGTGGGTACCTAAATACAGATAGAATAGGTAGGCAGGCAACAGTTGTCACAGGAGCAATTGATCCTGTCATATTCTCAATAAGGTAGGAAGGCACGAAACAAGGTAATGAGGAAGGTAAAGGATAGGCAAAAGCGATCTAGCATCTTGCATCTTGCTCTTGCATCTTACCCGAGGAACGTGCCAAGCCGAGGAGGAGCATCCCAGTTTCCTCCCCTCTTTTTTATCCGCACGCTAGCAACGGCCCTGGTGCTGGTTAATGGTCCTGACTGAGCAGCGACCGGCGGGTTGCATCTGGTCCACAAGAAGCTGCCATTTCACTCGGTCTTTGCTGCTATCGAAACTCGTGAGGCCGAGGCAAGTAAGATCCTTCTCCAGGTGAGCACCCCACGTTGCAGATGTAAATGTGGTGGTTGAGGAGGAGGAGGAAGAGCTGTCTACTTCGTGTTGCTGTGCCACTGGCGTACGTATGTCACTCCGGCTCTTCCAGCTTTCAGAGCTTGCCACATTGCCCAAGGCTGACGAAAAAAAAGGTCATATGCCCTTATGCTGAGACTCTCTGGAATCGCCGGAACAAGATCTGATAACCAGATTCTGCAGTACATAGCTGCAGCCAAGCAGCCAAGCTGTCGTGGCTGTTCACGATCCATATCCTCGTTGTCGTCGTACGTTGCAAGCAAGGTAACGTAGAGGCTGATAATAATCGACAGAGGTAGCTCTAATTAGCTCTCATGTCTGCGGCCACCAAGACAATGTAGCCCCGGCCTGGCAGGGAGCTTGACTAGTGGCTCAGCATTCCCACCCCAGGGACAAGCGTGCTTGAGATGTGCCCAGACAATGTGCAATGAGAGAAGGGGAATTACCTCAGAAATTCGGAATTGAATACAGGCTTGAAAGATACGTACCTTGCTTGGTGCGCGGGAGACCCACCCGAGCATCGGCCGGTGGCGGATCTACCTACCTACGGCATCCCTACCCTCAGTACCCTGTAGTGCAGTCCCTGCCAGCTGCTGCTGCTGCTGCACTGCTGTTTGCCTGTCTATCAGCTCTAGACCCCATTCCATTGGATGCCCCATGCTCCCCAGCTCTCAACCGTGACGCAATTAAAGTCCCGTTGCCCATCTTTTGCTGCGCACCTAACTTTTGCGCCTCCTGCCCGCACACCACGCACGTACTCACTCAACGCACTGCTCCCGAGTCTCGTGTGCCAGCAGCTACAGCTACGGATACAGCTACGTAACCCAGCCGACAGCCAGCATTTCGAAGAAGCTCCTCCTCATCGGCCCTGTCAAAGTCTCACATTCCCCCTCATCTTTGCCAAATCTTTGCGAGAAAAAAAGCTACGACCATACAACCCTTCCGGCCAACCTCTTCGATCACCTCAAAATTGCAAACTTACTGCCGTCATTCACCTAGCTCACCTCGAAACCCGTAGCTTTACCTCAGAGCTCCCTCCCCCGCCTCGGCCCATCCGTCAATTCCGTCTCCGTTCATCATCATCATCATCATCATCATCCCTAGGCTTGCTTCCGTGAACTCTGCCATCATTCTGTCCAACATCACCGCTGTCCTCGTCCTCCTCGTCGCCATCCTCACCGCTCTATTCTACGCCAGATTCCCTACGAACCCCACCGCCGCCGATATGCCAGACTACACGACGGGCGTGATGCCCTTGTACCAGGTGCACAAACCTCCCTTCTCTGTCGAGTCGCCTGGGTACGAGCGCGTTGAGGGCGAGACTCTTCCCCGTCGCCATTGGAAAGCCAAGAATGGCCTCCGAACCCAACCCCATCCCGACGTTCACACCGTCTACGACATTGTCAAGCGAAGTGCCCAGGTATACCCTAACGAGCCTGCCGTTGGCACCAGGAAGCTCGTGCACCTTCACAAGGAGAAGAAGAAGGTCCCCAAGAACGTCGATGGAGAGGTCATAGAGGTTGAAAAGGAGTGGCAGTATTTCGAGCTGTCCCGTTACTCTTACCTGACCTATGCCGACCTCCTCACCTATATCAACCAGATTGGCTCAGGCCTGCGGAAGCTGGGTCTGAGCAAAGGAAGCAGAGTCCACCTATTCGCTACCACAACGTACGTCCGAGAGCAGAACCCTCTTTGTCCTACCTGTTCTCCCAGTCCCAAGGTCCCGAGCACTCCGCACTCGAACCCCTCCGAGTCTGGGCCTGCCGAGAAGAAGCTAACCCGAACTTCTGGAATCTAGTGCAAACTGGATGGCCATGTCCCACGCCTGCGGCTCCCAGTCCATCTCTATTGTCACCGCTTACGATACCCTCGGCGCCAGCGGCGTCGAGCATTCGCTGCTCCAGTCCAATGCCGATGCTATGTACATCGACCCTCAACTCCTCAAGACAGCAAGCGGTGCTCTGAAGAAGGCCGAAAATGTCAAGTTTGTCATTTACAACAACAGCTCCCTCTTTTCCGATGGCACTGAAGTCGACGCCTTCAAGAAGGCCAACCCCGATATCAAACTTGTTAGTATCGAGGAGGTGCGTGCATTGGGCGAGGAGAACCCCGTTGAGACCGTAGAGGCAAAGCCTGAGGACTTGTTCTGCATCATGTACACTTCTGGTTCCACGGGTCCGCCGAAAGGTGTGCCCATGACTCATGCTGGAACTGTGGCTGCGAGTAAGTCATCTTTCGTGAGGTTCAATGTACTGCAGATGCTAAATGTTACGCTCAGTTACTGGTCTCTGGACCTGCGTCGAAGAGTGTGTCAGCAACAAGGAATATGTTCTGGCATACTTGCCCTTGGCTCACATCTTTGAACTCGTACTGGAAAATCTCGTCTTGTTCGTGGGTGGCACCCTTGGTTACGGTAACCCGAGAACCCTTTCCGATACGTCGGTCAAGAACTGCGCTGGTGACATGCGCGAGTTCCGGCCGACGGCCTTGGTTGGTGTGCCTCAAATTTGGGAGACGGTGAAGAAGGGTATCATTGCCAAGGTCAACAGCTCTGGCCCTCTCATCAAGGCCCTCTTCTGGGGAGCCTTCAACTATAAGACTTTCATGGTCAAGCACGGCCTTCCCGGCGCTACCATCTTTGACAATGTCGTCTTCAAGAAGGTTCGCGAGTTGACGGGTGGTCGTCTCCGCTTCATTATGAATGGCGCGAGCGGTATCTCGGATGGGACGAAGCACTTCCTGTCCATGACTCTGGCGCCTATGTTGACAGGTTACGGACTGACCGAGACAGCCGCCAACGGTGCCCTCGGTGACCCCCTGGAGTACACCTCCGATGCCATTGGTTCTATCCCTGCTGCTGTTGACCTCAAGCTCGTGTCCATCCCCGATCTGAACTACTACGCCGACTCCAACCCTCCCCAGGGTGAAATCTGGGTCAAGGGTCCCGCCGTGCTGAAGGAGTACTACAAGAACCCCGAAGAGACGGCCAAGGCCATTACCGAGGACGGCTGGTTCAAGACGGGTGACATTGGCGAGTTCGACAAGGTCGGCCACGTCAAGGTCATTGATCGCGTCAAGAACCTCGTCAAGATGCAGGGCGGAGAGTACATTGCCCTCGAGAAGATGGAATCCGTCTACCGCGGCAGCCCCTTTGTCGCCAACATCATGGTCTACGGCGACGGCGAGCACTCCCGCGCCATCGCCGTCGTGGCTCCCAATGAAAAGGTCCTCGCCGAGGAGGCGAAGAAGCTTGGTGTTGATGAGCACAGCATGCACACTGATAGCAAGGTCGTCGACGCCGTTCTCAAGGATCTCATTTCCAACGGAAAGAAGGCTGGACTCTCTGGTCTGGAGATTGTCGGCGGCGTCGTCCTTTGCGAGGAGGAGTGGACGCCCGATAGCGTAAGTCTTCTCCCCTCCCCCTAAATCCCCCCGCCCCCTTCATCAGCATCTAATAAGCTGTTTTCTTAGGGTCTCGTCACCGCGACACAAAAGGTCAACAGAAGAGCGATCAAAGACAAGTACAAGAAGCAGATGGACAAGGCTTTTGGCAACTAAACTGGTCGTTGCGAAGTACTGATAGCAAACTCTCTGTTGGCATATACTGCTTGGGATTGGTGTAGTAATGGAAAGTAAGCGAAGCGAAGCGAAGTCAAGGGGAGTGGAGGGGAGAAGGAGGAAACCGGAAAGAGATGGAAAGGAAAGGCATGAGTTGGTCATTGTCCTATCAACGTACCAAATGATTCTATCTGGATATGTCTGTACAATATTACCCAATTACTATTGAAAAACTTCTGCCTCGTTCTCCTCAAGCTGATTAGTAACTAAAAGCCATGCAGTGGAAGGCATGGTTCAGGGCGGAGAGCATACGAGGATCCTTTTCTTTGGCCTTGTTTTCCCCCTTGCACAAGAAGCCAAGAGAGCATTTCCTTGCATTCACTCACAGATTCTTTGCGCAGCATCTTGAGGAACAGCAGATAACTTTGATCCAGATTTTTATTCTGTTGATGGTTGTGTGTATATATCACTTTGTTCACGCATAACTACATCTCCCTTTAAGCCCATACACATGGAAGAGAGGCGACATACAGCTCATGATACTACTGCCGCCTTGCTTCCTTTTTCGTTCTTTTCTACCACTCAAGTGGCTCTGCTTCCGGAGAATCGCCAAACCACTCCGTAGTAAGGGCGCTTAGTTGGTCCCTGAAGTGTTGGTAAGACCCCTCCTCTGTTGCTGTCACTGGAGATTCACGTCCAGACTTCTAGTCCCGGGGCGCACGGGAGCTAAGTCCCTCTCTCACGGCCTCAAGGATCAAGTCCTTGGCCTTCTCAACGCCATCGGCGTTACCGATAACCTCAATTGCATCCTCCTTAGCATCGTTACGGGGGACGTTGATCTTGCAACCGCTCTGCTTGCGGATAGAGTTGACCTTGCTGCCACCCTGGCCGATGACATAGCGGTAGGTCTTGGGGTCGGGCAGGACGAGGTAACCGGTGTGGGTGTTCTTCTTTGCCTGCTCGATGGCAGAGGCGATCGCAGCCTTGGCCTTCTCGAGGTTCTCAGGGGAGCCACGAAGCACCCAGGCAATCTCGCCATCCTCGCCAGCAGCGCTGTCCACAACCTTCCAGGAGTGGGCGTCAGCGGTGGCATCCTCGTCATCGGTGATCAAGGGCAAAGCACCACCGTTGCTGCGGCTGGCGGCAGCGCTGGGCTTAGGAGGAAGGGCCTGTCCAGCGTGGTCGACCGAAACCTGGTGGTTGTTGCGGAGCTGGCGGAAGAATTGGCCGTTATTGGAGATGGAGTGGTGAAGGCTGCGCGGCACCTGGAGGGTCTCTCCCTCCTGCTCCTTGACGAGCGAGGCGATGTGCTCCTTGGCCTTCTCAACGTTCTCGGGACGACCAGTGATCTTGACACCAGTCTTGCCATCACCCTGACGGGGAATGTCAATGGAGACGGTAAACTGGGACTCGAGCTGACGCTTAGCGTCTCCGCCACGGCCGATCAGGGTTCTGTGCTTCTCGATGGGAACCTCAAGAATCTCAGTGACCTGGCTCTCCTTCTCTGCGACAATCTCCTGGATACGTGCAACGATCTTGTTGACAATATCGGAACGGCCCTCAACCTTGATGGTGTTGCCATCAGCCTCCTGCTTGGGGAACTGGATGGTGCGTGCAAGCTCGCGGCGGTCATCAGATCCACCAGCCTTAACAACAAGGTCGCGGAGGTTGGCGCCTGGGTAGTGTTAGTTAAAGTTACAAAATCCGAATGACTCAAGTAATCTTACCTCCAGAGCCGATGAGAGACTTGTGGTGCTTCTTATCCACCTCAATAGTCTGTACAACGGTGTCGTTGAAGACATCTCGCTTCTCTTCGAGAGCCTTCTTGGCAGCAGCAACCTGAGGCTTGGTACCCTTGATCAGAATCTCGACAGTCTCGGCATCGCGAGCACTGGGGATGTCAATCTTGGCACCAGTTGCCACGCGGAGCTCCTCCAGAGCAGCACCACCCTGTCCGATAATGGACGGGACTTGCTTCTGCTGGACAGACACAGTCGCTGTGAAGGAAGTGTCCTTGAGGTACTGGAGGAGAGACAGGATCTCGTCGCGGGCCTCATCGGCTCCCTTCTTGGGACCACGAACAATGACTTCGTCGGGCTCCTGCTGACGCTTAGGCTTGCCAGCATCGCTGCTGGCATCGGCATTCTCCTCGTCCTTCGCGTTCTTGCCGGACCGGGGGAAGAAGATCAAGACCTTGTACTTGCTTTGCAGGCGGTTCGTGACGCTGCCACCTGCACCAATAAGCTCGCGGTGGAACTTGGGATCGACCTTGAGGATGTGGGTGACCTCGTCGGCCAGAGTGCGGCCCAGAGAGCTGATGTGGGCCTTAGCGGCCTCAGCCTTGGCCTTGGGGCCCTTCAGCTCGACCTGGCCATCCTGAACCTGGATCTCAACGTCGAAACGATCACGGAGCTCCTTGATGTTGGAGCCGCCCTTACCGATAAGGTGGTTGGCGTACTTCTGGGGGAAGTCGAAGGACATGGTGAAACCACGTTCCTTCTCGTCCTCCTTCTCTTGCTCGACAAAGGCGACGACCTTGGCCTCGAGGTTCTTGACAGCAGAAGCGGGACCACGCAGGTTGACAACGGTGCCGACCGAGGAAACGCGGATGGGGATCTGGTCGTCGGCGCGGTTGGCCTGCTCCTTCTTGATGAAGCGGCGGAGGCGCTCGTGGAACCTGTGAAATGCGATTAGTTAGGATGCTCGTGCGAATGGGTCCGACACACTCACTTCTGGGGCACATCAACTGAGGCAGAGGCGATCTGCTCCTGCTTGTTGATGATGTCCAAAATTTGCTTGCGAGCCTCCTCCAGGCCCTTCTGGAAGGCCTGGATCTCATCCTGAGAGGGACGACCGGTCTTGATCTCAGGCTTGGGCTCGGAAGCAGAGGGTCCTTCGAAGACAAGAAGAACAGGAGCCTCGGGCTCGCCAGACTCAGGAAGGATAACGTGAACGCCGTGGCTGTTTCTCATACGAGGGCTGACGTCCTTCACCAGGTAGTTGTGGTAGAAGGGGTCAACAGGAATCGGGGCAATTCTGGCAGGAGGAATGGCATGCACCAGCTTCTCAATGGCCGACTGAGCCTGGAGAACGCTCTTGCCATCACGAGCGTACAGCTCATAGGGCGAGGCGCCAGCAGAGGTGAACGGAGTGTTGATGTGAGTGTTGTGAGCACTCTCAATGTCGTCGAACAGATCGCGGTGACGCAGGTAACGGGTGACGTTGCGAGCATGGGTGTTGACACCTCCCGGAGCGTTCTTGTGGAATCTGCCAATGTCGAAAGTGGAGAACTGCATGTTCATGGCCCTGTCCATAGCAGTCTCGACACCCTTAGTGAGCTGAGCTGCAGGACCGATAACAGTAACAGAGTCGTCATCCTCGTCAGTTGGCAAAAGAATGGTGCAACCAGTCTGGTTGAAGAAATCGTCGAGAGTCTCGCCGCGGCGGCCGGCGATGAACTGGTGACGACCCTTCTGCAGACTGAACTGGTCGATGGCAAGCTGGTTCTGGAGCTCCTGAACACGGCGCTCGATCTCGGCGCGCGCAGCCTGGACGGCAGCGCGGTCACCCTGAAGCTGAATGTGGTTGTCGGCGGCAGGGACGAAGACGGGGCGCTCACCCTCGTTCGCGACAAGGCTGCGGCCACGAGGAGCCCAGATCTGGTGTGCAGGAACGCGGACCGTGACACCGTTGTTCTCGTAGCGACCAATGTGGCTGTTTCCAGGGCCCGCAATAAAGGGGTAGAACTCAGCCGGGATGCCGCGAAGCTTGCTGTTGAGGTTGGCAGTACGATCTCCGGCAATCTTCAAGATCTCATTACGAGCAGAAGCGGCGGACAAAGCGTTGCCCTCGACGAGAACATCAATGGTGGAGTCATCATCCTCGTCGATGGGACCGCTGCCCTCCTCCGCCTTAGGGAGTTGAACACGGGCGCCAGACTTCTCCTGAATGGACTTGATGACAGAGCCACCCTTTCCAATGATGTGAGCACGGGCAGATTGGGGGATCGGAACCTTGATGGTAGTCTTAAAATGGGACGTCAGCCTGGGCACGTGGAGGAGAAAGGAATAACCACCTACCTTGGTGCCAATTTGCTGGACGAGGTCCTTGAGGGCCTGCTGAGCAACATCCTGGGGGCCCGTGGCATCGAACTTGAGTTTTCCGTTCGGTCCGTTTGACAGAGTGATGTTGGCGCGCGACTTGCGGTTGATATCCTTCATGATATCAGGGATGGGGCGCTTAAGCTGGTTGCGCGGGAGGATGAACTGGGGATCCAGGACAACCGTCTCGACGTTGCGGCCAGGGATCGACATCTTGGGGGTGGCAGCTCCCGAGGCGGGAGTCGAGGAGCGGGAAACACCGTTGGCGGGGGTAGAGGCGTTGCTCTTGGCTCCCCAGATGGGGGTGACGTTGGGACCAGCGCTCTTGCCCTTGGAGGTTCCGAGCTCGGGGAAAAGCTCATGGGAGTGGGTGTCGATCTTCTTTCCAGAGGCCGAGGCTTCCTTCTGCTTGTTAGCAGCTCTGCTCGAGCTGGGCTCGGCCCAGGAAGGAGCGTCGCCGGACTTCACGGGGAGATCCTCATCGGGGACGTCCTCGACAGTGGGGTGCAGGTCGGCATGGGTTTGGAGGAGGCGCTGGGCAGCTGAAGTCTCAGCGCCGTTGGCAACAGTGGAATCGGTAGAGGCCATTATGAGGCGAGTTGACTATAGTCGTCGTGGTAGAGAGAAGGATTCGATGGGGTGGTGGGAATAGGAGAAGATCGGTATATCTGCAAGGGGGTAGCGATACCCAGTTAGCTGATGTGTTCTGCTGAAGACGCAGTTACGGCAGGAGCGTTCCTTGAGGGAAGGAGGTCAGAAGAGAAGAAAAAGATAAGAATACTCACAACTGATGGTATATACGGCAGTGGGACAAGACCAGTAGAATCAGACCTCCGATGAAAGAAGACTGAAGCGTGAGAAACCGTAGAGCAGCGAGTAACCGATGGGAAGATGGAATTTGATGCTGGCTTAGAACATTGTGACCCTAACCGGCAACAATAATCGTATCCAGGAAGTTGAATCGGGTAAGAGGGAGTTGGCGAAGGGAACAGGCCAACCAATTGATGGTTTGAGAAGTGGGAGGATAGGTTATGGAGATGGATTTGAGGATTCGGGGGGAATAAGGGTGAGGTGGAAGATTCTCGACTCCACGATGGTCGAGCTGTTCAATTGGAAAGTGGAATTTCTGGCGCGGGCAGGGGTGCTACTTCCAGAAAGGTTCCGCCTGCCAGAGGTCCAGTGCTCCAACCGACTCCACTCTTGATGACCCCACACTTAGCCTCAGCCACAACCTAAATTGTTAGAGTGCCCAGGCCCAAAGGGTCAGCCGTTGCACCTGGAAGGTATGATGGCCGGATGAGAGCTCCGGCGTCACGTGGGGCCGTCTGCCGACTTGGGCCCGGGGTCGGGTGTCCGCATAAATCTCCGGCCTTCGGCGCTTGGACAACGATGATGATCCGTGAAACTTCCGAACGGTTGAAGCTATCGAGGACCGAGTCGTCAAAGGTGGTGCCGTCAAGCATTGACACCGCGGAGCAGGGTCCGTTTCAAGAACGTACCCATTCTGAAGGTGAAATAACAATCCCGGATTTTTTATCTCGTCTTGTATATCTGGATACCTTAGCAATCTGCAAGGTAAGCACAATTGGGGTTGAGACGTCGTTGACGAGAAGTCCTATGACTCGGCAAATCGCGAGAGAGATACGTTCTCCAAGTCGGTGAAGTAAAATTTGAGAGATTTCTGGCCTGAAGCTTGGTTGAAGCAAAGAGAAATTTACTGGAGATAGTCCATTTCATAAACTTGAGGCAGACGTTGTAGTCACTTTCAAGCTGAGGGCGAAGGACTCTTTAAAGATATTTTCAGACCTCTGACTAGCAATATCTTCCCGAGTTATTCACCAGTCTGTCACTCCCCGTTGTGAGTTACTCAGGACTTGTCATATATATCTAGTCGCCCTCGCTCCGTCCCCGATGAAGATAAGTCGCCTTACATCATATGCCATAGGAAATTGACAAGCCTGTGATGGCTTGGACAACAGGCAGGAAAAGTGGTGTTTGTATGTCTCCTGGTGCTCGTCTCTGCGTCCCAATATGTTTTGCAAATGAACATCGTTGCATCGCAAGGTGCTGATATGTAGAATATTTGTATAGGACAACCAAGCCTCCCGGGCAAACGGCCATGATTTCCAACACGAGGAGCTGTAAGTGGCCTCATCAAACGCGTAAACCGCTCAAGCACGAGGCTTGTATATAACTGAAAACAGCATCAAGCAACTCCAGACTCTATGAACATCAGTCTACTTGCGTGTACAACGGAAGATGATACCCGGATCGCCTCTCGTCAGAAATCACCCCTAGTCAAGAGATCTGGCCTCTACCTCGTCGATCTTGAACCGACAGTATGGTTTGCCCAATTGTTTTGAACCCTCGGCTGGTAATCGATGCAAAGGATCGAGTGCATGTCAAAGGGCAAGCTGCATTGTGCATTGACGATTGCCAGAGAGCTTTTGGTTTGTGTATCTTCCAAGTACAAACAGACAATCATGGCTCATTCTGTCCGACAAGGCTAGACAGACATTGACAGCAAGGAGAAACATGATTCGATCGAAATCTTCATCTCGTGAGGTCGTCCAGCTAGAGAGGTGCGACTTTCTCGTCAACAATCAGTGTGCCATCGTAAGCAGGTGGGAGTCGATGCGAGAGTTGGGCGATCATACGATCCGTATCTTACTTTGGCCAAGATTCCTGTTCTTACTGTCACCTCTATCGCTGTCATTAACTTGCAAACCCACTCTCTCCATAGTCCTTTCAGATGGCCCCTTTGAAAGTATCAGCAACGATCTATCAAAAAGGGGAATGGAGACATAGGGGGGAGTCATCTACGTGTTGACTAGTGGTGCACCATGCTGTCATCCACGTGGTGAGGTCCTCATCATCCGACAGGCGGTGGTTTCTTGTTCCCACAAAAGCATTGTGAACGAAAGAAACTTTTCTTTAGACTCAGCCTTTCCTCCCCATATGACCAATACCTTAGATGAACGTGTGAGTTGGACCCTTCATGCACCCGAGAGTTTGGGGCATGATGAAGTTTGCCAGGATCTACACAACCTTATACCTTCACTTCTCTCTTCCCTCTGCCTGGTCAGGAAACATTAAATGAGTTAAGTAGTAGAGGGTGCCCAGGGCCTGAATTTCTCACGCGCCTAAGAAGGGAGTCGGCTCGGAGATGTCGGCCTGGTGGCTCCTCGACAAGACCGTGACGCACCCTGCTCAAGATTTAGAAACGGAGATCGCAGTTATGTTTCCTCGCAAATAGTCAACTACCCCGCCGGAACCTGGGATCTTGAGTTCGCGTCACGAGAGGGATGATCCACGAGTCTCCTCAGCCTGACTATCAAGCCCAAATCGCGGGGTATTCTGAGCAGGCGGCAAGGCATTTTGGAGCACAGTACGGCCCGACAAACCTCCCCCGGGATCCTTTGAAGGCCCAAAGTTGTAGGCCAACACAAAGCCCATCATCGCACATGTGTATACTCACCTTGGTCTGAGTATCGTGTACATGCGAGATCGAGCAACCGCACACAACTGCGCGAATGCGTGGTATTGGCAATGAGGTTGTCTTGCAATCGCTTTCCTCGAAGCTTCGCCGAGACTGCTAGGGAATGGAAGCAATATGACGACCAAATTGCGGGTTGCTCCGACCTCAAAGCATGATATCCGTATGGAGCCAAAGTAATCACAAGCAAATGGCAAATATAGATGAAGGACCCCCATCTCCTGGCAATTGAATGTCCTCCCAAGACGCAATCAGACGAAATGGACGAGCAGGGCTCGGCGGATAATCCCCCAAGGAGCCCTGCAATCATTCCCACAGACACAACCCGTTTACTTTGGTAGGCATTTCTCGGCATCCCCCGTCTCTTTGTTAAGACTAGTACGCGGGCAAACGGGACCTTGCTTGACTGGTGTAACGGCTTTTTTGATTAAAAACAGAAGGAAGAGAAAGAGATGGAAGGGGGTTTAAAATAAGATCACAACGGCCACACTACTCTTGGAAGGGAGATGGGAGCCAGCCACGGTTCGGTTTTGAAATCCTCCTCCTCCAGTTGAGCGCCTCGTTAGTAGATCTAAGACGACCTCTCGGCACCAGCACTATCGCTGGTGCACACCACCAGGCCGCACGGACGTTGACGATGGAATAGGGACGGACAGAGAAGAAGGTGGTGGTGGTGTAGGTATTCGTTGAGTACGTAGTATGGGTCGCCGCCCAAGATAATCTCTCGTTTGAGCAAGGAGTGGAATCACTTCCCAATCAGCAAGGGCCTAGGGGGCGGCGCTGAACGGGAGGACGGGCGGGAAGACGGAGGTAATTAGGAACATTGTCGTGATTCTTCAAGGATTCGTGCAGCCAGCCGGGGATGATATTGGTCCTCGTGGACTGGGGGTATATGCAGACACTCGTGACTGGCAGATTGGATATTGAGGAAGGGAGAAAATTAAGATATCTATCAATTGCAGTGTGTGAGAGAGACGCCGCGGAAAAGAGACCCAAAGAGATGAACGAAGCATTACTGGACCCTTTGTGGAGCAGAAAGCCCAAGTTCCCGATGGTTTGAAACAAAGATTCATATTCCCTAGGAGGCCAGGAACGCGCATTGGCCAACGAAGCCCCGTTATGAAGTTCTGGCCGGCGTGAGAGCATGTCAGACAAAATACGTACTCTGTAGGCTGTACCTTCAAGTTCGGTCCTGATCTTACCTAAGGTGGGTAGCGTCGTGCCTCGCAGTGCGATAATACCAGTTGATCCCTAGATATTATTACATGACGGCCCGGCGGCTCAGTCCGATCAAAAAAGAGGATTGTAGCTTACCGAAGTAGTCTAGATCGTCGGAACGGATGGACGACGATATATTCGTGCCTTACCTTGTGGCAGGCTTGGAACCCCAAGGAAGGCGAAAGGAAGGAGCGGACGGGGCGGGTGGCCGAAGTTTACCTTTACATTTTCGCAGTCCTTCTTCTGAACCGTGAGGCATGTACCGATATTCTAGCCTGCCTATTCGTCAGATGACAGCAAGATGTTCTGATGCGCAGGAGAAAGCGCAAGATGACGGTCATTCCCGCGGTTAATTGGACCGGCCCGTGGCTTGCCAGACCAAGTGAGACCTGGTCGCTTTGAAAGTTATCGATGAGTGGGCGAGAATTCTTCGCCGGAAGGGTCTCACCCTCAGCACCCCAACTTTGGGCAAGTAGGTATTCGTCTGAGATGAGGTGTCGCATCGCCATGTAAGGCGACCCTCACCATGAGAGCATCTCATTTCCATCGTGGGTTGGTAGTTGAATTAGATGACCGTAAGGTTTCTCGAGGTATTAATGATCAGAGACAACGCATAGGTTGTACGAGTTCTGGTTGGCATACCCCTGCTGGACGATACGGATGAAAAGAGGCTATCCGGAAGGAAGAGCCCAAACCACCAAATGCCCACGACTGAGTGTGGTAGGCACTACCTACCTAGACTGGAGTATTTCTCTACCTGCCGACATCATCACGAAAGGCTATACGTACCTACATTACAAAGGTGTCAATGAATTGGAAGCCACGATTAATGAACTTCTTCTATTCGAACTGATGGTCTCATCTGACTTTTTCGTCTCCATCATGATTTTTATTCCCGGTTCCTACTTTTTGGGTGCCAATGTCATGTCAGACCAGTACGACAAAATCTCTGTCCATACGGTCGCAATCACTGGGACATTCCCGACGCAACAAGAAAGCATCTCCCTGCCGGCGCGAAATAACGTCAGTTCAAACAAAACAACCCAAGGCTCAAGCACCTCAGAAAAGAAGCTTGGGCAAAAAAAGAAAGTAAACGCCATCATCCAGTCTCTCCTTTTTCTCGCCTTTCGACTTTCGACTCCAATTTGCTCCTGCCTGCTCTCCCCCTCTGCCCCGTCCCTCCCTTCCGACCCTTTCCCCTCCCCCCTCCTTCTCAATTTCGAATCTCCTCGTTGGTGTCTACCTTCCTCGAAGACGTTGGCGCCAGGGAGTGCCGAGCCGCCGGCCACCACGGACCTAGGCATCGCAGACAGCAACAACCCTCACATCATCTTCCATCAAACCTGGCATCGAAGCGGGCAGGCATTTCCCTCGACATTACAATCCAGCATTCCATGCTCACCTAATCTTATACGCTCCTATCTACACTGTCGCATACATACAACGCGCCATCTACAGAATACACATCATTCTGCGCCAGCCTGACATGCATTAATTACTGTATGCATTATCTACGTCAGTCAGCCCATACGAGAGCTTTTTCGTAAGCAATGGCAAAGCAAGTAGCTTTTCGATTTTGAGCTTCCAAGACTGCCAGAACGGGAGCTGCAGGCAACATCGCTCGCCCAGCTTCCGAGTTCCTGTTCTGCCACACCAACTTGCCGGGTCAGACAGCATCTATGTACGGAACTGGATTTGCAGCAATGCAATGCATACCTGGCCGTTCCATACCGAGACGACCTGTCGACTCTGATCCTCTGGTTTCTCTTGCTCCAGGTTTAGATTCAAGACCCTTGGTGCTTCAGCTTTCTCCCCACTGACTTGACCAGTGACCGCAACGGCGACCCCAATCCCTGACCCCCGAATACCCTGGCTTCTCGCTACCGCATTGCATGCCCGCACTGCTTTTGCAACTTAGCAGCCCGTTAGGCTAGAGCCGCCGTGCGATCAGCAAGTCCCTGTTGACCACTGACCAGAGACATTCCTCACGCACCTGAGATTGACCAAGGATCGACCGTCAGGTCCATGGCTCCAAATAAGACAAGCACACAAGCAAGCACAGTCAGGTCGACTGAATGGGGCACGGGCGCGGGCTGGAGACGCACAGCACCGACATCGACCTAAAGCAACCCCCAACTTCAAGGCACGGTGGAAATGCAACTATGTGAGGAACTCAGGAAGCACAGCAAGCAACCAGCAAGCTACCTTACCTCGCGGGTGTTGCTGGTGGTAGTTGCCGTAGCTCTGCTCTCGAGCTCTCCGTTGGTTGCTTGCTCCCGGTTGCTGTTACTCCTCAACTGGAGCCTGCTGTGCTTCTTCCCGAAAGCAATCAGTTTGAACCACAGACGCGGCCCAGGGGCCTGCGCCGGTGTCTCTGCCCCGGCTCTCTCTCCTACCCTCCCAAACACGCCAGCGATTCGACGTCGAGCCTTTTGAGGGGAACACACAGATGATGGTTAGGTAAGTGAAAGTCAGTCAACCTGTCTATCCGTACCTTGGCTGTCTGCATTATCATTTTTAGCCCAGCAGCAGGGCGAGGAAGGCTCAGACTCGGGGTTTTTGTTGCCAAAATACTTTGCATTCTATTCTGGGGTACGAGGTGTTGTGCGATGCACATCTGCCACAACTACGAACACGCCCCCCTTAGTTGCTTTAACAGTAGACACCATTCTCCCATTTCCTGTCCTTGACATAAGGGACCTGCAAGTGCGAGTCTCCTCACCTCTGTGTTCAAAGGAAGCTGTTCCACCGCTGGTGGAGTAAGCTCGTCTCGCGTAGCTTTGCCCGAGGTAGCCTTTCTCAGACAGCATAGGTACGGATACAGATACAGGGACACTGGAAGTTTCCCGGCGACGATGATGACGATGAGGGGCACACGACAGGGCATGTGGTCAACAGTGTATCTTGTCGTCATACACTGTAGGCCAAATGGCGTTGATTGCTTGGTGTCACCTGTTCAGTTGCGATTGTTGGTTGGGCCGCTGGATGTGCTACTAACAGCCCAGCCCCTTCGCTGGATCGGCCATGTCGGGACATGAGCTCGCAGAGATGACCATTGGTGATACGTCTGGAAAGATTGAATAAGAAAAGAAGCTGGTAGCAGGCGCCTAAAGACGACCAGCCTGTCTCCGTCACAGTCCCAATCTACGGTTGTATGTGTAGGAGTCAGCCTGGAACCAAAGCAAGTCCCGAGATGAGGTCATTTCGAGCACGGGTCCGAACAACTACCTTGCGTTACAATATGAGAGGGAACATGCAGCTGGATCAAAAGTACAGGGCAGGGCAGGTTTCTTCTTTCGACTGCAGCGCATCTCCAGCACCTTTCAGCACGCATCACAAGTTTGAAGTTGGCCAGTCCTGAGTCGGCTGCCTGTCGCGGCCAATCAGGACGGGGAAAGCGAGCGCTGGCAAGTCGAGTCGTCTTTCCCTTTTCAGAGTCCGGCCGTATGCGCTGTCAGTTCTTCAGAAAGAATACGAATCACTTTTCTAAGCTTTCATCCTTCTCGAGATGGTAGGGCATAATGACACCAAGACCTTGGAAAGCTAATCAATCACCTCGAGGCTCGGAGGCTCAGTAAGAATGGACCGCGATGCTCCAGTTAGGGAGCTTGATGTACGTTTGGAGACAGATGGCACACTGTGTTTTCTAATTTGGAGTCTTCCGCAGACGACCATCTGAAGTCTCAAAGCAAGGCTTCGTGCCTTGGTCAAGGTAAAAGTGTGTGCCCCTCCCATCCAGTCCTGCAGCCAGGGCTCTGTCATCTCAAAGCGTAAGTACATACTTCGTACCTTAGGTAAGTAAGGTACGTAAGGCGGGTTGGGGCATCTTGCACCGACCCGGGCAATGAAATGGAAGGCACGGAGAGGACCAAAAAGTACGTACTTGAAGCTGCCGGATGAGACCCCACCTCACAGGCTTTTACTCCACCTTTTCCCACACCACCACACCACACGGCCGCGGCCACACGGCCTCACGGCCCCCAGGCTAAGGTAGCCCGTCCGCCAATTCATCCTCCGATACTTTCGTACCCACCAGCTGCCACGCCCATTTTGCGGCCCTGCTACGTCTGCCCACTTGACTTGACCTCTTCTAGCCGGTCCCTCTCGTGCCTCCTCCCACTTCAATCTGAACAGATCCCGCTTTTATTTTTCCAAGCACCCGAACCAAAACAGAGTGGGAAACATGCGAAGCAGGAGACCAGAACAAGCAAAATGGAACCTCCAACTCCACCCGCTATGAGTGTTGTTCCATTCAGTGTACGCAGTGAGGTACTCAGGTCCGTAATAAGGATATGTACTTGGTCAATTGTTCTGCTTTCTGAATCCTGTCGGGTGTTGTCTCTTGCAGTCAGTCTTGCAGCCTGTGAAGAAAGCAAGGTCACTGACACACCACTCCATTGGACTGCATTGAATCTGTCGAGTCCTTCTTTGCGCACTCTGTGATTCTGTACCGTGCAACCTGCGTCCCACCAAGCCCAGTCCAGCCCAGTCTTGTCTCGTCTTATCCCCGCTGCATGTACACTCCGGGCAGTCTACTGCGTGCACTACGGGATACATGATACATTCCCTAGGCAAGTTGGTTCCCAGCAAATTCAACCAGCATCGGCAGCACCAAGGTAATCAGCGAGAGTAGTCCCATTCTTGCCCTAGTCTGACGGCCTGCGCTCCCATCCACCTTGGTGATTGCTCACTCCACTAAGGCTATTCGCTACCCAGAACCTAAGATTCTCATATCCGTATCCATACGTACTTTTTCCCATAGAGTTGTTGTCATGCTGGCGGTTTGCCCCCAGTTGCCAGCTTTTCTTGAATCTTGCCAGCCTCCGGGTCCCAGTAAAACAATCCCCCGTCGCTCCGTCGTCCACTTCACTCCCCTCGCTCCGCAACCCACCTCACCTCACCTCATACGGTTCCAAGATTCCACTTCTTTCGTCTCCATTCAGCCAGTGACAGTCAGCGTGTCCCGGTCCCCATCAAGCACAGAAGTTGCTGCGAGCCTGCGACCCAGCGCCTACTTTTATCCAGAACCTCAGTGGACCAGTGGACAGTAGGTACCTTTGGTGCCCGTTCGCCATCGCAAGTACCCAGGTACCTAGGTAGGTAAGTACCTATCGTCCCAAATTCCGTACGGTCTATACCTACCTCCCTTAAGGCTCCATACCTTATGCTTGGATCGATTACCGCCGCTGCTTGCTAATTAAGACCAAGACCAAGGCTAAAGCGTTCCCCTCTGTCTTGCACGCCTTCCCGGTTCACTCCCCGACTCGAAAAGTCTCGAGACACGGCTGTCACTGCGACTGTACTTGTAGTTTTGCTGCCATCTACACCGTTCTCGCTGGTACTACTGGCCCCTCCATACACCTCAGTATACCTTGCCCACCAAAGCCTTATCACCTCCAGCTTGAGGACCGTAGACTCACTCTTAAGAGACTGAGAGTTGGTAGGCAGACAGACCACTACCACTACCGCTACCACACAGCCGTCGCCGCCGCCGCGTGCGTACCTCTCCCGCCGTCCACTCCACGTCTCGAGCACAAGTCCAAGGGGAGACAGCATCGCATTGTGCCCGTACCGAGTTTTTTCCTCCTCACACACCCTCTATTCATACCCTCTTTTTTCCCTTCCTTTCCCTTTCTTCGACGTTTTAGACTTTTTAGGGTGTATCATGGATAGCAGCCAGAGCACGACTATTTCCAACGGCACCTCCCAACGTCGCAGGCTCACCAAGAAGCCGCCCTCGTCTTACCAGCAACACACCCGTTCCTCGAGCGGTCTCGATGGTGGCATCGACGCCCTCTCTCTCCAGAGCAAACGCAGCTCTACATCGCTGAAGCGCGCTCCTTCCGCTCCACCAGCCCGGACGACCCCCTCAAACGCGCCAGCAGCTGCTTATTCCTCTGCTTCTGCTTCGGCATCTGCCTCTGCCTCTGCTTCTGCTTCTGGCTCGGCTCAGAGTTCTGGTATTCCTCTACCCGGCGTTGCTTCTTCTGCCGCTTCCAACAGCTCTTCGCCCCGTCACCTTCCATCAAGTCAGACGCACCTTCCCAATCCTTCCCCCATTCTGCCTCAGGGCCAGTTCGCCGCCGTCGCTGGATCTGCTGCTCCTTCCCCAACTGCCTACCACCACCCCCAGCTTCACGCCCAGGCCCAGACCTCCTCCTCCACCTTCCACGCTTCTTCTGCTGCCGCTGGCGCTTCTGCTGCTGCTCACGGTCACGCCCAAACCCACGCCCACGCCTTTTCTCCTCACCACCATCAGCTGCACTTCAATCACCAAAACAATTTCTACCAAAACAACAACACCAACAACAGTCCTGTAGGTAACGGTTTCGCCGTCGGCATCGCCCACAGCACCGATCGCCCGCTCGATCCCGCCGCTCCCTCGCCTTTGTCGTCACAGCCCCACGACGAATTCATCGGCGCTCCCTTTGACGGTGCTGCGGTCCTGAACCGCATCGAGCAGACCAAGTCGCCTGTCGCCGGTCAGCATCCTCACTTCAACACCCCCAACTACCACCGACACAACGCTCCCGCCCCGCTCATCAAGTCAGCGACCGATTCGCGCATCAAGGGCCCCGCCCTGAGACAGTCCCAGAGCTTCACGAACGATTCCTCCATGATGAACGAAAAATCACAAGGCGGACGGGTGACGGAGAACTCAATGATCAGCCCCAAGAGATATTCAGACGAGGCAAAGGAGCCCCGCATGGGCGTCCTGCGCAAGAAGTCGGGCTTCTCTGGCTTCATGAACAGCCTCGTCGGCACCCCAAAGAAGCCAGTCATTTCTGCGCCTGAGAACCCCGTCCATGTCACCCACGTCGGCTACGACAGCTCGACTGGCCAGTTCACCGTCAGTCTGGCCCCTCAATTTTCCCCTCCAGCTCCATGTTTGGCTCTCTTGTGTAGCAGTCGAGTCTCTACTCGTTCTCTGTTTTCGTTCTTCCTCTTTGTCCTCGTGTGCTTGGTGTAGCTGACGATTTCCTACGATACAGGGTCTCCCCAAAGAATGGCAGAGGTTAATCAACGAGAGTGGAATTCCCGAGAAGGAACGTAGGGAGAACCCCCAGACCATGGTTGACATCATCACATTCTACAAGGAAACGACCGAGAAGCCAGCCGAGGATCAAGTTTTGGAGAAATTCCACGATGCTAGAGCGCCTGACTACCGTCAGTATGCAAACGCGAACTCGCCGTCGGGTGCCATGTCGCCGGGCATGTATCCGCCAACCACTTATATGGGTATGTCACCAATGATCAGTCCACCTGCGAGCCCTAGGTTTCCAACTGTCAATCATGAAGGATCTTTCGAAAACCCCCGCCAGCCGCCGCCCGTCCCTGGAGTTTCGGGAGGCAAAGGCTCCGGCAAGGACATCAACCTGATGCCCAGCCGCCCGGCACCGAAGCCCCCCGTCAGCATGCCCTCGTCGATGAGGTCCGCTCCCTCCAACTATCCCGGCAAGGACTCCGGCATTGGAATGTCTCAGCCCGCCGAGGACCTGCCCCCGGTCGCCTATCAGCCGCCCAAGGAGAGCAACGTTCCCATGCTACCCGAAGAGCATCGTGGAGAGCACCGATCCCGATCCCGATCCAACTCGCGTGCTGGCGCCCCCGCCGGTTACGTGCCCCCCACGCCTAATCCGCAGACAGCCCAGGCGAACGTTTACCAGCAGCAACTCATGCAGCAGCAGCAAGAGCAGGCCCTAGCTCAGGCCCAAGCGGCCATGTCTGGCCAGATCAGCCGTGCCCCGAGCAAGAGACAGCCCGCCCAGCAGCCGACACCGCCCCAGTCGCAGCACCAGTACGCTCAGGGTCCCACGGCAAACGGCGGTCCCGGCCAGCGACAGCAAGTTGGTGTACCTGGCGCACCTGGTTCCAGACCCAGACACCGACCCCGCCAGAGCACCGGTATCGATGTTGTCGCTGCACTGAAGCGCATCTGCTCCGACGGCGATCCTCGCGAGGTCTATAAGAATTTTAATAAGATTGGCCAAGGCGCGTCAGGCGGTGTCTACACCGGCTACGAGCGAGGAACAAACCGTCTGGTCGCTATCAAGCAGATGAACCTCGAACAGCAACCCAAGAAGGACCTCATCATCAACGAAATCCTTGTCATGAAGGATAGCTCACATCCCAATATTGTCAACTTCATTGACAGCTTCCTCTGCGGAGGTGAGCTCTGGGTTGTGATGGAGTTCATGGAGGGCGGCAGCCTTACTGATGTTGTCACCTTCAACATCATGACCGAGGGCCAAATTGCCTCCGTTTGCAGAGAAACACTTAAGGGCTTGCAGCACCTGCACTCGAAGGGAGTCATCCACCGCGATATCAAGTCTGACAACATTCTCTTGTCAATGGAAGGCAACATCAAGCTGAGTAGGTTTTGAGCGAAAATTCGACATCTTGGCAAAACTAACACCACATAGCCGATTTCGGTTTCTGCGCAACCATTAACGAGGCCCAAAATAAGCGCACCACTATGGTTGGCACGCCTTACTGGATGGCCCCTGAAGTTGTGACGCGCAAGGAGTACGGGCGCAAGGTGGACATCTGGTCTCTGGGCATTATGGCCATTGAAATGATTGAGGGAGAGCCGCCATACCTGACCGAATCGCCTCTTAGAGCGCTGTGGTTGATCGCTACCAACGGCACACCCCACATCAAGGAGGAGTCCAACCTGTCAGCAGTCTTCCGGGACTTCCTGTACTTTGCCCTCAAAGTCGACCCTGAGAAGAGAGCCAGCGCGCATGACCTTCTTAGAGTGAGTTCAGTCGAGATCCCAGCGGTGTAGTCTGATACTGACGTTTTTCCTTTCCAGCACGAGTTCATGAAGGGCTGCGTTGACCTTTCTCAACTATCGCCATTGGTGCGTGCCGCAAGAGAAGCTCGGCTTGCCGAGAAGGCTAGAAAGGGACAGTAGGACTCCCCTGGCCCTTCACCGAAGAACATCTTCAAGCGGTTGAAACATCGACATTAATGACGACCTTGACGACAACATACATCCAAAATGGGGCTGCCCCTTACCTGTGCATTAAGATACCCCAGGAAATACTGTTGGCCACGACACACGTAGCTTGAGGTCGTTTTCCACCTCCGCTCTGCACAACTACTTTACTCATCCTTTGGTCAACCCCTTTGGCTCTCAATATGTTCATGGACCCAGTGTGTGTCCGCGCCTTGGCTTAGCCGCCTTTCGACCCCCAATCATAACTCTACTTGCTTTCAAGATACCACTTCAGGGCTCTAAACCATTTTTGGCTTGGACTTTCTGACATTTCTTCTTCTCGACGACTTGCACACGCAACATCATTCGGCATGTTGGCGACCGAGCAATATCCCTTTCTGTGATGGCTTTTCTCTCTTCGATTTACATAGAGGCGACACGATTCTGGACTCGACAACTCGCCTCAAAGTCAGGCTTTGGTTGCGTATGCGCAACTCTGTCTTCCCATTGGATCAAGACATCCACTTTGGACCAATCATGTTACCAAAGTCTAGTGACCAATGTCACCCTGGATATCGGTTACTAAGGAGGGACGAGACGATGAATCGCACGATCTGATTTGGCCAGCGGGAATAGGTGGTCAACTCTTTTTCTTTTGGGGCAGACAGGCTAACCCCTTTTTCAACCTGTCTTGTGGGGATTTCTCTACTCTGTACAGAACACATCCGAGAAAAAAAAGGATCGATTTTCAGATGAGACGTCGACGGACATTTACGAGAGGGCATGTTCTCGGCTCTATAGTCCCTCATGTCTCAAGCCCACACAGGAGGGCGTTCTTTACTGGTCATGCACGAGTCGATGTGCCACCGCCACGGTGGCACAATGGCTCTTCTAGACAGACTCGACTAGGTAGAGGAATGACCCTCAGGCCCAGCAGGCCTAAGAAAGTTAAAAGCAGTGTAGCCTGGTCTTCCAGTGATGTCGTGCAGTGTCGAGTGATTCCATGGTCCGGTTATCCCATTCACTCTGAACATGATGTCTTATTTACGCTTCAGCCCCTTCTTCTACAGAACAGAAGTTGGTCTATTATGATCACGTCGACTTCTCCGTCTCTATAAAACCAGTTTTCATCCACCTCGCCATGTCCCTTTTCCTCCTCTTGCGACCATGTCATGCAGATTGTCAGCATTCGCATCAATGAGCCCTAGTCTATCATCTTTTTTTTTATTTTTTAGTGAAGCTCTCAGTGTCTTTGCTGGTCCTATCGTCCCTTTTCTCTGGACGAGATAGATATAGAAAAAAAAAACTCTTCCCTTTCTGATAATTGTGTGTTCTCTGCCCTCCCTCTGCATCTATGCGGCTGGCGCCACGAAAAAAGCCACCAGGGGCCTGTGTGGAGGGAATTGCAGTGCCCAAATGTGAGCGCCGGGTTGGGGGGGGAGACTATCAAGGTATGGAAAGGACTTTCCATCTACCATTCGTCTGTTGTTCTCTGGCCATGGCTGTTCGGCTGTATTCGCGCTGATACTCCAAAGTCGTTGGGGATGAAGATGTTTGTATAAATTCCGCGTCTTCTTGGGGAGGGGGGCGTAGTGTGTATTGGGACGTTCCTCTGATCGAGAGAGAAGAGGGAAAGGGAAAGGGAAAGCAAGCATTTAGTGACCACGGTGGCCTGATTCTCTTCTTTTCCAAACAGAAGTGTTGTCAATCACCCCCAGATTCAGTTTCTTTACTCGGCCTAAGAGTACCCGGAGATGTGGAAGACAGCTTCACGACGGCTATCTTGGCTGTCTATACGAGGGATCACGTCACCTTTTCTAACGGGATGAAGAGGCTTTTCATCTAGAGAAACGGCTCATGGGTTCGAGATGACTCGTGTGATGTGTATCTGAGGAGCTTCTCAGTCCTTTTACACTGTGATGCTGAAGAGGGGTGACGCCTCTTTGCATCTGATGATCTGTATGAATTTCTTCCTGCGACAGAGCCGGGAGTCTAGTGGGAAAGTTTTCTCAGGGATCAGCTTGAAAAAGGTGACGGGAGGAGGGTGTTTCTGGGGTGCCGCGGACGCGGTCTTTGATGGTTGGCTGTTCTCCCCGATAAGGCTGGCATCAGATAACGGGGTTGCTGCTAAGAGTTGAAGTCAAGAATTTTGGCAAGAGCTGGAGAGACATCTGAGTCCATATTGGTTCAACAATGGCTATGAGAAAGTACAACTTCACATATAGCCGGCATAAGAAGGGAAGACACAATCTGGGTTCTTTAAAAACGAGGACAGCGCGTCTTTCTCACGGCCAGGTCCTCGCCCTTTGTCTTGCCTATGCTCGACTCGTTCTGGCGGGGCGAATGTACTAGTTGCAAGGAGCCTCGGTATATGATCGTACTCCGCGGCACGTTGCTTCCCGTCTCCCTTCCAGTGAGATCCAAACAATGTATCGAACATCAATCTTAACTTGGTGCCTAATCGTGCCATGTTTTGTTAAGTTCTTGCTATCCGTTTCTGCGGAACGATTCGGTCTTGGTATCTCATCGAACCAATAAAACGGGGGCCCACTAGATCGTCGATCAAAGATGAAGACGTTGTCCGAGTGCACCTGGAAAGTCAAGTTCTATAACTCGGTCACCTTTTAACGTGACCAAACAGCTCCGGTTAGAGATGGGAAATACTAGACCATATATTATGCCAAGCTCGATATGACAGACGTTAAGAGCCGATAACCTTCGGTATAGAGCTGTAATTCCATCTCCCTCTTGCTTGTAGTCCCGTAAGTAGACATGAACTTCGTCAGGGGAGACATTAGGAATGGAGACATCGGTCTGGACTCGTCGAACTAAATAGCGAAGTATCCGCCCAAGTCCTTCATGCAGGCCAATTAGCCGGTTGATATTGAAGGAGATTTCGTAACATCCGGTTGTGGTGGGCCACTTACACCGAACTATCCATCTAGCAGTCTTTCCACCTCCTCTTGGATCGTTCTCTGGGTGTAACAGCACGAATACACACTAGTTCAAGGCCGGGAAGGCAGGAATTAGTCTCGGTCTTATTATTTTCTTAAGCCTAGTCGGTGAGTATATGCTCAGATGGAATACATGAAATGGTGTATACGCCCCCACGTGATTGTAGGCCGTGGTGGCTGAACCGTACCTTCCCAAACTGTCCATAGCCATGGCCATGACCTGGAGAGAAAGGGTATATACCCCCCCTCAAACCCATTCCCGTCACCAGCCAGCAGGCGCCCGTCTAGGTCGACGGGTCAGGTCAAACTGGCTGGGGGTGGAGTGGTTAAAGGTCGACAATGAATATCTACACCAACCAGCCTACTCGACGACAGCTTAGCGAGAGTACCCGAGTTCGAATCCCAGCTTGAGCACCCAGAAATGAATTTCCCAGCATGAGCACCAAGAGATGTAGCCCCCAGTTCAGCACCGGGAGGGGTGAACTCTTTTTATTTCCTGTTGTCAATTTGAGTAGTGCTTTTCTTTTTCCTGATGCCGTGATGGCATCAACTACTCTAGTGGCTCACCAAGGGTCACGTGTTTTGGTATTACACAATCACCGACGTCTACACCTGCACCATCATATCATGATTCAAGTTTCCTTACGGAGTACTGACCGCCCGGAAGGCAGGGGTCAAGACTCCCCGGCTGCGCTGGGAAGCCCCATGCTTTGCATCTGATGTGTTGCAGTGAAAAGCTCCCTACAAGAGTCATTCAGAAGGATGCGGGAAGACAACAAAACCTCCAACTGATAGAAATGACAAAATTTCAGAAAGATGCTGGCGGTGAAGTTGCGGAAACCTGCGACGGGAATGGATTGGGTTGCTCCCCCCACGGAAGCGGCCCCCGGAGTGGACACGGGGATATCCCCAGCCATGCATGGGTGGAGACGGGGAAGTCCTGGGTTTGCGCAGGCTTCGAGAAGGTCTCTTTCCGTCGTGTGATTGTTTCGAGATTTTTTTTTTCGTCCTAATGTAGATATAGCAGGGGGATGGGCGTGGGCAAGTCACCGTCGGTGTGGGGGACGGGCGTGGGATGTAACTGGGAAGGTCAGAAAACTTCACCGTCTTCTGTTCGGCGCACCTTTGGATATCCGTCGGTCTGCAAGGCCCCCCCGCAACGACTGCTTGCGACTTTTAGGTCCGTACGCTCCGTTTGGTATGGTGACGATTCGTGAGCCTGTCCTGATCTGATACCGGAACTTTTGTGTATACCTTGGAACTAGAGGTCAGCAAGCAGTCAGTCAGACGACTGACGAAAAAGCTGCTTCTCAGCTAGTGATTCAGCGCCTCAGATGCCTTGTTCTGGACCAAGACGGAACCGCAAGATCAATGGGAAGGGTACAACCGGGGCGCGGCGGATACCGAGGATCCAAGTAAGACGCTTGAGCAATGTTATTGAGATCAGTCAGGAGTATTCATTCGCCGTCTCAACGTCCTGGTCCGCGGGCTGCTATCTGAAATTCTGAATAACTTGAGATTGCTCATAATCGGTCTCTTGAGGCATCCCTTGGCACTCTAGCTGGGGTGGGGGAAGAGAGAACGCATTGCTGGAGTTGCCGGTGTGGAATCCTAATGTTATTGAGCATTTACGGGCTGTGGTGCCAGCATAATATGATGCCAGCTTGTCCATGTGGTAGGGTGATGATTGTGGCTGAGTATGATTTATAGGTGCAATTGACGGCCAAGATCATCGAGAAGCCGTCTGGATTGCTTGACACGTAGTCACTATCTGTCCCGCAGCGAGACAAGCATAGCGGTGGACAACCGGTGAGGGTAGGTTGCAGAGCTGCATGGCAATAACAGCTAGCCTGCTAGGCGAATGCAACAACGTGAGCGAATACCAATATCAGCTCTTCATATGCTCCTCTGAATGACTTGTCACTTGTCATTCTAGTTTGGGTCGATCGGAGCTTTTATGCGGAAGAGGTGTCATCTGAATCCCTGCAGAACGGATTGACTTTGCGGCAGAGCTTCATACGTGCTCGTGCTCGCAAGGCCATCTCGCAGTGATAGAAACCTCCATGAAAGTGATGGGAATTTGCGGACCGGGCTTCGACAATGACGGACACACTGTCTCTATCCAAGAAGTCAATAGCGTTTGACGAACCTAAGGTTGTCGACGGTTCATGCGTGACGCCCTGCATCACGACGAAGTGCCGCGTGGCAAGCCTGTCGGATCTGAGGATACGGTAACAGGACTCTTTTGATAGACAGACCTTTTTTACCGACATCTGTGTATTCGTATCCGAAGTTCGAGACCTCTGCCCTCAAAATGCGCTTCCTTGATTATGCATATTTGTATGTCTCGAAGCTGTAGGTACCTTACTCGTAGCAGGGGAGCCACAATAGCAGACCCGGGGCAAGGAGGCGAGCTAAAATTGTGGCGGTATATCTTGGCCTTGATGGTATCCTTGATCTCAGTCATGTCGACATTGGAGCTTATTGTTTTCGAATGGCCGAGCATCTCGAAGCACAACAAATTTGATCGAATATCGGGAAGAAGATGGGAGGGAAACCAAAGTGAGTGGTCTGTGCTTTCACCCCATGTTTTTGGTAGACGTTGGTCAAGGTTTTTGGCTTGGGTGCACGTCTAAAATGGACCATTGCCGTTTCGGGGCGGAATGGAGCCTTTAGGGGCGGCATCGTGAAAAAAGTGGCCAGCGGTTTGGCGGCTGCGGATCGTGAAAAGCTGCGAGTCCACAGTTGAGCTCCAGACTCCCGTCGGGACTCCAGGCGCTTGGCCCTTAGGGAAGGGACGACCCGTGTTACTGCCGGCATGATCGTCGCGCCCCGTTTGTAGTCGATTCCAGATGGTATGGAAAGTCATCAACACAAACGAATCCATTCTGATCCATTTGAAAAGACGAGACAGAATTCAAGTGGCATTTCTGAGGCCTCGAAATGAGAGGATATAAAGCCAAAAGGGAAAGTGCTGGGAAACATCAGGGTAGCAAGTACTTTCGACTTTTACGTGGCTTCCCTCCTCAACCTGAACCGCTAAGGTGCTTATTAGGTAACTCAGGCGTTGCTTCCTTTTTGGCAAACGAGCCCCCACGGCTCTTGCTTAACTCGTATCAATGCACCGGCAGGCGACAGTCATTGCACGCTTTCAGTTCCGTCTCTGAGAAAAGAAAGTGAGGGCTACTTCGGACCTGTCTGCACTTGCCTTCCTCGCTCTTTCCAGGGATGCTTGAACCGAGCCGACCTACAGGTTACGGATGCCCAACTCCTTGAAAATCTTGTCCATCATCTGACCAACTTTTTTGATGAGACACCCCAGTCAAAGCATGCCACTCCCAGAGCTTAGTTCCTTCCCCGGGATCCTCTCTAATATGCCTGGCAGAGACATAGTGACATGGTAACAGAGAGGGCTTCGGCGAGGCGCAGCTAACTCCTTTCCCCGCCCACGTCCCCCAAACATTCCCACGACGAGAACCTCCCCTTTCTTTACGTTCACCACTAGTCTACGGATACTCTAGAGAGCCTAGACTGTTCCTCCCGCCTTGCCGGGACGGCACAGGAACAGGACCCGCGGCGCTCTGTCTTAATATGCCAGCTAGAACCATATTGCCCCTGTTGGTAGCTCAGTATGGAACGCTAACACGCCCTCGTCTCGTCAGCAGCTCCGTGACAGCAAACCACCACAGAGAACCAACCATCGGGAAGATTGGCCAGGGACGATTCAGGCTACACAGGGCGAACCAATAACGGTACCTACAAGCATCTACTACCTGACGGCGCAACGTCCATTTCCCACGGTTATCTTGGCACCTTTAAGGAGAACTTACGGAGAACGAAGCAATAATAGAAAATCCAATGTCAAACCCCACAGCCGCTTCAGTACGAAGCACACCACGACACAGGTGGGAAATCGCCCGAGGCTAGGATGTAGCCTCAATTAGGGATCTTCTGCTGTCAACCCTTGCTACCGGCGCAGGCCGACCACGCTGAGACGATTGTAGCTTCCAGGAAGAATGGAGCACTCGCACCAAATTTAGACCAGCAGCACAGCGTTTGGCACCCAACAGGCTCAAGGCAATAGTGGTTCCTGACGGTGACGGGACGGTATCCGGCGCACAGACGAGCCTTTGGGCTATACCCAGATTGCCAGACCGCCCTGGAGGCTCTTGGGAGCCAATGTGCCAGAATGCCAAAGCTTCCCTGTTAGGCGGCCGGGGCACAAGCGGAACACGACGGTGAGGGCGCTATTCGAGAATGCCAAATCTAAGGGAAGACTATCAGAGCTACCCCTGCCGCAGACACCCTAGCAACACCGGATACTGCTCTTTCCCACGTTTCTCGCTGTATGGATGGGACGCGCCGTTTAGTTTGGGAACAATACTTTAGAGTCGAAACCGTGATAGGGATTACTAGTCTTGCCAGCCCACAAGGATACAGATAAACTGTCAACTCAGACATGGGCAAGCAGTTGGGCTCTCACCAGGCTTGAGAACTGGCTCTTGAACGGGCAACTTGACGTCTCGCACCGTCGCTGCTGTGTATACCCTAAAGGCCGGCCATCGATATATACAGGTCAGATTTGCAACAAACTTGCAACGCATACCTTTGCCTTTTTATGCACTTGGGGTGACAATCTAGTCCGTTTGCCAGCTTGCAAAACTCTGAACGGGGCAGAGGAACAATTGACGTTTGACAGGAAGATTGAAAATGACGGAAAATGAGATTGTACATACGCGCATCCCCAAGTTCCCCAGATGCCATACTATTATCAATCTCTTTCGGTTCAGCTGACCATTGACCAACAGCCATTCCGCAGTCTTGCGTCGCTAGCTTCGTGGACACGGTCCGGGTATTCAGAGACACGCTCAGCAAAACCCAAGAAGCCTTCGTGCGGAGCGAGATCGGAGACTGACAACATCTGAGACCTTTGCAAGCTTGCATTGCATCTTAGACACGCGCTCGCGAGACTACAGGCTGGGGTCGAGCCAATTGTCGTTCCTGCATGACACCGCACCGCGCTCGCTTTTGATTCGAGTCGCGAAGCAAGTCATTGTGGCGCTTTTGAACGACGAGCCTCTACGACTACGAGAATGGAGAACATTCATTTAAAGCCAACCGGCTGAGAAACTCGGCCCGCACCGAAGTTGCGACCCGACGCATAGCTTCAATCATCAGGGAACACTTTGTTGGTCTGAGCTCGTTGCCGGAATTAAGCTGGATGGCGAGCTGTCTAAACGATGAGAAGGCAGCAACGCAACGTCATGCTCTTCGAGATAGAGGCAAGTTGCAGCGCAATTCTCTTTTCCAGCCCAAAGACTCAGGAACATGATCTCAGGAACGATCTAGAGCGACTCAACCTCCATTGTCTACATCATAGCGTTAGTTCATTCCCGCAGGCTAGTCAGAACAAAGTCCTTAGGACAAGCGAAGCAGTGATCGACACTCGAGTATTTGCCACCTAAGCCGTTGCGTAGCTTTTGCGCCGTTGGTACCGTTGTTAGGCGGGAAAATGGAGAGTTTGGCGGACTGGAGTAATCCTGAATCGTCACACCTGCTGCATCAACTCAGATCCGTAAGAAATAGGGGTCCGCAAAGCCCGTCATTGTCTGTGGAGTTACAACTAAAAGTGGCCGTTGTGGGTCCTTCTGACATTTGGACAATGATCATGATGCAAAAGTGCACCGTTCAGCCTGCAGAGTTGACGACTGAAGCTAGCAGATGTTGGAGACTCGTCCGGACGAGACTGAGATAATGGAGGGGGCCTCATCGACCATCGAATACGGGGACACAACTCTGTAAGAATCAGAATCCGACACACAATACCTGCCAGAGGGCAAGGCTTGGGAACCAATTCTCATGTGAGATGGCAAGGCGAAGAGAGCAATTTTCAGCATGGTCGGCTCAGTCGGAGAGTTGCTTTCACCAAGCAGGGTCCCCATATCATTGTTGCAGCGCGACATGTCGTTGTTCTAGATCTTCCAACACCATGGCCTAGGAAATGACGCCCGAGACGCAGTTCTCCCCCATACCTGAATTTGCGGAATGCGCTTGCGGTGCTGGCGACGTTGGTGTCATAGCCTTATCTTCAGTACACACACTAAGCAATTGCAAAGCGACTTAGACTTAAGCTCTGGCTTTCTCTCTTCTTTTTCCGCTTGAGTTTGGTCGCAAAGATAACAACAGCGGCGACTTTCATCCCATCTAGACCCATCGGACTGGCAAGGTGCAGTCGGATGCGCTGTCACCGTGGCCCGACATTCATGCAGTATGTTGAGAGCCTCATTGTCAAGACTCAGGGACCATGAGCTCATGGGCTCGACAGACTCAACCAATTCTGATCTTTCGTCTCGTCTGCTCTTTGAGTTGTGGCGGCGGGTGTGAGGCGGCGGACGTGCAGCGGGTCAAACAAGCAGCGGTGACGTATTTGCACCTTTTCAAACGCTACGGTAGATATCCAGGATCTCTCAACTTGGCCCCATTTTACGGTAGAGTGGATTCACATGGGGGTCCTCCACGCTAAGATATCCCGGATGGCTTGACGGACAGGAAGCCGGGCAAGGTGCAGGACGGAGTAGCCGCCACCCACCAGGCCTGCAAGCTGCACTCCACACCTCATTGCTAGCGTCGACCATCCCAGCTCCCACACCACACTCCCGTCCACACCAGATTTCCATGGGATGGTGAACCCAAAGGTATTGGTGCCGCCATTCGTTGCAAAAGTGCGGCCAGATTGCCAAACAGACACATTGCTGGGGTCACCACGGAGGCCGATTTTGCCATTAGGACGCTGAGAGGTGTACTGAAAACTGACACGCTCATGGAAACTGGCCGTAAGGAACCAGGTAGGGACGCTGGAAGAGGGCGGGACCCTTTCAGTCGCATCGCCGCGCCATTTCTATCAAGCCTCAATTAGTACTTCGTATGCGGATACAAATTGACGGAGTACCTACCTACTCACTATCACCGCTGTTTCGAAGCATTCGAAACCTTCCGTCTCCTGCCAAGCGCAAGGTGACGCTCGCTGGATCTGTAGCGTTCGGATTCATCCCGCGAGCTGGCCAGGCAAGGCCAATCCAGGTGCTTCCCGCTTCATGGTCGCCCAAGCGCGTGGTGTGAGGTGGTGTTCTCTGCATCTTGTTACCCCCAATCCCGAGCGAGAGAACCCCCGTGGCCACGACCCCTGTATGCAGCATCTGCAGTCTCTTAACAGAGTAGAGCCGCAGTCATGTTGGAAGTGGGTGTGCCCAGGTCACCCAATTGCCCGTCTCGCCCAGCCAGCATCGCCATCCCGACTGGCCGAAACAATGCCATTCACCGCGTCGACGCCCACATGAGCTCCAGCACTAGGAATTTCTCATGGATGGAGTCATTAGATATTTGTTTTATTTATTTTTTAAACTGGGACCCCTGGCGCGCACTAGAACGGTTCCGCAATCGCCGCACGCCACGCTCAGAATCTCCACGTCCATCACTTGCAACACTAGAAAGGTACGAAGCTACCTTAGTGACGGTACCGATACGGACAGCTCTCCTCCACTTCAGCTCAGCGTAAGGCAAGGTAGCTGGGTGATCAACGTTTTAAGGTGAGGCACGCACAATAAACCACCAACCCTTCGTTCTGCCTCACATCATCCTGCGTCGGCGAACACAAGGTACCTCCACTTCAGCTACCTTTTCTTACGCTACGAATACCGTACACTACTGTACCTTCCCAAGCTTACCTCACTTTGACCGTCTCGACTGTCGGTCCCTTCCTTCCTTACCTTAGCTTACACGGGCCACACCTTCCCTTTCCCCCCTTTGGACCTACCTATATCAACTTGGACACCTACTTCCTTCCACTTGCTTGCCCGTCCAACTTTTTTTTTCCCACCCACATTCGCATTCCATCATTGTTTTTCTTCCCATCAAGCTCGACTTCTGCGAATCTCTGCGACTCTCCTCCATCTTCGCACCTTCATCACCGGTCAAGACCTTTCTCGCGTTGACCAACTCTTTCCCTCCTCCCTACCATAAACAATTCTACCTCGTATCCTACTCATCACCACCTGACCGATCACTAAAATGGCCGCCGCTCGCTCTGCCTTCCGTCTTACCACCCGCTTCGCTCCTCGCGTCGCTATCCGCAGCCAGGCTGCCCGTCCCTTCTCCGTCTCTGCTCGCGCCTTCAAGAGCGACGTTGTCAGCGAGAAGGAGGTTCCTGTCTCTGTCTACGCTCCCGATGCTAAGGGCACTGGTCAATCCGACCACTTCTCCATTCCCGTCCGCGAGCACGACTCCCGCCCTCCCACCGAGTCCCCTGTTCCCGGTCCTGAGAACGACGATGTTGTCCCCCTCACCCGTAAGACCTTCGACTCCATGCCTCCCATGATGCAGAAGCTCTCTGTCATGGGCAAGACCATTGTGGTCACTGGGTACGTTTACCCCCCTTCAATTATCATCAATTGCGAGATCAATTCCCCAATTGATTATTTTGCCCTAAAAAAACAAGAACTGTAAATCAACATCACGACTAACTTCATGATCACAGTGGTGCCCGTGGTCTGGGCAACTACATGGCTCGTGCCTGCGCTGAGGCTGGTGCCAAGGCCCTGGTCATCTTCGATGCCAACCAGGAGTTGGGTGACGAAGCTGCTGCCGAGCTGCACCAGAAGACTGGCTTGCCCGTCACCTTCTTTAAGGTGGATGTCCGTGACGGCGCTGCCATTAACGCTGCAGTCGACTCCGTGGTTGAGCTCTACGGCGCTCCTGATGTGCTGGTCAACTCTGCCGGTATCGCTGAGTACGTCATAATCCCCATAATGCAGCGTGCACAAAACGCATAGCACCTGAGCAGTCGCCCCTTGTCGCTTAGCGAGACCCACTAACACTTCTTCTTTTGAACAGCTCCAACATCAAGGCCGAGACTTACGACCCCGCCATGTTCCGCCGTCTTATCGACATCAACTTGACTGGTTCCTTCCTCATGTCCCAGGCTGTTGGCCGCGCCATGATGAAGGCTGGCAAGCCTGGCTCCATCATCCTGGTCGCCTCCATGTCTGGCAGCATTGTCAACTACCCCCAGGAGCAGTCCTGCTACAACGCCTCCAAGGCTGGTGTCATTCAGTTTGGCAAGTCCCTTGCTGCTGAGTGGGCCAAGTACAACATTCGCGTCAACTGCATTTCCCCTGGCTACATGGACACTGCCCTCAACCGCGTCCCTGCTCTTGACGCCCAGAAGAAGATCTGGAAGTCCCTGACTCCCCAGGACCGTCTTGGTGCTGTCGACGACCTTAACGGTCTCTGCGTCTTCCTGGCTTCCGATGCCTCCAGCTTCATGACTGGCTCCAACGTCATCATCGATGGTGGTTATACTTGCTACTAAGCCTGTACATCAATGTGGCCATTCCCCGAGCTTTGCTATGTTGCATTGCCTTGGGGTAGGTCTGGCATGTACCTGGCGAGTCTCGTGCTTGCGGGCTGCGTCCCGTCATGCAGCTATGATGAAGAGCATCGCCAATCCACACAGACGGTATGTTTGCCATGGGCAGATGTGATACCAGTGGAACCAGCATCATTGCTCCGACATGGTCGCCTACACTACGGCGACTTCGTGCCGATTTCTTAGTGTCATTGCTTTATTTTTCCTTTTATCGATCCGACAAAAGTCTTCCGGGACTATACCCCCCCAGTGGTCCAAGGGTCGCACAGCACCCATTCAGCCCTTTTGACTTTTGACTGTCAGCCATCATTTCTCTCTCGCGCAAGTGTTTGTTCTCAAAGCAGGCAAGGTAGTTTCAGGAGTCAACAGGAACAAACCAAAAGATTTGGGGATTTGGACTAGAGGTTCTTTTTTTCCAATGGCTTTTGGGTGTTTGCCCCTCGGTGGCTTTGGGCAACCAAACTAGCAAAAAGAGGATAGAGTGGGACGGACAGAAAGATGATTTTTGGGGATTGGACTCTGGGATTCCCCGGTAGACAGGACAGATCAAACAAAGAAGTTTCGCAGGATAGAATCCAGAAGAGAAAAGACACGTCTTTTGTGTTACGTCACTTTTCTTGTTCGAGCCTTGTGGAATGCAACGTGACGGTGGCCTTTATGAATCTTGGTGAGGATGTGGGGTATGGGGAAGTGAGGCTGTCTCCTTCCATTCCAGAATGATTATGCTGTTGAAATTGTAGGTGACACTCGGTCTCGAGGTTCTTGTGTCATGGTTGCAGTTGCAATGATTGAATGGCCCCTTTGGAAGGTGTCTTGTGAACTGATGCCAAGACATGGAATGGTGTCATCGCAGCTTTCACTCACATGGTTTCCAATTATCAAGAATTGGAGGAGAAGGAAGCCGAAGAGATCAACTTTTCGGCCCGAGCCATTCCTACACCAAACAGTTGGCGTGTACGAAGAAGGAAACTCACAGCGGTACCGACGATCATCGTAAAAACTCGACGATCGTGGGTTTCCCTCTTCAGGGATGGAGCTAGATACAAGGGGGGGGGGGG
>JFBX01000893.1:108670-127551 GCA_001563135.1 Colletotrichum simmondsii
GAGAGAGAAACAGCCTTATCGTGAGGTGGACCTCGGACTCTCCACGATGGGTTGAATTTGAGTTGGTCGGCTCCCCCGTCTCCACAGCGGGAAGGAAAAACGCACAGGTTCTTGGTTGACTGATGGTGTGCTCGTTCGGGAGGGGGCTCCACACTCACGATACTTCCGAAAATCCTAGGGGGGTGGTAGGCAAGCAGGCAAGCAAGCATCGTGGAGCTAAAAAAACGGAGGGGAGAGAGAATCCACACCCGTCCGGATTCAACTCCGGATTAGAGACCGTGCATTCATTTTGGGACTGATCCATGTCGAGACTGCAACAACACGGGAAAGAAGAACGATGAACACACAATCCTCATAGTGATTTCCAGGGGCGCTTTCTTGATCGCAATTGATTCTATTCTACAGCTTGGGGGAAGAAAACAAAGTCGTCATCTTGCTTGCTAATTCTCATGGCCGTTCCTCCTCAACGCCTGGGTATTTGCCATCCCAAAAAAAGTACAGTTTTTATCACACGTTCTCCCACATTTTGTGCTCGCTCTATAGTCCGGGCCACGATGCCATTTATCGCAGTTCCCCTCGACATTTTACAGCCTCATGGTGTCCACGGTCGTACATCAAGCCCAAATTAGCCCCTTGTCGCCAGACTGGACCCAGAACATCTGCCCAGTCAGGTCTCTGCAACGTAACGCCACGCATGACGCATGGTATGGAGACAGGCTGTTGGAATGCGCCTACAAATCTCTTTCCGACTCGGCGAATTCGATGAGGGAGAAAACGTGAGACCGCTGTGAAATTCCGCGTCAGTAGCCATAATGGGGATAAGTAGCAGCGAAGAAAACTTACCAGAACCTTATTCTCGGTCATGATCTCGTAGAGACGGGGAAGAACGTTGCGGAACAGGCGCTCGTTCCAGCCACCAGCTTCACCTCCAAGCTCATGCTGCTTGAGCAGATCCTCCTGAGCACTTGTCTTGACCACATTGCGGGCGATATTGCGAAGAATCAGCACCGCGCTGAGAGGAATGCCGGCCGCTTGAGGAGGAGCTGCGGGGTTCTGCTCATCGGGAGCCGTGGCGGTCTCTTCATAGTGAACAATAAGACTGTCACTAGGCTGGGGTCCCGCTTGCGCCTTCTTCTCGTTGATGGCGATGCCGTTGAAGCTCTGGCAGCAGTGGGTTTGAAGGTGGTGGCCCATGAGGGCGAGCTTCATCTTTGTAGGCTTCTGGTACTTGGTGCAGTCAGCCCACTGGCATCGAACTTCTTCCTCCTTATTGTCAAAACCACCCTTGTCGTTCCGAACCCACTTGAGATGGGTAGTAACGACATGCTTCCACATGGTCTCCTTGGTTCCGAAGAAGTGACCACACTTTTCGTTGGGTCGACCAGAAGCCGAGTCCCATAGACACCGGACAAAGACCCGGCCGTCCAGACCCACAGGACGAAGTCGACACTGGATTCCGCGGATAATGAACTTCTGCTGAACCTGGCCGGGATTTCCAGTGCCAGCCCACACCTCAGCCTTGGAGCTCTTATACGCCGCACAGCTGTTTCTGATGAAGTCCGCCGGAGTGATGAGAGGCTGGTCAATGGCCTGCAGAGCGGCCTTGAAGGCATTCTGGTACGCCTGCCAAGCTGCGATTTGGGTGACAAAAGAGTCGTTGACTTCCTCGAAGAAGCACTTGACCCACTGATTGCATCTCTCAGGCTCTTCCAGCTTCAATAGATCCTGTAACAGGTCTTCAGGCATAGCGGCCGGGTCGTTACTGGTGGCCGGTTTCGGCGCGGGCTTCAGAACCTCTTCAATCTGGTATCGTCTAGCATTGTGCGAAAGGAGACGAACAAGATGATGGATCAGGTGCTCGCAGTTAAGAGACTTCACCAAATTGTCTACGTTGCCAACAACCGCGGTGTACTGGTAGAGGAAGTCGAGGCAAGCATCCTTGAGCTCGTCGTCGTTCAGGAGCATCAGCTCGCTAATCTTGGTCAAGATAGCTGTAGGAACCTTGTCCAGCCTGTTGGTGGCTTCAAGATTCATCGAGATACGACCAAGTGCTCGAAGAGCCGTGAGAATGATACCCCGATCGTCGGAGCCCTTCAGTTGCTTCATGAGGACCTTGTAGAGGGGATCGCGAGAGTCAATCTCCAAGTAGGGTGTCAAAGCCTCTGCAATGTCCAACATTTGGTGCTTCAGCTCAACCAACCACTCGTGCTTGGGGAGACTCAAGACAATGCAAATCAGGTCTTTGATCGGCAAAAACTCAGCCAAGTGTGCAGCATTCTCACGGAGCTGTGACATGTTCCTGAGAGTCAAAGCAGCCTCATTGACGAGGACCATCTGATCAGATAGGTGCTCGGGTACAATGAGTTCGTTGACTTCCTTTGGCTCCAAACTGTCGATACGTTCCAGAATGTCCTCGGTTCCTTCATTGCCATCGAGGGTGTCGAAATTGTCGGCGGCGTTTTGCGAAACCCAGGAGATCTTCCACTTGACATCATAGAAAATGCTGCCAATCTCCAGAACCTTTTCGACGAGACCTTCGCTGAGGCCCGGGAAGCCTTCAAACTTGAACTTGTCGTGGCGTTCATAACTGATCTTGACCAAATGGTAGAGCGCGAACTGCTGCTCTTCAAAGATGGCAGAGCGCAAAGCCATCAGACAGCGAATGTAGATATTGGGTCCTTCGAATCCAACTGAACACAAGTTAGCGGCTTGATACACTTTGACGAGAGAATGAGGATGTCTTTACCTCCAGGATAGGGTCCACTGCGGCGAGGAGGCTCCAGGAGGGAGCGTGCTACATGTCGTCGGCGAGCAAACTCGGCCGGATTGTTGCTTGGTGTATCGACAGGGCGCATAGGAAGAACGTGCTGCTGGTTCGGTGGCTGAAGCGAGCGGGGAAGGTATGATTCAACTGATGCCGACGTGTTGTCTGGGTTGGGCGGATTATAGCTGCCGCTCGGTCCACGCGGTGGAGCTCTTGGTTGGTGAGGAAGAGGAACGGGAGTGTGCTGAACCTGTTGCGGTGTTCCATGATGACTGCCTGAATGGCCGCCTGGGGTAGGAGTGTTGAGGTGGCTCGGCTGTTGGCCAGAGACGTGGCGAGTCGGCCTAGCAGGGCCTGTATCGGGTTGAAAGATGACTCTCTGGGGCGGTGCCTCGCGTAGGCCACGAGAAGCTCTCACGCTGGATGTTGGTGCCGCATCTGGAGTCGGGCGCTCTCGTGTAGGGGTGCCATCATCGCCAGAAGCCGCGGCAGAGTCAGCAGCCGTGCCACTGTCGCGCTTCGCTCCACGGAAGTTCTCTCTGGTTCGAGACAAAAGACCACCACCCTTAGCAGAGACATCCTCCAAGATGTCCTTTGGAGGAGGTTCCTTGCCGTGGAAGAATTTAATCTCGTAGGCAGCAAGGTTTTTGTAGTACTTCTCCTTCAACGAGAAGGCAGTTGAGGCAACGTTGGACGAGTGGATGCCGAGCTGCTCCGCCATCCGGCGCCAGGCCAGCTTCTCATCAGACACCTTATCATAGCCGCCGTTCGTACAGATGTGGGTGAAAGTCTTGTAGAGGTCGAGATATACCGGTCCGACCTTGGGCTCGGCCTCAAGAGCAGTGCCCCGCTCCTGGTGGTAGGCCTTCAGCTTGGCCATGAAGTCCTCATACTCGGGGGTTCGGCTGATAGCATGAAGCTCGACCTCAGCTTCTTTGGGCGCCATGATGGGTCGGTCGGTCGGTCGAGCAGGCTGCTGTTTCCCTGTTAGTGGACGCGCAGATGGGATTTACGTTCGGGCTGAGGCAAACTGACGGGCAGCCTGCTAGCAAAGTCGGGTTCACTGGTTCGAGATCGTAGCCCGGTGTGAGGCTCGCAGACAAGCTTCGAGTCCTTCTACAGGACCAAACTTGTTGGAAAAGGTTGCGCGAGGTGTTGCGACAAGGACTGCCTGAATATGTGTGTTGTAAAACGCGTTGTCGACTCCCAATGGAAGAGGGTGGGGATGAAGTGTGCTCTTGCGCAAGTTCAGGGCCCTCTGCGATCGGTAGTGATGCGCCGGGACAACCAACCAACCGTGTTTTGCCTTTACGCGACGTTGAGAAATCCCTGGCTACATCTCGGCTTATCTTCACGTGACTGCGAGCTCAATCTGGTGGTCCCTGCGCTAAGGGTACCACTTAAATCCCAATTCGGACTGGATCCACATGAGCTGCACCTTCCATCTGCAGCTCGAGGCATGGGGGAAGACTGAAGAGAAGCTACACCCCTGCCCAGACTGTCACTTGCCTACCTACTCTCTAGAGTCAGGGTTCCTTCCTATTTGTACTTCAGGGCAATAACCATTCAATCTCACTTGGCCTGTGACTGTCTCCAGCCCATTACTCAACCCTTATATGCTGTGGGAATATTCGTTGATCATTGCTCTGTTCTACTCAATCTATTCAAGAGCCCTATCACGGGAATGCTATACACCCCTGCCTCATGTTACTAACCACACAGTTTGGTGGCATCGATGACTTGGTCGACCTCGTTTTCTCGAGCTACTGACATACTTGAAGGTTCTTCTCTTAACACATATGACCATCAGAAGCGCGGCTCTGTGTATCGCGGAACATGCCGCCCAAAGTACAGAAACCCCAGAACTGGACGTTCACACTGATCCATGCGACAATCTCCGAGAGACGCCACCGTGAAAAAGACTGGTTATGCACCTCCAGTGTCGAAAATGCCGTCCTCAACTTGAAACAGGAGATACTTCTCACAGATGCTATGGGATCTCGAGGCAATGCCAACAGAGAACCAAACCATGTTCTCATTGTGCCGAGACAGGGGGCGCAGGCTGTAAGTCGCCTTATAGTCTGGACAACACGCGCTGATTAACAGAATGTAGCTCAAGCTCGGACTTGGAAGTCGAGATGGAGCTATTCCAAGAGATGCCGACTACATGCTGGGCTACTGCCCCGGGGCCAATATCTTGGTCATTAGAGAGAGCCTTCGTAGCGTACGTTCACACTCTATGCTCGTACCGGGGATGTCTGCTGACCATCTGTAGGTCGATCAACAGATCCGTCTAAGATTCAAAAGCCAGAGTGATACAGACCAAGTACTAGGCCTTTTTCAAAGTCTCGGCTTTCAGGCCAGACCGATGCAATCATCTCGTCGTCAGCCTACTCCACTGCAGCAATTTCGGTCATCCTCGGTTGCAGGCGACTTTGAAACTTCTGCTGCGACCCAGCCCTACTCCTCGAGGCATAATGCAAGTTTGATGCGACAAGACTACCAAGGTCGGCTGGGCTCACCTCCGGGGACACAGTTTCCTTCGGAAGGAAACCACTCGATACCTCGAGCCAGCAGTGCAGCTGTGCAGACGTACCGGCCTTTCACGTCCGCCAGTCAACGCGCAGGATCTGTTCACCAGTCTTCAAATGGATTTGGAACACCTTACACCTTCAACCGATCTCGCACTGCATTCACAGAGATGCCGAATGAATACGCCTCGCAAACAGCTTCGTCGAATACAGAGTACAGGTCCGCGGTCCCTACACCTTCAACGATTTCCCACCGACGGCCATCAGTACGCTCACCGTCAGCTTCGCAGGACTTCCGTCGTTGGAATCTCAGTCCATCAGCCGATGAAGTCGCCTTCGCCAAGTATGACGAACGAACAACAAGGCCTACTTCTAGCACCCAGATTCAAGACATGCTTCCTCCCCGCCGTCAGCTTCCATTCTCAGTCAGAAGTAGGGCAGAAAAAGAGGTCCCTGAAATGAGGATTACGCATCCGGGGACTCCAGAGCCCAATCAAGACTCCCAGGATGTGATCAAAGAAGGAAAAATCCTCAGACCTCATATATCGGAAACTGAACTTACTAAAGTCCAAGGATCGGTGGAGCGAGGCAATGGAGCTCAGACAACCAGGATCAACTTCGTCAAGAGAAAAGAAGCTGGTATGATCGACAATCCATCTTACAAGAAGCAGAAGTGTTCTTCCCAGACGACGTTGATTTCCACATCACCGATCCCGCTGCCAGCCATTTCGTCTGCTCATTTCCAACGCAGAGCACTGACACGGACCCCAGGCCTGGCTACCAGGCATGAAGAACAGCCATCGTCAAAAGCTATTGAGAATGGCGGTATCAACCAAGAGGTCAAACATGCGGTTGATTCTGCATCGGTGAACAAAGCGCAATCTGCAAAGACTGATGTTGTGAGACACGCCCAAGGTACAATTGGCAGAGGGCCATCTAGTGTGGATGCGCCTCTGACGATGTCGGTGGAAGGAGTCGATCAGGCTCCACCAATCCGTGCCATGGTACCAGTACAGTATACAGATAGAGTCGACGCCAGGCTCGATTCGCCGCGGCCGGTATTGACGAATATGGACCACAGCACACAGACCGAGCCTATTCCTTCCGGCTCCTCGGAAAAGGAGGAAGAACTTTTTATCGCAAGATTCAAATTGATGTGGGACATCAGAAACTTACACGAAACATCTTTCCATCGTTTGCTCGACACTTCTGGGCCGAATCATCGCATAGACGAGGAGAAAGTTTTGGAAGATTTGGAGCAAGGTGCTATCGATCTCTGCCAGGTTGCGATCGACCGCTACGGTCCTGAGGTGGGTGACATACCGTATGAGAAGCTCCTGAAAGCTATCACGGTTCCGGGATACTGAGCGAATGTGATGTTGAATGAGACAAGACTATTCCTCGGGGAGGGCAACTGATTTAACATGACAGGAAGGATTCTAAGCGGGTCGTAATTACAGTATATGGTGTGCGTATGGAAGATGCTACGAGTTGGAGCCTGGTAGTTACATCACATCATGCTGCGAGTCTGTTAATGAGAAGGAGATAATTTTGTGTCCTATGCTATGATAGAACCGATGAACCATCTCTTGACGAAGATTTGCATACCGCCGTGGAGCCATCTCTCTTATGATGATATACCATTCATGCTCACGAACCCAATGCATGTTCCTCGTCCCTCGCCTTCTTTAATATTGTTGGTCGATGAGAGTGGCGGTATTCAACTCGACAGTTCTCAGTACATCGCAATATACCCTGTTCACGTCCTATAGTTCTACACCGTCCTCTAGACTCTCGCAATAGCTGTGGTCTAAGGCTATTGGTGTTGTGTAATATGTGCTCCTGCCAGAGAGTGATGAAGGGCGGTGGGAGGTAGAGTTCGACACCGGCCCATGACACCAGCCCTCGAAATCCTCGCTGGCTCAGTCATTCCGATGCAAACATCATCATCATGTGCCAGTCCGCATCGCATCCATCTCAATGGGTTGGCAGTAAGCGGTCCAGAAAGTAAACCTTCCCCCTGCAATATGATGAACATCATCCACCTTATGGTGATGTTCAACTACGACGACGGCCTCGACAAAGTCGCCTAATCCTGTACTTACTTATCGAGCATCGGATTCTGCAAGCATGAGCCGGATCACCCTTACTCCCATTCAAGACCGTTTCAAGCGGTGATGAATCTTCGGGGAGGAGCGCAACGACAATGCGGCATCATTCACTCACAGCGATCCTTCTCATCCTCGGGTAATCTAAGCTCCACGACGGGCAACTCTTCATCATACTCGGTGTCCGAGTAGTCGAAGTCGACATATATCATCCTTTCGGACACTCCGTTGACCCAGCGGCTGAGTGTATACTCCGTAACCAGGTCAGGTTCGGGCCGATCAGAAAGCACGGGAGGCGAGTACCTGCCCGAGCCGTTTGGAGAGTCCCGAAGGAGCGTGGTGCCGTCGAACGACCATGTGATGACGGTGGTGGCATTATTGTCGTCTGCGAGGGCGATGTCGGGATCCGGGTAGTCTCCTCCGTCCGAGGAAGAGTCGCTGTCGCTGTAGTATCCCATGGCGAGGTCGAAGTCTTCGGAGTCGTCCTCGTATTCGCTGTTGTATATAGCGAACCTGTCATCGACGGAGTCGCCACTTTCGGAGGAACTGTCGATTCCGACGACCTCTCTATAGTCGAAGACGTTGGTTCTGGTGTCTTCAATAGAGTCGATCATATCGACATCACCATCTTCAACATAGTCGGCCATTACGACGTCCACGTCCTCACTGTAGTCAGACATCTCGATATCATCGTCTTCGACATAATCAGCCATTGAGACGTCGTCGTCTCCGCTATAGTCGGCCATCGAGGTGTCCTCGTCGTCATCGTCGTATTCGGCCATGATGACATCGTCGTCCCCAGAAGCGCCAATGGGAGAAGCGTCGACTATGACGACTTCGCCGTCCCCAGGGAATTCCATGGGAGAGATGTCAGCCATGATTATATCGCCATCCCCGGAAACGCCAATGAGAGGCACGTCAATCATGGCGATATCATCATCGCCTTTGTCACTGCCAGACTCACTATCGAAATAGTCCGCGCCAGAAAGGAATGTATAATGCGTGCAGCCGACGTCAGAGTCGCTCTCGCTCTCGACGACACGCTCCTCCCCCGAGGAGTACCCGCTATCTGACTGCCTGGAACTCCAGGAGCGGGACCGGGCGTACCTCACCATCGGGCCGGGCGAGGAAAGGGGCCCGCTCCAGAGGCCGACATCAGACTCGTGCTTGTAGCGAGGTGAGTCTGTGTCGGGGCAGATGCGGTACTCCTCGGCGTCCTCAGGGTATTCGTCATTGATGACACCCTCGATAGCAGAGGAAGATGAAGATGAGGAGGTGGGGGAGGATGGAATGTTACTCTTGCTCTTTGATATGGCAATCGCGTACAAGACTGGAACCTGCCGCTCTGCGTTGAGCGGAGCGTCGACGCCGACTCTGGTGCTCCAGCTGCGGGATCTACGGTACTTTGCCTTGGGACCGGGAGAGGAGACGGGGCCGTCTGTGAGAGTGAGGGTCCAGTCGCGGCGGCGTTTGGCGATGCGCTGCTGAAGGTTCATGGTTGAAGCTGGCGCGCTTAGTGAAGTGATGGCGGCTGTGGTGGTGGCAGTCTCCAGAGCGGACTTGTTGACGATGTTGCTAACAGACTCCATTGTATCTCTTGATACTTTGATCTGAGGATAGGTTAAGAGTCTGGTTGCTGTAAGGCAGTGCCTTGTGTAAGTGGTTGGGGGTGAGTATGGTATAGCAGATGGGTATAGCAATTCCTCAAGATGAGAGTGTGTATGTGACAACTGAACAGTACTCAATGAAGATATGATTAGAATGAAGAATTGGATGTAGAATGGAAAGGATGCCAGTAATGATGAGAAAGAGGCTACTTCTTATAGCATTCTCATTGCGGGATGATGCGAAGACCGGGCAATCAGGGTCCCAAAACGACTTCCTTTCTAACTGTCGAAGCCATCGGAGATAGCCTCCCGGTACAGCCAAAGCGAGTGAGTTATCGTGAGTTTTGGTCCGTAGAGGTTGTCGGCCCATCAAACCTCGCATTTCCCATGGTTTACTTTGCAAGAGGCTTCCCGTTCAGCGAGGGCAGTGCGAAAGAAAAGCAAGGTACCCTTCGCTATGGGAGAGGAATAGCGTTTATGGCACGGGCAAAGGGATATTCTTTAGTGAACTTGAGAGGATACCAGCCATCGCGGGTTGTGTTAACGGATCCCCTTACGGAGATAAGTTTCATGGACAGCAAGGTTTCTCTGAGCTTGGTTGAGGACTGCGGGTATGTGTTGAAAGCCTGGGAATTATGGTATGGGAAAGCCAAGGTGCTTACAGCTGTGCGTAGACCTGGTCAACTCGACAGAGAAACCCCCGGTCTTGTCTCGGGATGGTGCTGTTCATCATACCATGGCCACTGGATTGATTCCGATGGACGAGGAAGAGCCGAGGGGTCTGGAATTGGATCTCCTATCAGACCACAAGAAATCACGACAATGCAGTCACCATAGCCAAGAGAACACCATGAAAATCAGGGATGCAGAACCTCAATTCTCTTCTTCCCAATGCAAGTAGTGAGCGCCAAGGATCCCGAGCCCGACGAAAAGCCCCATATCTCTTCCATGCCCAGATACTTTTTTGTTCCGCTAATTCTAACATACAACCAACTCCTCGCGCCCCCCTCAAAAAGGTCGCTCAAGCAAACCCAAAGCCTTGCGCGTTCTCCAATGCCATGGAAAGTCTCTCTCTCAGGACATCTTTGTCTTTGTACTCTGGCAGCAAAAGCGTACCGTAACACGTGTACGCGGTGGGCAAATGTCCGCCCTCGCCCTCCTCTTCACCGTTTCTCTGAACGACGAATTGCATATTCTTCATGCCGCCGACGGGCACACGGTCCGACGCGGTGACAAACTCCAGCAGCCGCCTCTTCATCTTCTCATCGTAGCGCTTAACAATCGACCAGAAGTCTCGGACGCCGCGGTGGGTCGCGTCCCAGCCGACATATCTAGTGTATCGGCGCAGTTCAGAAATGTCAATCTCCTGGACGCCCTCCACGAGTGATTGGAGGAGTGGCGGAGTCAGAAGCCCGAGTGCCTTGGGATGTAAGCAAGCTCGGAATCCACGCTCGAACGCTTCGTACTGCGGCCGAACGGAAACATCCGTCAGGTATTTGATGTAGTCGCTGACGTACGCGTTCCTGTTCTCGTTGGTGACGAGCGGAGCATCCTCGGGATTCCCGTCCACAAGCGACGTCTTAGCAGTCGCCTCGAACTGGGGCCAGCTGCTAGCCTTTCCATCCATTTCCCGAGAAATGGGCTGTCCAAACATGGAAACGGAGAATTCGTATGTGCGTGCGAAGACGTCTTCGACAAGACCCTGTTTCTCATCCCATTCAAGTAGTGTCGTCAGTCCCATCGCGAGGTCTGGCCATCCATCGGCGATGTGATGCAATTCGTCCACAGGCTCGCCCAGGAGCTTGCGGTAAAGGGCCTTGGGAAATGTGATGGGCAGCGTCAGGCCGTTATAGACAGCCAATGACACCAACAGACCAAGGATCTCAAACTTCCAGGCTGGTACAACCGAGCCCGGGACGAACCAGGTCATGCGGGTCCTATCGTCGACCGTGAAAGCGCCATGATCGGGATTGAGGCACTCAGCAACAGCAAGGCGGAAGAACTCCTGTTGGACTCCGCCCGAATCGAACCCCTCTTCGCCACCTTCTTCGCCAAGATGGATCTTGAGCGGCCTATGCAGCTCTCTTGCTTCTCGCCGCCAGAGTTGATCGAAAGCATCCCTGATGACGTTTTTACGACTAATCTCGAGGATCAAATACTTTGAGGAGGCTGTCTTCAGAAGGTCTTGCAGAACAAGCTTGTGATGGGGATTGGTAATGAGGCCTCCAGGAGCAACAATCGCCTTCATACGTGTTTGAAGCGAGCTCGATTCCTCATAGCTTCGGCTCATCTTCGAGAAGTTGATGGATCGGAAATAAGAGACCAAGGCGGATGGTTCAAAGATGAAGGGGAAGTCCAATAGGTGCTTCTTCTGTCTCGAGGAGGTATGGGTGAGCCAGGCGACAGGCATATTGATTGAGTCCAGCCTCTCGGCAAAATAGTCCACGCGAAACTGTATGTCTCCAAGAAGCAAGTCTTGCCGTTTTTCGTCTGGTGGGGCGGTCAGTTGAATGGGAAATCTCACATGTAATGACTTCAGAACTTACACATAGCAGCAATCAGCGACAACGCTCCACCAAAGGAGCTATCGTAGGAGATTTCAGGCTGGCCGTCCCATTGCTGAAGCATCACCGTCTTGGCCCAGTCTAGAAGTAGCGTGGAAACCCTGGACTCGTGGCCAGCTCGCTCGAGCTGGCCCACCCCAGGAGTGGAAGATGAGTACGAGTTAAGTAGGTCAAGTTGGGACAGCAGGGGTCGAAGGGCGTCGAAGTCCTCTTTGCTGTCCTCGAGGTCGTCGTCTTGCGCAGCCATGTCTGCAAAACATCTACGCGCGGATATGGCGGTGAACAAACGCCTCGCCAGCCGGAGTGCCAGGTCGTTCGAAAAGGCATCCTCATACAGAAGGCAGAGCCAAGCTGGCTGCCGCGCGAGAGCACCGCTTCCGGCGAGAGTTAGTCCGTTAGAACGGATTCGTGACATGTCGAAAAGAATTCGGGAGTCTGTAATCAACGGGGCCGCGGCCACCAGCGCATGGAGGCATATCGATAAGAGCTGACCTGCTTCGACATTGGCAAGAGATCGATCGTTCCGGCGGAACATTCTGGCAGCGGGGGAACGAAGGGATTGCAGTGACTTGGGTGCCTTGAACAGGCTCCCAGCTGCCATCCACAAACTGTGAAACACCAGGCTTGGAGCCACTCGTGTGAGTCTCAGCATGCAGTACCATATGGTATGGGAATCGAGCAATTCGTCGTCCTTGACAAAGGATGCGACTAAACTAACGGGGTCGCTCAGGATATTGAACAGACTTTGCTCAATGAAAAGCTTCCACTGCCTCCGGAGTCTCTTTGGGTAAGTGGCTCTGGAGCTCTGTTTCCTCTGCATTCTGGAAGCCCGGTCCTTGAGTGTGGTGTACGTGCTGGTAATCCTTGGGGGATCGAGGAGGTGGGACTCTGATGTGCCGTCATCCTGGAGAATGTCGCACACGAGATCAACCACCTCCACGTTGAGGACTGTTAAGGATTGTGGGAGCAAGCTGTCGGCAATCGATACCTCCAACGGGTCTTGGTTCTGTTTCGCATCTTCGGCGGAATTTGCAACCCGCAAAGGTTGAGCTTCTGAGACCGGCTCATGGGAAACTGGAGTTTCTGCTGGTTGTGGTGGTCGGCTGTTGGCGTGGTTTATATTGGGTATTGAGTCTGGTTCTTGGACAATCGTCACAGCGTGGCTTTGAGGCGGTACATTATCGAAGAATGATGGTGTCGAGGGTATTTCTGGAATGGCGTAAGGGTTGACGTGAGACGTTTTTGGTGGCCGCAGTGGTTTCTCATAAGCTCCTCCGTTCATCCTTGGGGAGGACAACCCGGACGTGACGTCTTCGGGCAATGAAGATGTCGGGTATGGCTCAATGGAAAGTTTCCTACTAGGCTTCGAGTTGGCCCGTACCCTAGTGCTTGAACTTCTCTTAGGTTTATTAGGCCGTGAGCTGGGCATCGTCGCATTCGGATTATGCAGTGTCTGTGACCCCTGAGCGACAACTGTATCCGATCCTTGGTCCGGAGTCGACTGAGAGACTTCGCCCAAATCTCTCGTATCTGCCTGCGTCAAGGGAGGCGTTGACTGCAAAGGCGTCGACAGGCCTGATGGGTTACGGAACATTTGCGGTTCTTCTTTGGAAGGACTTTGTGTCGCCTCTGCCTCCAATGCCGCGACTTTTTGGGACATGGCATCCAGGCCAGCTGGCGTGAGCCATTCCAACATCTTGAAGGCGACGGTCCCAAACACATTGGCTGCGAAAGAACGGTAATCCTTGTTGACGGGTCGTTCGGCGACCTTAAACGGAGGATGTGCAGTGCCTGTTGCCGCATCAAAATGCGAGCGTTCGTGCGTGGTGGATATTGTTGCTCGACGACCAATTTCCTCGGTACCCTGGGTAGCCTTTAGGGAACTGCCGTCGGCATTTGCCCTGGCGCCCGAACCTGACTTCCGCCTTCTACTATCGCCTGATGTACCGGATCGCTTCGAAAAGGGGTCGCTGAATGCTGGAGGCGCGGGGTTGGAGGAAAATATGAGCGAGTTCAGGGCGGCCGGTGTTTCTTTCGGGGGATTGAGGTAGGGACAGAGCCCAGTCTCTGGGTTGTCCTGACTGGCCAGGTACACTGCCAAGGTCCTTGCGCTCGTGATGTTATATCTGCGTATTGGCGCTTTGCCTGCGAGACGCTTGCGACAGGAGAAGCAAGTCGAGGTTGTACATGACTTCGAGTCACATCCGTACCGTAGCTGCTGGACGTATCTGATCAGGGGTTTATTAGTATAGAGGCCACACAACGGAGGCTGAATGATAGTTGAAGACGCACGTTTCTACGAGAATCTGGAAGTTGTGCCGGCGGCTGGCGCGGTGGATAGCGTAGACGCGCTTCGGGTTCTCTATGATCTGTACCATATCCTTCAGTTCGGCCGGCGCATCAGAGGGCAGGCGCGCGAGAGGCGCATCTTCCCAGAGACCGGCTAGAAGTTCAGCATCGAGGCCAACTTCGGTCTGAGGGCCCTCCTCAGGGCGGCGAACGTCTCGAGTCATGTCATCCGGATGGCGAGAGTTCTGGGGTATCTGAGGTCGAGGTTGGATGAGGCAGCTGGCGGCGTACAAGACCAGGAAATGCGCGCGGCAGGGAGCGGCTAGCGAGAAGAGGAGTCGGACAGAATAAGAGGGAACGCAGGGGCGGTTTCGTCGTCGTGGACGTCTAATGGTACACGGATATTACAACCAGTAGTGAACAGTTGGGCCAAATAGAAATATGTTGGTGATGAATGAACAGCCTTGACCCGATGACGGGCAGTGGGTATGGTAAATAGGTTAGGTGGATTAGGATAGCTCAACGTCCCGGTCGTCAGTGTTGGAGGAGGAACTGGGCACCGTATGGCCACGCTACGAGGCTCGGCGATGACACGGTGCGATTCGATGCAAACGGGGCACGGCTTCCGGGGTCCTTCTGGAAGAGTGGATACGGGAAGCACGGGAGCAGGCAAATCGAACATGGAGGATTCCGCAGATTGTCCCAATTTAGCATGCGAAATTCCACTGGCAGACGCGCAAGTTGCGATCAAAGGACGAACCAGGGCAGGGTACCTACTCTGGGGCCTGCACCTAGGTACACTACGAATACGGAGTATGGATGCCTCGTGGTGTTTCTGACATCAGCCGCAAGGTTGCCGTCTTCATAGTTCAAACGCCCATTCCAGTCTCGGCAAGGTCGGCGGTTTCTGCCTCCGACTTTCTTTCCTTTTTTTTTCTGGACCCAGCAGAGGTGCCCGCGCCGCCGTCGCCGCCCGGTTGACCCGCTCGAACCCCTCCATCGTTGTTCATGACGGGCCGATGTTTTGCAGACAGCGCGCAACGGTGAATTAGTCATTCGAGTTTCCATACAGTAACTATTTCTCAGTGTGGCGACGAGTGTTCTTCCGGCAGTTTGCAGCAGTGTTGTGGGTATGATGCAAGTATTTGTCTATTTCTTTAGTATCTTAGTCGGACTCTCGAGTGTTCCGTCTGGATCATTTCCGGGCATTCGTACTTGTTGGGCTTCAACTTTGTTGTTAGCCATTCATCGAAATGCCCGAATCGAGGCTTGCATTTGAGGCGCAAGCCCAAGCGCCTATGATTCCCCACGAAGATGTAGGTAGGTATGTACTCCCATAATAAAGGCTGTAACTCTAAAAGGCGCGGGACGGCGACACCTTAACCCCAAAACGGTGACAAGTAGACTTGCTGGTGCTTGAGGCGACAGTTTGCCCCCCCTAGGTACTTGGTATTCATGCGACCTGCCTCATCTCTCTTGATATGTCAGCCGGCGAGACAGAACAAGACAGAAGCCAAAAAGAAAGGACCAGGCTTCTCAGTCGAGATTCTTTGCAGGTCCGGTGCTTCGGGAAGGAGAGAATTAGTGTACAGGCCCCCACTTGACAGGGCAGCAACTGCCAGGAACATGCTAAGGTAAGGGAAATCTCGAGGCTTTCCAGTGGTACAACTTCTGAGGGACAGCCCAGCCCAAGGGCCCTAGACTGCAAGTGACGTGCCTATCACGTCCCTCCAAACCCCCGCCTAACCCACTAAAGCCCTTGCGAATTTTCCCTTTTAAAATCATTTTCCCCTCCATCCCGCCAGACTTTGACGCACTGCACACAGAGGGACGCCCATCTTTTGCCTCCTTCACCTCTCTTTCTTTTGCGCATCCTGCAAATTCACGTTTGCGCGCAACAAACCTCCCTATTCCAAACAATCAAACACATACACAAGCAACCTCTGAGACAAAAACCAAGCAAAACCCACCACTTTCGCACACGACATTCACCATGGCGAGCGTCGATGTTGCTGCCCTCGGCGCCGTTCCTGCAAATGGAGGGGCAACGGCGGCTTCCCACCCCTACACCTGCAACACCTGCTCTGTTGCCTACCGAAACATCGATCTTCAGCGAGGCCATATGAAGAGCGACTGGCAGTATGTTGCTTTCATTTTCCTCCTTCCCAGAGTCGTTCCTTCTGTTTTCTAGGCCCGGCTTGTCGTCTTGTTTCCGCTGTGTTCCGCCCAGACCAACTGACATCATCTACCCAGCCGATACAACCTCAAGCGTAGAGTCGCCTCCCTCCCTCCTATTGCCTCCGAGGTCTTCAACGAAAAGGTCCTCCAGGCTCGCGCCGTACAGACCGCCGAGGCAGAGAAGGCTCTCTTCGAACGCTCCTGCGACGCCTGCCAGAAGTCGTACTCGAGCGAGAACGCCTACCAGAATCACTTGACGAGCCAGAAGCACAAGGTCCGTGTCGCTGCTATTGCTAGACGCAAGGGCGGCGTCGCCGATGATGCCAGCTCCGTCATGAGCTCCACCTTCTCTCTTGGTGAGCCCATCGCTGTCGACAAGGAGAGCGAGTTGGATTCCGAGGCCGAGGAGGAGTTCACTCAGGTCGTCGAGGGCCTGAAGAAGACCAACATTCACGAGTCCCACGGCGAGCGCCCTTCACCCGTCAAGCGCCCCTCCAACCCCCACCTCTCTGCTCAAGGCCAGCGTGAAGACGTTAACATGAACCGCGACTCTGAATCTGCAACCCCCGTGCAGTCAAAGCCAGAGATCGCTTGGACCATCAAGTCCTGTTTGTTCTGCAACTACGAGTCGCCCAGCGTTTCGCTCAACGCCAACCACATGGAGCGATTCCATGACATGTTCATTCCCGAGAAGCAGTACCTCGTTGATCTGGATGGTTTGCTTCAGCATTTGCAGGAGCGCGTCCACGATGGTCACCAGTGTCTCTACTGCTTCAAGACTAAGAAGACGGCTTTCGCTGTGCAGACTCACATGCGTGACAAGGGTCACTGCAAGATTCCCTACGATACAGAGGAGGTTCAGCTCGACATTGGTGATTTCTACGACTTCCGAAGCACCTACTCTGATGGCGAGGACTCAGACGAGGAGGAGGAAGAGGCTGATGAGAACGGTGGAGCCAAGTTGGGTTTGAAGCGCCCCACCAAGTTGGTTGGAGAGGACGGCGAGGAGGTTGAGGAGGGTGGAGATGATGGCTGGGAGACGGACAGCTCGGCCTCTTCGCTTGACTCGGATGAGCTGACGGCCTTCACCGCGGACGGCAAGTACGAGCAATTCGAGCGCCTCGACAAGCACCCTCATCATTCTACCAACGATCCGCGTGCCCGCCACCAGGCCGATGGCTGGCACTCACACGCCCACAAGCACACTCGTGCTGTCTTCTACGATGAGTACGAGCTGCACTTGCCCTCTGGCAAGGCAGTCGGTCACCGCTCTCACAACCGATACTTCAGACAGAACCTCCACAACTACCCTACCGAGGAGGAGCGCGCCGAGCGTTTGGCCATCGAGGCAGGCTCTGGCTCGGGCGATGAGATGGACGTTGATGGTAGAGAGGTCGCCACCACCGGCGATCGCAAGACTCGCAACCGTGCCATCGCTCGCAGAGATGCTGCTGGCATGGCTGGTGCGTCTGACAAGCAGAAGCGCGTTGTCAGACAGGAAGAGGTCAGAGGCCGGAGCACCGCCACCCGTCACCAGAAGCGCTACGACTACGGAGTCAGCGAGAAGTTGAACAACCAGAAGAACTTCTACTACCGCTACCAGGCCGGTGGTTGATCAACTCGCCAATCGATTCTGGATGAACAAGGCGTTGGACGGATTGATTTTGTATTTTGCTAAATTACATTGAACCTTCAAAGGAATTGGCATGCATGATGAGCTTTGATGAACCATGCATAGGGAAGGTAGAACAAAAATAGAGGCTATTACCGCCACAAGATCGCAGAGACTTTGAAGTGAGGTGATGTTAAGTGTGACAACTTGTTGTATATACTGATGGCGATGGTGGGGGTTTGGCGATTAACTATGCATATAACGAAACGTCTCTATGCGTTTGTTGCATTATCCTAAGCAAACTCGGACCTTCACATACCTTCCACCATCCCCTGAGCTCTCCCATCCACAATTATCATTCGGCACCATTCGCAATGAATCTCAAATTTTCAGAACAATAATCTTATCCTCATGTTTGGCCTGTAGAAATGCTCAAGAACATATGCAACTGCCGTGCCCTCGCTCAGCGGCCGCTCGTGACGTCGCAGCGATGGATGAGCAGCAGGCCAACTTACAACGCATGGCTGCCCCAACCAGATGCTGACGGTTGGTACGATGGGCGGAAACACCCAAGACGGATGGAAGAGTTCGACAACGGGAAGACCCGCGCAAAGGAGGACCAGCGCGTCCGGGCGAACACCAGGCTTGCCCCTTCACGGTCGGGCGGCGCACCCGCTAGACGGTCAGGCAGCGACTACGGCTCAAGAAGCTTTGAGGATGCGCCTCGCAATGAGCGTGGACGGGATGAGAGGTTTTCAACATCATTGTCGAGGAGGAGTCCTCCTCGGCCAAGGAGGTCACACAGGGATGATGGACCGCCGGCACCCAAGAGGAAGGGTGGCGGTTTTGTACTAATGGTGAGTTGAAGCGTTATCACTCTTCTTTCCCCAAAAAGGGTTCCTACTTGGAGGGCCTATACTAACAGCCCTCCAGCCGAAACTATCTTCAGAAGAACTGGACAAGATCAGCAAACCCAAGGACGTCTGGGAAGCCAGATCACTCTACTTCGTCCCTCCCAAGAGATCAAAAGAACACCAGAAACCCGTCCGGCAACCCAAACCGCCAAAACCCGAACCCTCCCGGAGGAACCGCGACGCAGCAGCCATGATCGCCAGCCCAGACGCCATCAAAGCAGCAATCTCAATCTCGGAAAAGGACCTCCGCCTAGCGCGGAGACCGCCCCCGCCGGCCCCCGAAATCGAACTCGAGGGCGACGGCGGCAGCCTCG
>JFBX01000893.1:127561-141761 GCA_001563135.1 Colletotrichum simmondsii
CAACGACGACGTCCTCCCGCACGCCCTCGCCGCCCGCTTCTTCCTGTCTCCGCCCGCGACGTTCCTGTACTCGGCCTTCCGGCTGAAGCACCACCCGCTCAACACCACCACGCCCGAGATCTGCGTCGTCGGCGCCAGCAACTGCGGGAAGTCGTCCTTCATCAACGCCCTCACCGGCGCGGCGTCGCTCGCAAAAGTGAGCGACCGCGCGGGCAAGACCGTCTCCATGAATGCCTACGGCGTGGGACCCTTAACGGGCCTCCCCTTCCGAAAACCAGTCGCCTCTCCTTCTTCGTCCGAGAATGGCAGCGGCGGCGTCACAAAGGAAGAGAAGCCAGAACACGGCATAATCCTCGTCGACACCCCAGGCTACGGCTACGCCTCCCACGAAGAATGGGGCCGCGAAATCGTCGAATACATCAACAAGCGCACCATGCTCCGCGGCATCGTCCTCCTCCTCTCCTCCGAGAAAAAGGTATCCGAAAAGGACGCGCAAATCGTCAAACTCCTCGCCGACGCCGGCCGCCCCGTGATGCTCGTCTTTACAAAAATGGACAAAGCGCTCACCCGCAAAGCGCGCGAGGAAGGCGGCATCGCGCAGCGGTTGCGGGAGGCGGAGCGGTGCTTCGCGAGGACGGGGTGGGATGGCTGGGTGAAGAGGGTGTACATCACCGCGGCGCGGATGGAGCGCGATAAGAGCTGGAAGGTGGACGAGGGCACCAGGAGCGGTGCGGCGGGGATGGCTGGGGTGAGGATGGGGGTTTTGGAGTTGGCGGGTGTGAGGGAGTTTGTTGCGCCGGAGAAGGCTAGCAAGATGGTTGCTCAGCGGAGGGCGGCGCAAAAGTCGCAACAGACGCAGAGCAAGGGAGGAGAGGAGGGAGAGGAAAAGAGGCTGGAGCCGGGTAAGGCTTTGGAGAGCGATCCGGCGGCGTGGTCTGGGGACGTGGTTTCGTTTGAGGAGCTGGAGAAGAAGTTTGGGGACTGGAGTTCGTGAGCGGCTAGGGGACGGGAAACCTTTTGTACGACCATGTTTGTAGGATAGTGTGATTGAGTATATCAGACAAAAGAGATACCCTCTAGAGAGAAATGCAACTCATCGTTAGGCACGCACGGTTTGGGCACACGAGCGTCTCACTCATAAACTGCGGGAGACCTTATTGATGAATCAACGCTTTAGACAAGTTCCATCATATGGGTATTCTAGCTAAGACAAAAGTGCAAACAGGCCTTCGTCGACCATGAGACATTCCCTAAGAACTCCTTGTTCCTTCCGTTCCAGTATGAAATCTCAAGTGAGTGACACGGAATTGGCGCAGACTGGTTGTCCACTACTACTCCTTCTCCTTTTCCTTGTCTCCCCCCGCCCCTGAGACAGTCGAGCGCGCGGTGCCCGGCCTGCTAAGCTGCCGACGGATCTTCTTCGCGTTCTTTGATTCGAACAAACTTTTAACCCTCCTAAGACGTGCCCAACGTTCCTTGTCCTTGGCTTCTCTTGACTGTTCGTCCTCATCGCCGGCTGGCTCGGTAGCAGCGCTCGGCGAGTCGTAACCCCCTGGTGTCGAGGGCGCCGCAGCGCCCCTTCGAACCGGCGTTGAAGGCACCGAGGCGCCTCTATTATGCCAAGTGGACCTGTTCTTCGGCCGGTCCTCGAGCGCTCCGCGAAGGTAAGCGTCATTCTTCAGGACCTGCGTCAGCAACTTCCAGGCAGCCAAAGTCGTGTCTGAGCCGGGCTTCGCGCTACCCAGGCGTTGCGCCACAGGGTTCTTCCAAGGACAGAAGAAACGGTGCTCCTTAACTGGATCAAGATGATCCATCGGCGCGGGAACGAGGATCTCGCCGTCGGCGCTGACCTCCTTACTCTTGAACATCCAAAGACCCAGACGTCGCAAGCACGTGTGGCAGGATGCCGAATTTGGCACTGCACCAATGCGGGGATTCGTGAGACCCTGCCATCCCATCATTGCCAGAGCCAAAGCGACCCTGTTTGGCTCCTTTGGATCCGGAGAGTCCTTAGTTGGCGGTGGGCTTGTGAAGAAGTCTTCCGGCAGCTGAGCGAGGACGCTGTCGATGTTGAGGCCCTCGGGCAGCCTCAAGTTGAACTCATAGGGAAGGAAGGGTTTCCTTGCGCAGAGCTCGTCGTAACGTGTCCGCAAAGCCTCCACACTGATTTTGGCATTGGTTAAAGACAGCCGGAGTAGCGAATCTAGGAAAGTCAGGTCTTGCTCTCATCATTAGGGTCTGTAGACACTTACTATCACACCCCTGTTTTCTCCATAAACATTCCTCCAGATGTGCCGTGACAATAAGATCGGAGTATCTTTCTATTAACGCTTCCTCTGCTTCACCAATCAGTTCTGAGTAGCAACGAGGACTGGCAACCATGAACCTACCGACGTCCGACGCCACAAGAACAGGTACCTCCTTGCCATCAACTTCGCGTTTGTTGAGCTTCACAACGAGCTCCTTATTGCAGAGCGAGCACCGCACACGATCCTTTCCCTGGCATACCCATCCTCGCTTCGCCCATTCAACCTCGTTCACTGCATCGGGCTTCGGTGTCCAGTCTGTAATCTCCTGGAACGATGCTAGTCTCTTCAGGAGCTCGTTTCGGTCGCTGGGTGCAAACTTCGGGGCGTGCTTGATTTCCGTCACGTTGGCAGACCTTGGAACCCACTTCTTCAGAGATACGTTCGAGAAGGTTGTCGTCGCACCTGCTCCGGTGGCACGAATTGAAGGAGAGCTGTTGATCGTAGCAGCATTCTTCTCGGTCAGTGCTTGCAGGCGCCGACGCTTCAACAAGATATCCTCTTCAATCGACATGCTCGGTTTTACAGAGGTGTCGGCCGTTGTGTTCGTGTTTGTAGAATTCGTGTTGGAGGGCTGGAGGGAAGTCGTTGACGGACGAGGGGATTCGGAAGGCAAGCTCGTGGTGTCGTTCGATTTCGTAGAAGCGGATGATCTGCCCATACCCTGGATGAGGGCGTTGAACTTTCGTTTGGTAGCATTCATTTTCGCTGCGTGTTTCGATGTAACCGGGGTGGTGGATGTAAGGAAAGATGTCTGATCTGACCTGACCCCAGGCGCGAAGATCAAAGGACCAGGAAGAAGACGGCGACGGAGAAGGTCGCTCGGTTTGGTTTCTTATGGAAGATCGAATTCGGTTGTTTGGAGAGGCTTCCACTCAGAATACTTCGTCATTTGTAGTATGTTGCACCATTAGATGGATTTCCCAGGAAGAGGATGGCGCTCGGTCGCTAGTTGAAGCCTAGGCGCCCAGCTTTGCGAAAGTCAACAAACGAGCAGTCGCTGATCGGGCAATGAGCTGGCCACCCCTGTCGCGTGGATGCAAGCGCTAAGGTACGAGGCGTGGCAACGGGTTACCACTGGCGTACCTCAGAATAGGTACGGATAAATGCATAGACCAGCTTAATGGATATTAACTGATAAGATAAGACTTTTTTGCAAAGTGAGAGGTCGGGAAGAAAAAAAGTTGCGAGCAGGGATCCCGGCACTAAAATTTTGGAGACACCGATCCGCCGGCGCAGAGATTCCACAGAAATTTTCCCAGGTGAGGGAAGACCCAAGGCGATTCCATTCTCACCGAGCAATTTGCGACTCGCCGGCTCTTTCCACCTCCACTCACTTTGCCCTCTTCTTTTTCTTGCCATTGCGACGAATAAGAGCCATCTCCTGGCCCAATACACATGTCTGCGCCTCCATCTTGGTTATTCTCCAACAACTTCACAAAAGCCAATAACACAAGCACCTCTACGGCTTCCGCGACAACGCAACCAGATAAAATGGCCAAGGTCAAGAAGTCCGAGAAGAAGGTCAAGGCCGAGGCCACCTCCACCAAGCAGGCTCCTCCCGCCCAATTGATGGACCTCGTCGACTCCTTCCTCTCCGAGAACGCCTTCACCTCTGCCCACGAGGCCTTCCAGAAGCAGCGCGCCAAGAGCGGCTGGAAGCCTTCCAAGAAGGAAGCGGCCCAGACCAACCTCGTCACCGTCTTCCAGACCTGGCAGACATCTTCCACCGCACCGACCACCAGCGAGAGCTCGAGCGACAGCAGCTCGAGCGAGGATGTGGACATGGCCGATGCGGCTGCCGCCGCTGAGAGCGACAGCGATGGCAGCTCCAGCTCCAGCTCTAGCTCCAGCTCCGATTCCGACTCCAGCAGCGACAGCGAGAGCGAAGATGAGAAGCCCGAGCCTAAGGCCAAGCAGAGCCTGAAGCGCAAGGCGCCCGAGTCCGACAGCAGCAGCAGCAGTGACAGCAGCAGCAGCAGCGACAGCGACTCTTCCTCAGACGACTCCAGCTCTGAAGATGAGGCCCCCAAGGCCAAGAAGCAGAGGGTCAAGAAGGACGACAGCAGCTCCTCCTCCGACTCCTCCTCCGATTCCAGCTCGGACAGCTCCAGTGAATCTGACTCCTCCTCCGACTCAGACTCTTCCGACAGCGACAGCGACTCTGACTCCGACTCTGATGGCTCTGAGGCCGCAAAGGTGCCCCTTCCCGAATCCGGCTCCGACTCCGACTCCTCTTCTTCCTCTTCCGATTCGGACTCCGACTCAGACGCAGACACCAAGAAGAAGGCCAAGAAGGAAAAGGCACCCACCGACAGCGCCTCCCTCTCCTCCGCAACCCTCGAGAAGACCTCCCCCGAGCTCAAGCCCGCGACCTCCACGGCCGCCGACCCGCCTCTGCCCCCCGACCCCATGACCTACCGCGCCAACAACCGCGGCGGCAAGAAGGAGAAGAAGGAGCCCAACAAGCCCTTCTCCCGCATCCCCGACGTCGTCTACGTCGACCCTCGCTTCGCCAGCAACGAGTACGTGCCCAACGACTACTCGCAGCGCGCCCACGAGGACCTCATCGTCACCAAGGGCAAGGGCTTCACCAAGGAGAAGAACAAGAAGAAGCGCGGCGCCTACCGCGGCGGCATGATTGACATTTCTAGCAAGAAGGGCATCAAGTTCGACTGAGGTTCGCTTTTTAGCTATAGTTTCTTGACGACACATGCATATTCGGTTCTTGGAGTTTGGGATCCCGAAGAAAAGAAGTCAGCTTTTTGCGTTCTGGTTTTTGGTGGTGAAAATTAAAAAGGGGATGGCCGGTTTGACTTTGGCATTGCGTTTATTAGTCTGCTTCACAGAGCTTCAAAGCATGACGGTTGATTCTTCTTCGAGAGGATGGAAAAAAAGACCAGAGATGAAGAGGGAGAGAGCTTGGTACGCGGCATAATCACTAGACTCGAGATCAGCTCCCGCGCAAACGTTTGCCGTGTAGATAGAAAAATCAAAACGTATCTTTGACGTCCTTTTCATATATCTCTCTACGGCCCAAGTGCTACTTATGCAAATCATTGGAGTGTGAGTGAGTGGTCAATAAGTAAGTACCCAAAACCTGGCAGTACTTGACTGTGATGTACACCTCTAGGTACCGGATAACAGAATTCTTCCTAACAGTCGTTGGACCGGCAAAGTCCCCCTCAAACAGAATCAGGCTGAGATGTGTGACACAGAGGAGTTCCGGTGGCGCAGTAGGCCAAGATAGGTGACGAGCACCAGGCTGCAGCCTGATCGATGGCGTGTACTCTGTGCCATTTCGTTCTCAGTCTCAACCCATTGGCCCGGACGGACCTGGGCTCTTGAGTACCTTTTCATCTCACCGTTGCCTCAGTCAATCCTTGACAGTAGCTTTTGAAGGGGTTCACAGAGCTCGCTCGTTCGGAAGGATCAAAGGGAAGGGGGGGTAAAGGTAGGACACGAGAAACATTGAGATGAGATGAGATGAACGAGTGGGGGGTGGACCAAAAGAAGAATTGGCCCCGGAGCAAGGCTTCGCGGAGGAAGAAATCCCGATGAAAGCTGGGTTCCGCGGCGGTCGATTTCTTGGCTGGGCGGAGGGGGAGGGGGAGGGAGGAGTGGAAGAGAAGGAGGGGGTATCGTGTTGGCTGGCTGGTCCGCTATCAACTAACCTTAAAAATCCTAATTCTGGGCTTGCAGGCCCTGGTCTGAGTTGAAGAGTGAGTTGATATTAATAAATGAGGACTCGGCCGAGATGGTCTTTGCAAGTAAAGTGCTTGGGCACACCTTTACATAGAAGTTTTGTGGCAAAATACATAATGGATGAGAAAGAGGAACGGCCCGTCGTCGCAGCTGACGCCAAGACTGTTACCATCCACGATGCGGCCCCCAACTTTGTATGAATTACGCAATAGGCACAAATCACACATCGAGTCACGTCGACTTGGTCCGTCATTCGTCAGTTCTATTACGTGTCTGGCAGTGTTCTTTTGATCTTCATAAATACATTCATCGTTAAATCTTCTAAAAAAACTTTCCCGCATCTGTCCCATGGTACTTCCAGAACAGACCAAGGAAAAGCCAGGCATGTCGGTTGCTCCAGCCGAGTCTCTACTCTGAAATCTTTAACGGCAAATCCTTAAACTCTTTGATGATCCAGTCCAAGAATACATCCCAACGCTTCTCCCATTCATCCCGCACACTCGCGAGCTCATCTTTTGACATGCAAGAGTGCTCTAGACTCCACTCAATGAGCTGTCGCCAGCCGTGCAAAGTCATGTCCGTCTTGCCCACCATCGCTTGATAGAAATCATGTGAAAGAGTTGATCTGTGGTAACTCTGATTAGCTTTTTGCTGTGTCCTAGACAGATACCAAGTGAGAGAAAGACATACCTGAATATCGTTCCGTTATCCGAGTTTAATGTGCAATGTACGTTATTGGCGAGCAAATTGTACATTGAGTGGCCCGTAATCCGGGGCGTGAGACCAAGCTCTTCGTTGGAGATTGGGCACACCTCAAGGCAGATACCCCTTTTCTTCATGTGCTCCATGATATAGGGGTGCCTGGCCAGAGCAAATCCGTGGCCGATGCGCTTTGAGTTGAGCAAGAGCGCATCCACAAGGTTGCCGTCCGTGTCGTTGCCAATGTCTGTCGTCTCTCCACAATGAAAGAGAAACGGAATGTCAAGTTTAGGCTTAGATTCGTCACATCTCTTCCTGAAGTCGAGAAATTGTGTAACGAAATAGCGCAGAGGATGACCTTGTGATTCTTCCCCAACCAGATCAAATCCTGATTTGTTAGTTAGTTGTATGCTCAAAGTATAGCTGCGTTCAAGGACTTACCAGCGATCCATTGGGGCCATTCCTTCTTGAACTCGAAACACTCGTCGAGTGCATGTGCCACCTTGTCTTTCTCAAAAGACCTAGGGGTGCAGTAGATGACCTTCAGCCCGCCAAAGTAGTCTTTGGTCTCCTTCTGAAACCTGTCGTATTCTTCCATGATGATTTTCATGATACCCCTATTGTCGATTTGCCTCGTACCGTCATCACTCCAGAGTTGATTATTCTGCATGAAATTAGGCCGAATCTCGGCATACTGAATGTTGTCGCGGACGAAATCTTCAAGAATGCCCCGTGTGTATTTCCGGTAGGCGCTCTCATAGTTGAAGAGCCCCTTCATCATGCGGGTCCGGCCGTTGAACTTCTCCCATGCTCCCTGGACTGTTTGAAGCGCGTTATGTGCTTCATCTTCGTGAAAGACAAGTTTGCTCGTGAGCCACTCCTCGGCCTTCATGCCGTTGTAATGCTTGGGGAACTCTTTGATAAACTCTGAGTATTTCATCCATTGTCGGTGTTGATAGTCCGTCTTGAAAAGGTTTTCCTTAACTTTGTCTTCCTTTTCGAGCGGCAAGATGGAAAATTGAATTTCACAACGGTGAAGGTTAGTCTTTGCCGCGCTCGGCGCCAACGACACGTCGCTATTGATGAACATGCGGTCCATATCCGCGGCGATGCCCAGCAACACATGAGGCTCCAAGCAGGCGTTGAAGTGAATATGAAGGTGTGCTCCCTTTGGCATCTTGACGGCAACTCGGAATAGGCTCGTTTTGTTGATCAAATCGACGTTGGATAGGAAATGGTCAGCAGCAAATCGCGCATGTTTTTGACCACCCCACCCTTGCCGTTTTGGAGCCGGTATATACACGTTGTCCTGGTCCTTGACCTTGAGTTGCTGAATGATGGCGTTGGCTTTCTGCTCCTTCTCTGATGCCAGCGTCTTTGCTCTGAAATCAAAAGATAGTGTATTCTCGCGGTCCAAGATTTCCTTTCTTTGGTGGAAGTACTCGTCAGGTCCATCTATTTTTCTGGCGTCGATCTTATCGAGGGCGGTTTTCCGCATCTTGAAGATGTTATCGATGACTACGTCGTGAGCTTCGGTCATTTCCTGGGCCTTGTCCATGTCTGCTTGGTGTCTTTGGTGATGAGCGTGATGGCGTTGATGTCGAAGCTTCCGCAGCCTTTTGGAAGAGAGTCGTGTGATGGTCCTCGCATTGATGTCCCTACTAGCCTGACCATCCTTCTCGCCAGGTGCATCGTCCTTTTCAATGTTTGAGCACAGGCTGCCCATGAGACTATTGACAGAAGTGAATAAAGAGGTTGTTCTTTGGCGTGGCCTTCCGGGTAAAGTTTGGATGGCAGAAATGTGGCTACCAGGCAGTGAATCGGCGGTAAGGTACACAAGACCAGGTTGGTGTTGCTTTATCGGGATGTTCTATCGCCGTGTTTCGAAGATCCACGATCGCAGGGAGACGAAAGTCAATTTAATTGAATGCGCAAAGCTCCTCGGCAGCTCTGGCGATCATCATGGGCCCGTTTTCAATGTCCTTTATTGGAAGCTGGGAACTTGTGAAGTGGAAAATGTCCTACCCTGGGTGAGGTAGTGCGATGACAAGCAATGTAGGAAGAAGGTACGTTTGTTTGCGGTACCAACAAGCGCCCGGCTGTACCTTTAGCTTGGAGGTCTCATGCTTGGCCTCAGGTAAGCGCAGATTTCATGTCAAGCAAGGTGCGAAGAGGTAAGGAAAGTGACATGCGGCGGTTTCCAGCTCAGCTGGAACCATTCAAAGGTGAGCAACAAGCGGTGCTCCCCTCTACGCCTAGATCCTGGACCAGGCAGTGGCAGGCTAGCAACGCTGCGACCCAGAGAGGCGGCACAAGGTAGATGGATGGAGGTAAAAGGTAGGTGGGCTGGGAATGAGTGTGAATGAGGTGGGCTGGGAGAACATGAGGTAAGGGTAGAATGAGGGGCAGGAGGGAGCTGCCTAGGTACCCACGGTACCTTTCCAAACTGGACGAGAAAGTCGTACCTAATTCGGCTTAGCTTCGTACCCAAGCCACATGCGCAGTTCTTCTTCCGACTTGGCCAATGAATGGACCCTTCACAGGCTGACACGCAGGCTTTCTACCTTAGTTTCTACCTCAGCGAAGAAGCTGCCTCCCGATTCCCATCTTTCTTTCGCCTGCTCTTACCCATTTCACTTGGGGCTATTGGGAGACGGCAGGACCAGACTTTCGTTGTTTGGCCAATCCTTTCTTCCCTGCTATCTGGCAGTTTCGTTTGGCAGGCGGGGGCTTCCAGTTGGCTGTTTCAACTTTCCGGTCAGGTACAGTTGTTGGAGCTCACGGGATTTCTAAATGCCTTGTCTCACGTGTCACGTACCAGAACCAACAAAGCATTTGCCCATTGCTGCAAACAGGCATTTTGGGAATGCTTCCCGTCATCTTTCACCTCTTCTAGGGTCATCCCTTACCGGATGAATCATTTTCACCATTATACCCTTTCAACAAAGCCAACTTGCCTGACCCCTAAGCGAATACGGTGTTCGGGGCCTCTTGCTCACTCGAGTTACCAGCTTACCCAAGGAATCGTAGGTACTTGGTCAACATCGCCAACATTGAACAACCCGCAATCTTGATATCTCAGACATGAGGCTGTCACGCCCACACCTCACGCGACTCCTTCCAGAAGTCCACAATCGCAAGGGTTACTCTCACATGGCAGCCACACCGTTGTAGATCTGCAAACGCCCCGATACGGGACCTGCTCGGCGCACGAGCCATTCCCACTATCCCAGAGAATCGGAATCTTCAACACATGCCCAGCACCCCTGTTGGGGTATGACAACGATTAATCCCCTTTGGACCGCGCCAACTTTATTTCAAGGCAGCAAGGCGGTATAGCGCTTCATTGTTGGCTCCCGCTAGTACGGAGCAGACCTTCGTCCATCTACGGACAGCATACCACCAGGTACGGAGTATGATCCGGCCAGATTCGGAGGCCCCGACAACGGCCACTCTCACGGTCTCTCATCTTACCTTACCCGCCGCCTTTACCCCCCGGCAGCGGTGGCTTACACCAACAAGCGCCTACCCTTGATCGCTCCACGCATGGTTTAAGCCTCAAGGACTTCACGTTGGAAATCCTGCAAGGCCACCTGCCTTTCTTTTGAAGTGTTCCCTCGTTATACTACGCCGCCCGGTAAAAGGGCGATTCTGCGTCACGCCGGTAATTAGCTTACACCCTTGTTAGTGGCCGGGTGAGACTGGCCTCGAAGACACCCAAGATGGGTCAGGATCGAGCGATCCTCCTTATACAATTTCCTTGTGGCTTAGATCACTATCTAGTGTTTAGTCTTGGAAGTGAGTCGTCAAGTGATGGCCGACTTCACACCTCGAAAACGAAGAGTGGCAATCACTTGGTACCGAAGGCGGTCGTATAGCCTCCTCGGAACACTGCCACGCTCACCCGCAAACGGCGTCTGAACCTCACGAGTGGATGCCGATGAACATGAGCGACAAGGAAATGCTCATGACTGTATCTTGGGATCTGACCGCAGAAGTCTGTATGTGAGGTGCCTTTTTCGGTTTCCAATTTCCTGGCTTAGCCTGAGACGAAGTGTCATTACAGGTCAACCAACGTCTCAAACTACGCTGCCATACATCGGAGAAGGTCTTGGAAACCGGTCCCGAGCTGTAATTGTTTGGTTGAATAGTGACGAAGACGCCTTGCATCAACACCCTCAACAGGAAGGTCGTGAAACGAAGTGTACTTGGCCGTGTTGACGCCAGCAGGGTTCTCGGACACAGAGATAACTTCCTGTTTCCCATTGTTCAAAGACCTGCTCCTATTGAACAATACGAGAACCGGACTATCGGCTCACGGCACCACAATTTGACCGAGCTGCGCAACTTCAATATCCTTACTCCCTTCGCTACTCCCCTATAATACGACGTGTAAAGCTTCTCAAGTCCGGAATTGCCGGGTGGAGTCAAATCGTTCAAAGTGGACAAGGGGCTTCGCATCTACCGATTGACAGGGAACTTCGGGAATTCCGCCCAGATGTACGTCAAAATGCCATCTGAGACCCATACTCGAGTGGAATACACCTCCTTCTAATCATCGGGATACATACGTACGCCAACCCACATGCCACCTCCGTTATAGTGCCCGGTTCCATTCGGTCTCTCCTTCGGGGCTTCCATTTGTCGATGCTATCTTCAGCTCATCTTCGCCCTGGTTTGCGTCATGCATGCAAGATACCCGCGATCCCTGGCGCTTGTTTCTTCAAATGGGATGAACAGCGGGTCGAATGGGTTCGAGATGGAGCCATTCTAGATCGAAGAAGAAGGCCGTTTCCACGTTAACACCACAAGAAACATGTTAGTCAGCGGACAAGCGGAGCATGTTGCTCGACCTGGAAGCTCGGTGTCCCTGTTCAGATCAGGAACAAGCAATGACATGCGGCAAGGGTCACACTGGGTGAAAATCCCGCGATGGGGTCTTCCTAAGGGGGCAACGGCTCGGACACCGAGCGAGGATCTTCATGCCCGGCCGTAACGTTGGTTCGTCTGCTCTCATGCTGCTATAAGTTCTCAATGTTTCCCCTGACGTGACTATGTTTCTTGCTCGTTCGTCCATCCTGTCTGTGTGCCATCTTGGAACTCGTCGTTAAACAAACTTGTAAACAAAAGTTCAAGTTCAACAACTCGCCAACATGAGATTCTCAACGCTCGCAGCCGGCCTCCCCCTCGTGGCGGCGGCTCCTCAGGGTCACTCCTTCAAGCAGCAGGCCAACAGCACCGGCAAGAGCCTCATCCTCGACCAGGCCCCCGAGACGTCCCAGCCCTACGCCCTCCGCAAGGGCTCCGGCCGCGCCGTCGCCGTCGGCGAGCAGGTCTACCGCTTCTCCGTCACGGGCAACTCCTCCGCCGGCGCCTTCACCCTGATGCAGACCAACGCCCCGGACTCGTCCGACCTGGGCGTCCTCCCCCACATCCACAAGGCCCACTACGAGAACTTCTACTGCACAAAGGGCCAGATCCAGCTCTGGGCAAAGACCAACAGCTCCGGCGAGCAGGCCCGCGTCCTCACACCCGGCGACTACGGCGCCGTGCCCCACAACACGGTCCACACCTTCCAGATCACCGACCCGGACACCCAGCTCACCGGCGTCATCCAGCCCGGCGGCTTCGAGGAGCTCTTCATCGCCATCGCCAACTCGGAATTCGTCTCCCCCACGGGCTCCGAGTTCGTCCCCGCCGCCTCCAACGGCTCCTCCTCCGGCTCCGACCCGGCCCTCATCTCCGCCCTCGAGGCCTTTGACGTCTACGCCCAGCTCGACTTCAACCCCCGCCGCGACCTCGTCAACGGCAGCGCGGGAGGCGCAAACACCTGGCACACGGCCGCCAACACCCTCGCGCCCGACGCCGTCACTCCCAACTTTGTCGCCAAGAACCGCGGACCAAAGTACCTCAACGCCGACGGCGGCGTCTACCACCTCGTCGCCCCCTTCGCGACGGCCAACCAGACGGCAAGCAACTTCACCATGGGCACCGTCACCCTGAGCCCCCTGCTTTCCAACCAGACAGCCACCAAGGCGAACCTCGCCCAGCCCCTGGCCTTCCAGCTCGAGGAGGGCAGCCTCGAGGTCGCCGTCAAGGGGTACGACGCCGTTACGCTGATCCAGGGCGATGTCGTCTTCGTCCCGGCCAACGTGGCCTTCACCTACGCCGCCTCGTCCGCCTTCACAAAGTTCCTGTACGTTAGCGGCGGAGGCGACGGCTTCGACTACCAGCTCCTCCAGCGCGCTGTCCCTTGGTCGTTTGCCACGTACCCCATCGACGCCGGATTCACTGTGCAGTAAAAGAGGGAGATGTTGCTTTGGGGACAGGGACAGGGCGACAGGGGCTTAGTCTCTGCTTCAGGAAACTTTCACAGTACTTTCAAACGTTGTACATTTTTTCAGAGATATTGTACATGAAATCCTCCTCGCAGAAACAGTTTTTCTACTTCTCTAGTGTAAATATGTTCTCCTGCTCGTTATACCCCCGGGATGAGCAGCCCACAAGCCGCATGAGGCCGACGGCGTCAAGACTCCCGAGGTACCATATGCTTTTTTATCAGATAGTAACAACATTATGTCCTTTTGGTAATCTAGGCCAGGCCGCTTTGGTGGCAGTGTTTCCCCCCTTTTCGTGATGATGAGATGGTTCATGGAGGTTTGCTAGTCATGAAGCTAAGTTACACCGCCTCTGGGTCGAGTAAAAGCACTTGGTACGGTGTTTTGAACTGCCGAGGAAGGGTCTGTGAGATGGGTCCCGCGTAAAGCTTGGAAACCCGCCTCGTATCAGCGATTCACATTCATGTCCTCTCGCTAGGTGTGGTCATATTCCACGCCCCGCCTGGCGAAGCAGTGGTTCTTACCGGGCTAACTTTGACCTCGTGTAAGAGGTCAGCGGGGTATCATAACACCAATTTACCCGCGAGGCTTTCCACCGAGGCGAACTTCCATCGCAGCGAAAACCTCACAAATCTTCCGAACGGTATTCTACTCGGACCGATCTCGTAGACCAGATCACTCAACCTTGCGAGCAGTGGATTCTGCAACAAATCATTGTCTAGGGCATTGAGCAAGGCAGACTATTGCTCATACCTCGCCGCAAAGGAACATGGATTTTCCCCTGGATTTTCCCCATCGCGAACAAGGACATACCGTCCTCGAAGGAAAACCAAAAAGTTCCATGGTTCTCAAAGATTAATACCACCGCTAATATGATGTGTTTCCGGCAATGGTGGTCCTCTCTTTACCCAGGGAAAAGGGGGGCGGGCGAACTTTTGGGAAAAGGGGCTTGGGTGGTTGCACAGCCACTGCCCCGTGGAGTTGTCGAGTTGACTAGACTCAGTTCCACTTCGGTCCAGGCAGAAGTTAGATCCAGTGATATTCATGAAACGTATTGGGTGTTTTCGATTTGATGTCGAGATAATTTGCTAACTTCGTAGTGGTGTGGTCGATATCGCCATCGGGGGGGGGGGGGGGGGGGGGGTTGGGGGG
>JFBX01000893.1:141771-161547 GCA_001563135.1 Colletotrichum simmondsii
GATATCTCAGTAGGCTGTGGAGAAGCTCAAGGTTAACTTCACTCTTTTTCTTGATATATCTCCCCTCCGTCTTGGAAATTGACTGGAGCTTGATTGTTCAGGGTGGTTCACAATGAGAATCGAGAAGGAATTGCATTTTCAGCCGTCAGGTAGCATCTCGATGGAATCTTCAGATGACCAAGCAACTTGGAACTTTTGTTAGCTTCCTGCTTTTTCCAGTTCATCTCACCTAGTGTGAAAGCTGTGGAAGATCAGGGGATTAACTATTGATTTCTCTATTGTGAGATCATCGAATTCATCACTTACAAAACTGGAAAAAAGTCAAAACCGAAAGGAAGGAAAGGGCTGGTGATCACTTACGCTAGAATTCACGCCCCTGTCCGGACTCGAACAGCGCGCCCCTCGGACCAGCACGGCTTCATTGGAGTATTTATTTTGGCTTCTCTGCGTCAGAGTATAAACCACCCGGCCAATTGGCCGGATGGGTGCTGGTGACAGAGACGGATGATTAGACTCCTGATGTACCAGAGGCAGGTCAAGGAAGGAAGGCACGTAGAGGTTGGGAAAGAGCGAGGCGGTAAGAATATTATTCAACCTTGATTCAAAGACTTGTTCATATTCGTTTCGTGGATAATTCTCGACGTCCATCACCTTTGGCTGTGCAAAGGGTTCTCAGGAAGGCTCGTGGACAGACGTCGAGGAAGATGCTGTAGGTTCACTCTCTCAAAGCTTTATACGGCAGCATATCTTCTTTTAACATGTTCTTGAAGTTGTTTAGGAACATTAAGTAGCATCTTTCATGTCTCCTTATTGTGGTATGTAGAGCTCACTGTCTTCCTATCGGTCGAGTCCTGGGTGCCTTTGCCCTAGACGCGAGGAACAGTTTCTGTGAAATATTTTGTACCTCTTGCTAAGTCGCTCAAACTAGCACTCTAATATAGTATCATTTAGTTATAGAAGAGATAATGATGTTGTTGGCCATGCTCGTGGCGCTCACTTGCGTATGCAGCAAGCGTTAAATGAAAGTGATACTTGGCGTCCTACTCCAAGTACCTTATAGATAGCAGTTTGGACGAGAGCCTAGGAAAAGTAAACCTCACAACTGTATGCTGTGGGTCCCGATTCTATACAGTTGGATCATTCTCCTGTGTGAATTGACCGTGAGATTTGCCAAAATTATTCTTCACTAATTATGGTCAAACGACGACGCTGCATACGCAAATTTTCAACAATTCCGGAAATCACGACTCCGGCTTGACGGCCGGACTAGGCGAATGACTTGGAACAGCTTCTACCAGTCGGGACGTAAGCAGGAAATGAATAGACAGCCGGGAGGGCTCCAGGCGCCCGCATCGTTCCGGTCAGCTTCCCCGCCCCAAGAAAATGTATGGCGTGACCCGATGCGTATCAGCGGCGCAGCCTCTGCACGCAACCTCGCATGTGTTCTCGCTCCAGAGGAATTGAGACCCGAGCCCGTCTCTGTCAAAATGAGAGATCCGTTCCTCGTCTGGACCGTTCTATTCGGGCACGCCTCGACTTTACCCGACGGCCTGGGCAGTCCTTCCCACGTTTCCGCATACATGGAAGATGCGGCTTGTTATGCGAGACGAGAGATGCTATTGAGCAGAAAGGTATCAAGATGAGGGGTAACGACTGTGATGAGGCTAGCTGCAGCTGGTAAACAACAACTTGAGTGCCTCAACGGTGTCTTTTCCTTCCTCAAGATAAAGTCCGTTTGAGAGATGTAGATATCCAAGCCGGGCCGTGATTTGGGTGTCCTCGGGTTCTGTGATAGACTACGAGAAGAGCTGGTAGACTTTGGGAATAACAATTGTGAAGCTTAGTTGGAAGAGGGTTTGTCAACTTGGCATGATTTGAAGCCGGACACAATAGAGCCAAGGCTGCGTGAGTAAGGCTTTCGGCGATGGCTGCAGGACATGATGCGCTGCAACGTGGGCGCTCTCCCAAAGCAGAATCACACAACAACAGCACTTATAGCTTTTTCGTACGCGAATTGGCATTGCTGATGGCGTGAAGAGCAGCGGAGTTTATCATGGGCGGCAAACACGCCAAGATCACCTCGCATGGCCCTCTCGCATCGTCTTCTCCCTGTGTGGGCAAAGGCGCCTCGAGCGGGACTATATAAGAAAAAACCTTGGATCCATAGCAACTTCGTAAACATTTCCATAATAATTTTTCCATGCCTAGGTACTGTTGAAATAAAAGAAGCTAGCCAAAATGACAAAGATCCCTGTCCTTATGGCCGCCTTGGGCTTCTTGTTGACGAGTATCCCGGGTGTAATCTCATCAAGTATCCCTCGGTCCATCGCTCACTCGAGAATCCTCCCTAGAGCTTGTGATGTCAAGGCAGAGTACGACTACGTTATCGTTGGAGGAGGCACCTCCGGCTTGACAGTCGCGGATCGATTGACTGAAAGTGGCGAGCGTAAGTTTGCCCCAGAAGAAGAGGGAGCACCATGCTATGCTAACCTGATCCTTGCAAGATACTGTGTTGGTGATTGAGCTGGGTTTGTTCGGTAAGTCACGACCTCTTTTCTAAGAAATGTAGCTCTAGATAGAAAAGCGTGAGCTCACACTGCAGCAAAGATAACTCGTCTCAGGTCAACACCGTCACGACGGGCCTCTTATCCTGGCGCAACCAATCTCACACCTTCAACTTCTCCTCAGTGCCCCAAGAGGGTCTCAATGGCCGCAAGATCAACGTCATTGGCGGCGTCATGCTCGGTGGCTCGACAGGCGTCAACGCCATGCAGGTCCACCGCGGGCAGAAGGAGGACTACGACAGATGGGGGTCCTACTTCAGCAACCAGTCGGAATGGAGTTGGGATGGCCTGCTACCTTACTTCAAAAAGGTGAGAATCCGATCGTCTAAAGTTCAGTTTGCTGCTCTCTCTCTCTCTCAAATGACTGTGACTGATGAAGTAATGTGACCGCAGGCGTGGAACTTCCACCCACCTACCCCTGAGCTGACCGAACAGTTCGACATCAAGTACGACGCGAGCTTCTGGGGCAACTCCTCCGGCATTCACGCTTCGTTTCCGACCTTCCACTGGCCAATGCTGAGTACTTATCTTCCACTCCCTTTCATATCGCCCGCTGAATGCAACGTGTGACATCATGCTAACAAGAAGCACACCACAACAACAGAGACCGAAGTAGAAGCCTTCAAAGAAATCCAAGGCGTCGACTTCCCCGCCGACTCGGGCGCCGGCGACCCAGGCGTCTTCTGGTACCCGACCTCCTTCGATCCGGTCACTGTGACGCGCTCTATGGCTCGGCGAGGTCATTGGGATGGCATCGAGGCCGCGCGGGATAACTACGAGACCATTACTGGGCACAAAGTGCTCAAAGTCCTCTTTGACGACGACAGCGACAGTGAGACTGAGACTCGGACTGCCATCGGCGTCTCCTACGTCGAGGCAAACTCCACCACTGCCAAGGGCGCGCGGATCGTAAAGGCGAGGAAGGAAGTCATCCTGGCTACGGGATCGATTCACACGCCCCAAATTCTGCAGCGCAGCGGCGTGGGCGGGAGACCACTTCTCGAGGCCGCGGGTATCGAGGTCGTCGTCGACTTGCCCGGCGTGGGACAGAATTTCCAGGACCATCCTGTCGGTGCCGGGGCTACCTTTACCTGTGAGCTTCGATAACATACCTTTCGAGGGAAGGTGGCTGTGCTGATGTTGTGATAGTCACCAACTTTGACGTCCACCCGGATATGACCGACCTCGTCAACAACCAGACCTTCATCGACGAAGCCAAAGCAGAGTTCGAAGCCAACCGGACCGGTACGAACTCCCCTTCCCAAACCCATCCATCCCAAGACAAAACATAAAGAACCACTCACTAACACCCCCCTCAGGACCACTAACCATAGGTGCAGGAAACGTAGCAACATTCCTCCCCTTCCCAGTAATAGCCCCCTCCTTCGAAGCCATCACATCCGCCTACGAATCCCAACCCCCCTCAGCCCACCTGCCCCCGGACACAGACCCAACCGTAATAGCAGGCTACGCAGCCCAACAAACCCGCTTCGCAGCAGCCCTCCGCTCCCCCGGCGCCGCCTTCTACAACTTCTTCCTCCGCGGCAGCCCAACAGAAAGCAACTTCGTCCTCCTCCACCCGCTCTCCCGCGGCACAATCTCCCTCAACACCAGCGACCCTTTCTTCGCGGAGCCCATCGTCGACTACCGCGCGCTGAGCAACCCCACCGATCTCGCCGTGCAAATCGAGTTCATCCGCTTCACGCGGCGGTACTTCCTCGAGTCCGCGACGCTGGCGCGCTACGCGCCCGTAGAGACGGTTCCCGGTGCGAATGTTACGAGTGACGAGGTGCTGGGCGAGGCTGTGAGGAGGATGATTAGCCCGACAACATTTCACCCTGTCGGGACGGCGGCTATGATGCCGAGGGCGTTGGGAGGGGTTGTTGATGAGGGGTTGAGCGTGTATGGGGTCCGGGGGTTGAGTGTTGTCGATGCGAGTGTGATGCCTGATTTGCCGGGGGCGTATACGCAGCAGACTGTGTATGCTGTTGCTGAGAAGGTGAGTCTTGATGACGGTGATGACGAGCAGAGGTGCAGAATTGAAAGGAAAGAGAGGTAAACTGACGATGTTGTTCAGGCAGCTGATTTGATTAAAGCCCGAGCGTGAGGTCTTTTGAACGGCGGAGGAGCGGGCTTGATAATGGCGATCGGGTTGGTGGTTAGCCAATATTCACAGATACTGGTGTAGTAGGGCCCCCAAGATGTGGGAAGTAGTAAGCTTGACACTTGGGTGTTGAGCATGTTCTGGCAGATACGTTACCGTGATGTCCTATTCTCTTTGCCTTTCCCATCACTATTGCATTTCTGTCCCATCACCATCTTTCTCATCAGCCCATCCCTAAGTTTCTCAAAATATATCACCAAGCGAATAAGCAGAAAGTAAGTAAGAGAAAGCAGTACTAGTAATCATGGTAGTCGGTCAGTAGTAGCAACAATGATCTGACTTCTTCCACGACCACACCATATATGATAGGACAAGGGCCGCCCCCAGCTCATCTTCCATCCCGCCACTGCCGTGCTCGCCCTTTTATGCTTGCCGGAATGCTTCTCTCTCGACCGTTTTGTTCACTTTATATACTAATTACGCTTGTAGTACTAGCCGTATTAGGTGACAGATAAGTGTGTACCCCTTGATAGGGCAGAGTACAGAGCTTGGGAAATGGTAGTGTCTCGAAGTTCCAGCGACTAGATGCGTTCTCTTGGAAGCAACTAAGAAGAGTAAAGTGTGCTGATACACTGTAACATTCACAAAGAAGACAACGGCACATGGCATGAAGTGTAGAAAGTATTTGATGCTTATTCAATGACTAAATTGCTCAATCCAGAAAGCTGGCTAGTTAACAAGGAAACTTTTCGATAGGACCGCAGCCCTGTTATATACAAAGAAATATCCCAAACAGATGTCTAGTACACAAGACGCAAAAAACTTAGTACACCTCGAGGACGTAGCGGCCATCCTCCTTGAGCTTCTCAATCTCGTTGCGGGCGTTGACCTTCTTGCCGCTCATCTTGGCCTCGACGTTGATGGCCTCCATCAGCACGTCCGTCACATCAGGCACAGGCCACGTGGGACCGCACAGGTAGAAGCTGCCCTCGTCGCGGATGTACGACTGGACGACGTCGCGCATGGACTCGCGCATGCGGTCCTGGATGTAAATCTTGCGCGGCTGGTCGCGCGAGAAGGCGGCGCCGAGGTGGGTGATGACGCCGGCGTCGACGTAGGCCTCCCACTCCTCGCCGTACAGGTACTCCTCGCGCTGGTGGCGGGAGCCGAGGTACAGCAGGATGGAGCCGATCTCCTCGCCGCGGGCCTTTTGCAGGGCGCGGTACTGGACGAAGGCGCGGAAGGGCGCCAGACCGGTGCCGAGGCCGGCCATGATGAGAGGCGCCTTGGAGGAGGTCGGGAGCTTCATGACGGAGGGCTTGACGGAGGCGACGACAGTGGCGCCGACGGGGAGGGCGGAGAGGTAGCGGGTGGCGTGGCCGAAGCGGTTGCGGCCGAGGGGGTCGACCCAGTCGACGACGACGATCATGAGGGCGACCGAGGTCGGGGTCACGGCCTGGGCGGAGGCGATGGAGTACTCGCGGCGCTTGAGCGGGGCGATAATGCGGACGAGGTCGTGGAAGGAGGGGCGAGCCGAGGGGAACTCCTGGAGGATGTCGACGTAGGTGACGAAGTCGACCTCGGAGCGCTTCTTGAAGTCGGCGGCGCCCTCGGCACCGCCGAGGCTGGCGAGGACGGCCTTTTCGCGCTCGTCGGCGGCGAACTCGGACAGGGCCTCGTAGAAGCGCTTGGGGGGCTTGCCGAGGACGTCAATGTTCTGCTTGAGGGACTGGTAGACGGTGCGGGTCTCGAAGGCGGCATTGTCCTCGCGGGCGGGCACCTGGACGAGGGCCTCCGGATCGAGGCCGTACCACTTGATGAAGGCGCTGACCTCCTCGTGGTCGTTCTCGGCGTGGATGCCGAGGGCCTCGCCAATGTCGTAGGTGAGGCCAGAGTCGCCGAGGTCGAACTCGATGTGGAAGATGTTGCGGTCGTAGTTGCCGGGGGTGAGGCGGCGGTTCTCCTTGACGGTGATGGTATGGGTCTTGACAGGCAACTCGGGGCGCAGTGCGCTCTCGGTGCCGTAGGCCTCCTTGAAGGCGAGACCCTTGGCCGCGGCCTGCCAGTCGACAAGCTGGGAGGTCTCCTCAACCTCCTCCTTGTCGAAGCCGACAAAGCTGTTGGGCTTGATGGTGGCGGGCAGGTGGCTGACGACGACGTCCTCGGGGAGCTCGGCCCAGGCGGACTGAGACTCGACCTTGCGAAGGGCCTGGCCGAGAGCCTCCTGGGTCTCGGCGAGGGTGCTGGAGAAGCCCTCGGGCAGGGCGATCTTGGCAACCTCCTCGGCAGTGATGTCGGAGCGGGCGATCTGGAGGAAGGCAAACTCCAAGAGGACCTTGACAGCCTGGGACTCCTTCTCGGCAAAAGCGGAGGCGTCCAGGATGTAGAGCTCGATAGACTTGTCCTGGATCTGCTTGCGCACGACGGGGGAGAGGCGCTTCTCGACGTCCTCCTCCTTGAAGCTGGGGAGGTTCAGGAGAAGCTTGCCGCCGGCCTTGACGCTCTTGATAATATCGAGGTCCTTGAGAAGCTTCTCCTCGCCAACGGCAACGACATCGGCCTCCTCGACGGCGTAGGGCGCCTCAATGGCCTTCTTGGAGCTGCGGATGTCGGTGCGGACGATACCGCCCTGGAGCAGGTTGTCGAAGGACTCGTGGACGTAGACGTTGCTGGTAGACTCGCGGGAAAGCAAGTTGCTGACGACAGCGGGAGAGTCAACGGCGACGGAGTTGTCAACGTCCCAGAAGGTGTACTGGTGCGCCTGGACCAAGGCGGGGAAGGGCTTGGACTCGGCCTCGGCGCTGAGGAGCTTGCCAAAGATGTCGGCCACGGTCTGGGGCGTCAGGGCCTCCGAGGCGGAGTACTTGACGTCCGAGACGGTGGGATCTTGGCGCCACTTTCCAGAGAAGGAGACGGAGGTCAGGACGTCGGTATAGAGAGCAGACTGCAGGGAGGCGTCGTTGACGGAGAGCTCGTCCTTGACCTGGCCCAGGACGGAGATGGACCTGGCGGAGGCGGGGATGCTGGCGAGGAAGGCCTCCTCGACGAAGGGGCGGTAGACACGGACGTTGATGGCGCCGACCTTTGCGCCGTCGGCCGCGAGGCGGGTGACGACCTGCTTGGCGAGCTGGGTCTCGGCGCTGCCAAAGACGACCAGGACGGCCTCGGCCTGGTCGTGTCCGTGGTACTCGAACAGGTTGTAGGCGGTGCCGAGCTCGTTGTTGAAGAGTCTGAGGAGCTCAACGACCTTGCCGGCGTCGTCGAGTCTCTTGTTCAGGGACTGGACCTCGCTGGAGATTTTCTTGTAGGTCTCGGCGACGCCCTTCTTGTTGAGAGCGTCCGAGGCCTTGAGGGTCTGCTTGGCAAGCTTGACGCCGTCCTCGACTCCCAGGTTGGGGGTGAGGGCGGTCATGAGAGTGGCCAGGAGCGCGGTGTGTTGGCTCTCGTGGTCCTCGGTGGGGTCGAGGTGCTTGTTGAAAACGTCCAACAGGCCAGCGACCTTGGAAGAGATTGCGGCCCTCTCAGAGACACCAGTGGACTCGGAGGTGATGTTGTTGTAGAGGTCGGCGATGCCGCTTTGGCTGAGGGCGTCAACGACGCGGGAGGTCTCGCGGGCGAGTCTGACACCATCGTAGATGTGCAGCGTAGGCATCAGGGCGGCCATGAGAGTGGCGAAGAGGGCCATGTGCTGAGTCTCGTAGGCGCTGGAGCTGGCGACCAAGCCGAGGCCAAGGTCCTCAGCAGTGCGCAGGGCAGTGTCGTAGTCGGAGACGAGGCCGTTGGCGGCATCGTAGTCGAGAGCCGCGACGTGGGCGACGAAGGGGGAGGCGACGCCGTACAGCAGGCTCAGCTGGTCCAATGCGCCACGGAGGTTCTTCAAGCTCAGCGTAGGGGCGAGCAGGGTCTGGGGAAGGTGTCTCTTGGCCAGATCAAAGTCGGGGCTGAAGATGTAGCCGAGGGCGAGGGCGCCGGCGCCGGTCCTGGTCTGGAGCTGGATGAGGTCGGTGGTCTCGCCGTGGATGTTGCGCTCCTTGGCCTCGGCCCAGGCCTTTGCGGCGACGTCGAGGTCAAAGGTGGGAGCAGAGTAGGAGAAGATCTTGTCGGAGAGCAGGAAGGCGACCTGCTGGACGAGTAGCTGGGCCGTCACGTAGGTAGGACCGGAGATGGAGGAGAGGGCCACGGGCTGGCCAAAGGGAAGGGTAGAAGAGACCTTCTTCTGAGGGGCGGACGAGGGCGGCGACTTTGCGTCAACGGCGGCCGCAGAGCCGGTGCTCTCTTGCTGCTTGAACTGCATCTTGGGAGGTTTTGGAGAGGACGAATTGGGAATAAGTACAGCAAAGAATATGTGATTAAAGATGGTCCAAAATACACGGAGGACCAGAAGACAGAGCCTCACCACTCGCAAGAGAATGGTTGCTACTGAGAGACAATTGGGACACTCAAGAGCAAGTTGTACAAGTCACTTGCGTCAACCTGAACGAGAGATGAGCTTCTTCGTTCTGGGAGGACCTTGAGGTTTGTAAGTGAGGAGGGTAGAAACGGGAAGAGAGGAAGAAGTTCAAGAGAGGTCTTCGTCTAAGAAGACTCCGAACAGGTTCCGAGCATATAAAAAAAATGAGAGCAGGACCGGCAAAGGAGACCCTTTAGCCGGCACTCACCTTTCAAGCACGGTTAGCTACCTGGCACCGGGAACCGAGAAGCGCACTCCATTGACTCCATTGCAGCAGGCAATAAGAGACGGGCATTTGTCAGGCATCCTGCTGTCTGGTGGCAGGCGCATTGCTGTCTGAGGTGGTTCTTGCTGGCTGCTGCTGCTGCTGCTGCTGCTTGTTCGCGTGCGAAACTCGGCGTTTGGAAATTGTTGAAGCTTGGAGAATTGCGACTAGGGGACAATTGCGCCATCGCGCGCCAATGAGCGACCGGGACCCATCTGCAACGGCCCCACATTGCACCATTTCCGATCCACTCGACGTCCCCTTCCCTCCACGTTCCCTGGGCCTACCGGTGCACCCAGGACTCCTCCCGCTTACCAAATCCGCAATCTTTTGGTCTGGGCTCAGAATTGCGTGCTCGACCATCCGGAAATGCAAGCCTCTTTCGCCCCAGATTCTGACCATTTTACACTCATCGGTGGCGGGCACTCCTCATGCTTTCACTGCCCGTGTCATTGATTCAAGGCTATCGGTCGGCTTGTCCGGCAATCGGGGGATGCGGTATCCGCTCGGCCACGGCATCGGCTTCCGCTCTCCGTCGTCACCATTCAACTACATCCCATACTGATATTCACAAACTCCCATAGTCAGTGCTCAGTCATACCGTCTAGCACTTCCTTTTTAACGCAGACTACTATGCCATCCTTATGATGACTTCAAATAAAGTGGATGGATGGAAATTGAAAATTGACTGGCCCCAATCTGCTCAGCTGCTCAGTCGTTGGAATCTTATACCTGTCGTTCCATGACCACTTCTGTTTGCCGTTTTCGGACAGTCTCCACTTCAACTGCTGTCCGTCCTTTCCAGAGGGAGAACAAGAACTCCATCGAATTCTCAAACTGCCCAAACCATGTCTGCACAGATTTGTCAGTTGAAGTTGCGTGATGCACCTATGTCTCGAGTGGTTTTCGTCTTTGACTTGACCAGAAATCATTTGAATGGGTGAAGGGGATTGGCCCGGGCTTCGTGTGCAGTCTTTGCTTCTGCGCGTCGTATGTAGTTATCAACCAGTTTGATCTCTCTTGACAGGCAATGTGCTCAGCATACCGATAGTATTCAGCAATGGAATCAAAGAAATGAAAGCATAGGGATTTGAGACTCAAATTGTAAAAGGCATCTAGTCATGTTTGATACTTCTCTTCAATGACCATCAATCATGCTCTTCTCTATCCAGCACATAGGTATCCTCTAGTAAATAAACAAAGTGGTAATACACGGCACAACCGCCAATCCCCCCTACTCAATCTTCTTCGCCCGGAACCCAAGCCACGGCACCTTACTCCTCAACGCCAACGAACTCAGCACGACGCTGATACTAGACAGCGCCATCGCGAGACTGGCCCACACGGGATCCAGCCGCACGTGCTGCCGCCCGCCGTTCACGACAATCGGGTACAGACACCCGGCGGCAATGGGGATCGCCAGCAGGTTGTAAATAACGGCCCACCCGAAGTTGACCTTGATCCTCCTAAACACGGTCCGGCTGAGCGCGAGCAGCGTCACCACGGCCCGGAGGTCGCTCGTCACCAGCACGAAATCCGCGCTCGAGATGGCCACGTCGCTGCCGCTGCCGATGGCGATGCCCACGTCCGCCTTGGTCAGCGCCGGCGAGTCGTTGATGCCGTCGCCTACCATGGCCACCATGGCGCGCTTCCCCGTGTGCTCGTCGCCGCCCCCGGCCCGTGCCTTGAGGACCGATTGCAGGTACGTAATCTTGTCCGCCTTTTCCCAGGGGAGGACCTCGGCGAGCACATTGTCCGGGTCGATGCCCACCAGGTCCGCGACGGCCTTTGCGGTCACGACGTTGTCGCCCGAGAGCATCCAGACGCGGGTGCCTTGCTCGTGGAGGGCCTTGATGATGCGGATTGCCTCGGGCCGGATGGGGTCGGCGATGGAGAGCGCCGCGACGAGGGTCCAGGGGTGGTCGTCTGACGTTGTGGTAGAAGGAGTAGTAGTAGGTCTAGTGGCGACCAAGGCAACCGACTTAGCCTCGCTCTTCCACTTCTGCAGTTGAGACGACACGCCTTCGTCAAAGTGGACAGCGTGATCGCGCATCAGCGACTCGTTGCCGACAATCATGTCAAACGCCTCGTCGGGCTTCGCTCCGCGGTTCGTGGCCTTCATGCCCTTGCCTGGCAGTTCCTGGAGGCTGTCGACGTCGACCCAGGCGTCCGTCTGCGAGGTGCAGTAGGAGACGATGGCCTTTGCCACGGGGTGGCTGCTGTTCTCCTCAATCGCTCGCAGAGTGGCCAAAACCATGCCGCGCTCGAGGCTGCTTCCCTCGAGGTAGAGCCCGGCGTCCGTGACCTTTGGCTCGCCGCCAACGGTGAGCGTGCCCGTCTTGTCAAACACAACCACGTCCACGTTGCTGGCCTTTTCGAATGCCTCGCCTCCTCCCTTGGCGAGAATGCCGTGCTTGGCCGCGAGACCGCCGCCAACAAAGATGGCTGTGGGGGCTGCGAGAGCGAGACCGCAGGGACAGGCGACGACGAAGACGGCAATGGCAAACTGAAGCGCAAAGCCAGCCCATCCGCCCTCTGCGTCAAGGTAGTCTCTAGGAAGGACACCAGCGTAGCCGAGAATCAACCACGTGAAGAATGTGATGACGGCAATCAGGGTGATGATGGGGACAAAATAGGCCGTTAGCACGTCCGCGACGCGCTCCATGGGGGCCCTCTTCGTCTGGCCCTCTCGGACGATGGAGACGATCCGGTCCAGCATGGAGGCGCCCGCTGCCCCTGTGATACGTACCTGAATAGCGGAATCCTTGTTGACCGTACCTGCGTGGACCTCGTCGCCTGGTGCCTTCTTGATGAGGCGAGACTCGCCTGTCAAGCTGGACTCGTCGAAGCTGCCTTCGCCTTGCACCACGATTCCATCTGCGGCAGGCGACGCACCGTGAGGCACGCGCACAACATCTCCATACTCGAGCATGTCCACGCCAACGACGGTGTCAGTTGTCTTACCAATAGAGTCCTTGGTGACGAGGATAGCCGTGGTAGGTCGTAGCTTGCCCAGCATCTCGACCGCGTCGCCAGTTTTCGACTTGCTGTACGATTCGATCAGACGGCCCAGGAGCAGGAAAAGGGTCAGGAAGACGACGGAGTCAAAGTAGAACTGCGTGTCGTCAACCTTTGCAGGCCTGTTGATGGCGGCAGCAATCATTTGGCCAATAGAAGAAACGTAGGCAATGGTCGTCCCGAGCGACATGAGCATATTCATGCTTCCAAACTTATAGAATCGACGAAGGATGGGTGTCTTGCTGCCCTTACGCCACAGGTTCCTGATCTCCTTGATGGCTCTGTTGTGAAAGACGTCGGCCCCGAAGAAGTACACCGGTGTTGCGAGGACGAACAGGGCGATCTGGGCTCGGTTGATACCCAGAGTCCATGGCTTCATGAGGTAGTGCTTGCCCTTGTCCGTGTCGGGGACCAGACTCATGTAGACAATACCAATGATGAAAGTCGGGATGGCGATGACCAGCGTCAAGTAGACTCGTCTAAGGAGCTGCTGCTGGTGTTTTTGTGTAATGAGTTTTGACCGCTCCTCGAGACTAGGCGGGTGGTAAATCGACGCCTTGAAGGCGGGGTCGGCGGCATCGATGGCGGATAGGATTTGCCGAATGGTGAACGACGGCGCGCTGGGCGTGTACTTGACGGTAACGAGTGGCTTCTCGTGGGTGGGTTTGGAAACGACCTTGAGCCGGTGCGTGAAGGAAGTGAGAGAGTGCGTTACTCGGCTGGGGCAATGTTGGCAGTAGAGGCCCTTGATTGAAATTTGGACCGTCCTCTCTTGCGCGCCTTTACTCTCAGCCTTGACCCTTGATACGCTGTCCAGTGTAGCATCATAGCCCATATCTTCAATGGACTGGACAATATCGTCTTGCTTGCCTTCAACAACAAAGTCAATGGTGGCGTTGTTAGCTACCAAGTTGACTGCAACGTTGGAGATGTAGTCCTTCTTATTCAGCTGTTCCGTGATGGTGTTGGCGCAGGAAGCGCAAGTCATGCCGCCAATCGCCACGGTTGCTCGCCATTTCTTTTCGTCGCTTTCGTCTCCGCTGAAGTCATCGCCAGACTCTGAGTACTCCGTAACGCTGTCTAGACTGGCATCGTAGCCCATGTCTTCAATGGCCTCGGCAACCTTTGACGCGTTGGACTTGTCTCTGATATCAACCGTGGCACTGTTGGTGACCAGGTTGACAGTGGCATTGTCGATCCACTCCTGCTTGTTGAGTTCCTCGCTGATAGTATTGACGCAGGACGCGCAGGTCATACCACCGACAGAGAGTGTGACTCTCCATTTTGAGCCTCCTGACGCCATTGCTGTGACACTGTCCAGACCATTGTAGAGCGAGCTCCGCACACTGTTGACGTGTGAGTTTAGTAGGTCTGCGGTTGAAGCACCGCTATCCTCTGAATCACGGCATTGCTTGCAGTTGAGAAGGTGGGCTTCCCGCTGGGCCTCGGGTGAATCAGAAGACCACTTCGGGGCGAAGGAGAGCAGGCCATCGAGGGCGCCGCCATTGTGAGCGCCAGCGTTGATGTCCATGACACCAGAATCAGGCTGGGTGAAGGTGATGGTGTCCATGTCGAATTCGGTGGCAGCCGTGGTCGTGACACCGCAAATCTCGAAGCCGGCATCTTGAAGTGACTTGGCCATGCACCGGATAGTGATATCGGGGGTTGGCGTGTGTCTGTGTTCAATGGTGACGACGGAGGTGACAATGTTTGGTGAGACCCAGATGACATCGTGACTGGAGGACTCGCGAAGAGCCTGCTGGATGGAGGAGACGCATGATGGGCAGTGCAAGTTGGCGAGCAGAAATGAGGTGGTGATGCGAGGATGCCTTCCGTCGTCCATCGTCACGGACCGTTGGCTCAGTGGCCAGTGTTCCTGCTAGTTGTTGTCGTCGCCGTCCTTTTTGTATTCAGAATGATAGAGCCGGTGTGGAGGGATGATAGATGCGTTGGTAGCCTTGAGTGGAATGTTGAGGGAGCTCACGGAAGGGCGACGTGGACGCGAAAGTTGAAACCAAGGTGTGAGTTTTGCAGTAGCTCAAGCCAGCTTTCGGAGAAAGCTACAGGTGGTTTTAGTAAGATACCCGTCCTTGTCTTTTCTCTTATGTGAGATTTGCGTGAGGGAGATGCATAGATACGAAGGGCTGAAGAAGGAATAAGCGTAGAAGTAAGAAAAATTGGTAGAATCAAAGGCCAAGTGAACAGCAGATAGATGAGCTTGGGCAGACGATGTTCAGTTTGCTTCAAAGCTCGGTGTCCGAGATTTTTTTTCTCCAAATGAATGCCGACGCGAGGGATCGATGCCACGTCCCTTTGATGCAGCACGACCGAAAAAGACTGCAGTTGCTGGGAAAAGATGAAGTATTTACGAGAATTCTACGATAGTTTTACCTTGGCCCCTGGGTTTCTTGATCATTCGGTGTTTGACTCTACTTTTTTGTAATTACAGCGCGGCAATTGTGCTGCTTTGAAATGCTGAACAGAGTGGCCCTTTGCCTCTTTGGGGATGCGCGTTTTGTGCGGTGCAGAATTCTCAGGTATCAGAGTCAGCGACTCACCACTTTTTCTGCAGGAACACGGTGATCGCACTGTCGTATTTCGGTGGACCGTAACTGTGTTGGCACTGTCTGTTCAGGTACCAAAGACACACGCGTGACGTAATTTGCTCACGATGGGTCCGTCCAGGTTTCATTTGAGTGCCTCAAGGGGCAGGCACCACAGGCACCCGACCTGGACACGCCAAAACCGAGCGTGCCTGCAGTTTGGGTACTGAGTTTTCGAACATACAACCTGGAATATACCGGAGCCTTCCATTTCAATATTCAGAAGCCGTGGAAGGCACGAAGGACACTTGTAGTTCTTCGCCTGCCCTTTTTATTAATGGAAGAGATTGGGGAGCAATGGACTCGTTAGATACTTAGTCATTTGAAACCACTGTTTAACCTTTCCTTCCATTCACTACGGGTGACACCTTTTTTTTCTTCTGATCTACAACATTCCATCTCCGTCTCGTACCGTTATACCACACCCGCTGTCAATCGATCTTTACTCGATCTATCCATGTTCCGTCTTCTTTTTTCCAGTGGCAAACCTCATCGGACAGCGTCTATGGCGTCTCCCCCGCATCGCGCTAGCCGCTAGCCGCAGCAAGGTCCACGTGGACCCCGATTTCTAAGCGCAGCTGCACTTGCCATTGCTCACTCACCCTCGACATAACACCTGGGCGGATCGCCTCTCAGCTACCCATGTCTGTTCCTGTCGATCTGTCAAGCTGCACTCCAAGACAAGTCGTTGCCAGAGACTGCAGAAACCTCCGCGAGCTGGCTCACTCGCGTGCGTGGGTGAAACAGACAATCCAGAGGGCGCCACCATGAACCTCTGACAGAACGATGCCTGGGTAACACAGCTTGCGGCTGACACGTTGATGGAGTCACAATACGGTTGCTCTAGGTTATTTCCATGACACAAACAAGGGCAACCTCCGCCAACCGATTCTTCGACTTCGTTCAAAATAGACCTGTCAGGAAACATGTGTACCTCTATTCTTGCTCGCTGATCATACCGCAGACGGATTCCAGCGGTCGCGACAAACTCGGCCTCTCCCTTCCTCCAATCACCATGACCACTGCGCCCCCATGCTGCCGAAACTTCGCCTTCGAAAAATGACCAGTCAGCCATCGCCAACCGTCCAAGCAGACTGCACTGGGCTCCAATGTGCTCCAACGAAGAATTCTGGAACAATTTCTACGGCCGTGCAATATCATTCGGCAAAATTTGAGACAAGAAAACTTCGGATAGCATGCTGTCGTACCCATTCTTGAGGTCGGCGAACAGACGCGGGATGAGCCTCAAGGCTATGTCAACATCGGACCAACCGCTTAGGCTGTGTCAGAGGCTTCCAGTGCGAGAGCACCGACCAACACTGCATTTACCCCTTTGGCGTGCACTATGCGAAAAGCAATCTCAAGCATATCCATATTCATCAGAGCTAAATCCTCTGCCGGCTTATAGAGGGGCTTGGAGCGTCATCGCGTCGATTACAAGCGCACACAGCTCAGCTGAATCCCCATGTCAGCGCATCTCTGCGACAGTGGGGCAGTGCGGGCTTATAAGGCTGCAAAGTCTACGACCACCTCAAATATCAAATGTCCAACTTCCTCGTCTTGGCATTGCGGTCCTGCCATTGGCAATAATGCGGCGATCGACATACCTAATATTGAAGTTCAAAGTCACGATGCGTGTGGGGCTGGGCTCGATACAGATGCTGGGTGCTCAAGGCATTTCTTGGCATCGCCGTGTCAGCCGCGAGCTCCGCTATAAGCGTCATCAAAAGACTACCGATACAGATACTTCAAAAGCTACTCAGCCAAGGCCTGGCATATTCAAAGGGACAATAGGATGGGCATGCTTTTTCTCTTTTCGTCATTTGCCTTTTGCCGAGACCTCCACCGGCAACTCCAATGCTCGCGAGCTTCTTGGCAAATAGCCCATGCTTCTGGGTGAGAGCTTGGGGCTGAGGACACGGCGCAGCAATTCCTCAACGGCCGTTAGGTTTGCCAACACCTTCAAAGTCATCAATGTGGACCAACTCAAAAAATACCTAATCAAGAACAAACCTACACAACTCTACCTACCAGCAAGGTGGGAGGCGAGGGGAAAGCAAACGGTTGGCCCAAGCCACGTTTAATCAACCTTGGTATCCGTACGGATACTCGTTCGGATAGGTGCAGGCACAGTCGATGACGGCAGGCAGACTTACTACCCCGTGACTTCGCGGTTCGCCCAGCCGGAGCCCTCGGTCTCGCGACGCGGCCATGGTTCTGCAGTACGCCAGTGGGATCGCGCGGGGCATGGCCCATGGCCCATGGGAGAGCAGACGAGCAGGGTGGCAGGGATGCAAGTCATTTGACCTTGGCGTGAGGCGACCCTTTGCCACGGCCCGTGTCCACGAATCCGGGGGCGGGTTCTCGCGCACCTAGGCCAGGCGTACGCAGTATGCGACAGGCTCACGGCACGCCGCCGCACACCGGCGTTGGGCAAAAGCTAACAGGCGCACTGGACACTTGCTCTTTGGTGAATACTGTCCAAACCTCAAAGAGACAGCTGACAACCAGCCGATTGGGCGGGCAGAGGGCACTGCAGTGGGAACCGTCGACTGAGCCCGTTAGACTGAGCCAATATTGCCAGTCATCCGACCGCAAAACTTGACCCGCCGCCCCCCGACCTCGTGACTCATCTAGTGTCGATTGTTGAACACTCCCCCCAGCCCCTCCGAGCCGGCCTCGACTCTTGAGAGACCCACGCCGACCCCGACCGCCGGCCAGCGGCCAGGCATGGGCTGAAGCTCCGGTCTTCCCAAGTTTACTGGAGCCCAACACTGAACACGAAGCGGAGCACACCCTGCAACTGTCATCCACGTATCCGTATCTTGACCAGGCATGCCTAGGTGGCCTAGGCCAGGGGTAAGGAAGGCCTGGGCCACCTAGGTCCTTTCTTACGATCACGATCACGACCTCTGGCAAACAAACCTCATCCACTCATACGAATAAGGAGTAGGAATGAATACCTGCACAGTACTCTGGATGAGGAGGGGAAACGTCTTCGCGGGGTCGGAGCCTAAGAATCCTGCTTCCTGGCATGCATTCTTCGTTGCCTTTTCACCCCACCCCAGCCACACATGCACATCCTAAAGCACGGCGGAAATCTGAACGGCGCACGATCATCGCTGGCGCACACCCCTCCCCCTCCTCTTCCAATCCCAGATTCCGATCGTTGACCGACATTTATCCCCGACTGCGATTGCAGCCTGAATCCCCCCATCATCCACCAGGATGCGCATTCTGCAATGACCTGGACCTTGTTTATCATTTCTCTCCTTCTCTCCAAGCTTGTGACAACAATGTTTAGAGGCACAGACGAAGAGTACCTAGGGGGACGAGAGACGTGGATTTCACTGCATGATAGGGCAAACATACGTGTCTAAAAAATGGAGGTGGTTGAGCAAGCAAGACCCCTCCATCCCACGCCAACCCAACCAACCCAAGGCGAACCAACAGCCAACTTGGAGGTGTGTTTGAAACTCTCGTCCTTTCGCTGTCGCCCAACCAAATGTCCAAGATGGCACCTTTTACAGACGTCACTATGTTCTTGGACCCCTAAGAATCGAGAGGAAAACCTTGTCGGCGAATTTCTGGTAGATACTACGTACTTATCCGCCTCACTTTGGCCCATTCCGCCGATTTTTATCGCAGATGTCATTGACAGACTAGGTACCGTACCCGTGTAACCACATTATGCGTCACGACACCTCTATGTGCATCGCCCCCCAAAAAAATGCCGATGTAGAGTACCTATTCTCAAAACCGTTGGATACACGGCGGATTCGGAGATGTACGTAAGCAGGATGGATGCGAAAAGGAAGATGCCCAAAATACGACGGTAGTCCGTGGGCTGGGTATCTACACCGGGTGAGGTTTGTCCAAACATCGTGAGCCGCATTTCGATCGAATTCGTCAACCCTCACACACCCCCTCGCCCTCGTACTTTTCGGATTCTGGACCTCCCTTTCACTGGAACCGGAATAACGCGGGCACACATTCACCACTTTGGCTTCCCAACCCAGACACCTTTTTCGGGATCCTCCGTGAAGGGGTTCAAGAATACCTACCTACCTCAAGTGACCCAAAGACCCGGAACGATGCCCGACGCTTATTTCGCGGCAGCACCGTAGTACCGTAGTACAACGTAGTGGTAGCGTCAGATCTAAAGGGGGCGGAGGGCGGGGAGATGGGGAGAGGGGAGGAAGCAAAAGGAAAAGCCTAGATCTAGAATGTGGGCTTGTTGGATGTTTGGAATCTGTCATGAGCCTGGGCTGTCACTGTCAGTGTTCATGTCAAATACGGTACGCTATTATCAGGCGGATTTCAAGGCTACCTAATCGACCATACCCCGCGATATTCAAGGCCTGGGTCCCTCCCCCTCCTCCTCCGATCCCACCGCCGGCACCGGCATCGTCGACCGCTATTCTCCGATAAGGTACCTAGAGAAGGATGGGAGGAGATGAAGGGGAGTGAACCAAACCAACAGGCCCGTATCCAAACCCGATCCAAACGAACTTCCAAATCTGTCTTTCGTCCTTCTTTTCCCTCCTTGAATCGGTGAAGAACGAGATCCAGAGGCTTGCGGGCTTGCGGCACACATCTCCTTCCGAAGCCACTACCGCACGTAAACGTCCACCACCCCTCCAGTCCGTCTCCGTCCGTTCAGCCAACCTTGGAAGTCACCGCCCCCGTAAAAAACCCCGTACCCGGCCTCCCAACACCCGCATTCATCGTCGGGAAATCCCATAGGTCTCACTTACTCCCCCCCCCCCCCC
>JFBX01000893.1:161557-178372 GCA_001563135.1 Colletotrichum simmondsii
TCCCCAGAATCCCAAATACGGATATCCGGTACCTTTGGATGCCGAAATCGTCTACCCAAGAATCGGGGTGTGACGAAAAAGACCGTTACGATTGCAATCTTCGATCCTCTGGGCCCTTGAAGGTTTTTTCTATTCTCCGAGTCCTGACCGCATCCTTTGGAGCAGACAGCACACACACACCGATACAAGGTTGCAGCATACGCAGTAGAAAGGAAAAAAACTCTCGTCCGATTCATGCCCCCGTACTGCGCACGCTGATTTGCCCTGCCTGTCCTGCGTACTGACGTCGTCCGGTGCATGTTCATGACTAGAGTTCTCCCTCAACCTGTCAACCTAGGAAAAACCTATAGGTATTGACAGTTCAGTATGGAGTAAAAGATAAGCTTCTACGTTAATACATGGCACGTCATGCAAATCAAGGATTCTACCCTTCCAGAAATGACCCGTCATCGTGAAGAGTAACAAAAAAACAGGAAATGCTCTGTCTGCATCACCGTGGAGAAATTGACTACATCACCAACGGAACAAAAAAAAAAGTATCGGAACAATCCCAACTGCATGCGATCCCGTGAGTACGCCGCGGGCAGACATGAGAACACGACGAAATGACCGGCAGCGTAGCATCGCCTCTATCTCCCACCCCCACAATTGTCTTTACGGGATCAAATGTCTCGCATTGTCCGCTGAATGCGAAATCCTCCCCTCTGGGGCCGCTCACGGTTCACCACCACCACCACCACCACCACCCATCCACCCATCCACCCCCACACCGCCGGTTTGGCTGGCTGGCTGGCTGCATTCACCCGTCACGAGGGGTTCTCATCAAGACATACCGGTACCATACAAGAATAAATTTTTTCCCATTAGCGCCAACCAATCGTTCTAGGTAGACCATGATTCCGGACTCTCTCAAAGTCTGGCCTGAGCTGCAAGCAGGAGTCGACTTCACCGTTCACGATAACCAAAGAGTCGGGAACTCGAAATGATTGTTTAGAAGCGGGCAAAGGCCCGTTGCTTTCATTTGTAGGGATATCAATGTCCGCGATTGCGGCTTCGAGTGACCCGCGTACTGCTGCTAGGCTAAAGTATGTGCCAGACTGTCTAAGCCGAGGCGTGCCAGTTTCCCCAATCCTAATCCCACACGACGACCCTCTACCATGCGAGGACGTCAAATGACCCAGAGAAGAAGAGAAAAATCATGTTCATGAATGTCCGCCCAACACCGTTCCATATATGCAAATGCCCGAGGATGCTCTATCCTCGATTCGTAGTCCATGTACCACCAGTCCATTACCAACGCCTTCGGATAAAAGAAAAAGGAAAAAAAGATGGTAAAATCAAGTCTGTTCCCCCGGATGTCTCTATAGCACAATCCAACACCATGCTTTTTTGGGGGGGTGGCTCAAAACGTGAGAAAAGTTGTAAAAATGGAGGCTGTGACAAAGGTGAAAATTGTGTTGCGCAGCAGTTTTACCGCACAGTCACGGCGCCGCCGAAGACGCGGCCCCACATCCCGCGGCCCATGCGGGCTCTCTTGGCCTTTGTGCCATCTTGCATGTCGCGGAGCTCCTCGGTGCTGATTTCGTAGGGCAAAAGAGGCTTGCGCTTCGGAAGCGTTGATGCAGGCTGCTCAATGTGCACCTCCACTGGCGACTCGTACAAGCTACCGTTGGGAACGTACATGTACGGCTCGTCGGCGGGGTTGTCGAGAGGCGTGGTGGCACGCGATTGAGACCGGCTCGATGCCACTGAAGGAGCGTAGGAGCTGACGGAGCTGCCATAGCTGCTGCTGTAGCACAGACCGGGAGGAGTGATGGAAGATCCGCTGGAAGTGCGGGCGTGGTCGGGCGATTCCAGACGGGAGCGGGAGCTCGCACGCGATGACGGGGGGCTGGGGTAGGTGTTGTACATCATCTCCTCGTGTCTGCGGCGCATCTCCTCCTCTTGCTTGCGGCGGCGTGCGATACGGCGAGCATGCTTGGCCTCGATCTCGGCGCGGATAGGAGCCAGGAAGGGGTCAAGCTCGCGGTAGAGATCCTCCTCAGAGATCCTGAGCTCCCAGTCGAGGAGGAAGAGAAGCTGCTTCTCCATCAGGTTGACTTCCGTTCTGCTGAAGCCAAAGTTGGAGAAATCATTGTTGACGTGGCTGTAGGTGGCCCAGTGCTTGTTCTTGGGTGAGCTGTCGTTGAGGTACTTGGCAGTAAGGATGAGGGCGGCAAGGAAGATGCGGTGTGTTGTGCATCGCAGACCGCGGGCCATGGGCTGAAGGCGGGACTTGAGTCTGGTGAGGTAGACCAGGGTAGACATCAGAGTAGGAACCTGGACGTTGGAGGAAACAACGAGTTGTGTGATGAAGGCCTCGAGGGTAGGCAAATCGGCGTCTTCGGTGCGAACGGCGCGGGGCTCGGGTGTCCTGGGTGGCGTCGGGGGAAGCTGCTGTTGACGTTGGGCCTCTGCGGAGGCGGGAGGCATCAGAGCACTGTCGCATGAGATGACATTGTAGGCTGCACCGGCCAAGTACGAGATCATGGACTTGCTGACGGGTTGGTAGACAAAGTGGTCGAGGGCGGCGGCGTTGAGCTCGGCCAAGCTGAGATGTGACCTTGACTCCATTGTGTATGTGTAATGTGATTGAGGGTGAGGTGGTTGGTAGTGAGGGATGGAGATGGAGATGATGATTCCAAGTGGAGTCGTAGTAACAGTCAAGGGCTCCTTGGTGTAGAAGGAGTGTTCCTTTCGTTGTTTGGTTGGTGAAGTTCGTTGAAGAGTGGCGAAATAAGAGGAGATCAGAGAGAATGGTAGAAGGGCAGGCTGGGCTGATATATTCAGACGAAAAGGAGGGTACGAGCGTGGTGTGCGGCGAAGTTCGAGTGCCTCGTCGCAATTGCTGGGGCCAGCCTCTGGGGATGAGCCTGGTAGAGAGGGATGCGGAACAGCCAGTCGTCAGTGGGTGACGTGCGGTCCACGAGGCTGAGTGGGCAGGTTGTCAGGGGGTCGCTAGTCAAGTGCTAGCGTAGTAGGGGGTTAGTTTTTTAGGGGAGTCTCAGCAGGACGCCGACGGAAGTGCCTGCTGGGGGGGCTTGGATGCTTGGGGTGGGCTGGAATGCTGTAGATCCCAGGGGTGCAGGGGTGTGAAGGCCAACAGGGGGGAGGGGCGTGCTTGGGTTTGGGTGGCAGGGGGTGGTTAGGGAGGCGTGGACGATGCTCCGAATGGGAAAGAGGTGTGTCGATAAACCACCAGCAGAACTGGACAAGAAAGTTGTCCAAAAGAAGCGAGGTCGCAGGGGGGTAAGCGGACTGGCCGGCAGGGGTCTGGATCTCTAGACTCTCGCGGGTTGCAGACTCGGTGCGAGCGGCTGCAAGTCGGTGGGTTTGCTTTTCGTGCTGCTGTGTTTAACCTTCAAATCAGAGATGGGACTGTGGCGCTACCCTCTTGGAGAGTGAGTTCGCGTAGGGTCCGAGTCTGCCCAGACGAAAGAGTGTAATATTGTTGCTTGCGAGGTTCTCGCAAGTGGCCTTGGCGGTGCAAAGATGCTGCGGTCGATGGGACACGGAAACAAGTAAATCTCGTCGGTATCAACGGAGAGATTGGTCTAGCTGCAGTGTTGTGGGTATTGTTGCAACGATTGTGAATGTGCCGGTATAGCGGAATATAAAAACGATTTCGGCGATGTCGGCGAGTATCCGGCAGGTGGCGATTTGTGAATGTAGTAGAATGGTAGACGCCAACGACGTCGGCAAAGAAGGACGAAAGGGCGCTGGTCAAGTGGATTTCCTGGATGCTGGAAACAGAGAAGTTGGAGTCTGGCGGCTAATGACTTTTGCGATTGTTCAAGGCGACGACAATGGCAGTGAACAGACCAAAACCCAAACTTCTGGAAAATGCCCGGTGGCCTATGACGAATGGAGGAATAGGACAACTTTTCAAGGTTCTGCAAACGGACGCTGAGAGCCGAGTCAAGTTTGCCAAGCGCTTGGAAGAGTTGCGGATGAGGAGGTGACGGCGTCAAGTAAATCGATCCGGGGGCGAGTCAGGGATTATTGCGGCCTGTGGTTTTTTGGGTTTGAGTTTAGGAGAAAGGGTCAAGACGGCGATGTGATTTCCTCGTCTCGTCGTGAAATGAGCTTGATGCGTCGAGTGCTGTCTAGGACAGATTGAGCCAACGGTCGGCGATTTGAGTTGGATCGGATTGATTAATCAAGTGACGATTGACGGTTGGGGTCGTGCGTCGTGAGTCCAAGGCTACTCGGCAGCGAGCGGGATGAGAGAGTGGGATGGAGTATCCGTGTGGTATCGGTATTAGTTTGCTCTACCTGAAGACGGTAGAAGCGGCAGGGCGGCGATGATCAGTTTGAGGATCGAAATTATTGGCAACGACGAGGGCGGTCAAGTCCAGAGCTTCCGAACCAGCGGACGGTGTAAGACGAATGTCGATTGTTGATTAATTGTGCTCGGGGCCGCGGGGCGGTTGCGATGCAGTCGGGTGTGCAGCAGAGCAGAGCAGCTGGTCAGCAGCAACGAGGTGCTTTGTTCGGCCGGGATCCGAAGTCCGAAAACGTGAGAGCGGCGGTCGAAGACGGGAAAATGATTGACACTCCTTTCAACTCGGAGCGAGAGACCAGACTCGAAGGTTTGTCCGGCGCAAAGTGTCGCTGACAGATGAATTAAGTCGATATTGCCGTTACAGGGCAGCAAGGTACCGACGTCAAGGTGTTTAGGAATCGGGATGGTCCTAGAAATGGAGTCTCTCGATGCAACAAGCAAATGTGTCCAGAGAACTGTTCTACTGGACCAGAGTGCCGGGAAGATGGAAATGACGACAGGGCAGTTGTCAAGCAGTGTCCCCTAACGTATAACGTATCCCGTAGAGAAGGTTCGGTAACGTCCAAGGTTGGCCACAACGTGAACCGTGTGTAAGGTCAAAGTTGTATAGTGAGCGAGGCTTTGGCAATGCACTTTTCCGAAGTCGAATCCGCTTTCCACTTCTCAGGGCGATGCGGTGGAGAGTATGGGGAACGTGGACCGACGGGTCAAAATTGCGCGGAGAAGGAGGTAGCGGATACTTGATGCCGTTCTCAAAGTTCTCGACCGTGCAAAGTGTCGGGAGTGCGTCCAGTGGCAGTTGGGTGCGAGGCGGTGCAGGTTGTCTTTCTGCGAATGGAAAGCCGCAAGCAGGGGACGTCCAAGTTGGGCAGTTGGGGTCGACTGGATTGGGTGGATGAGATTGATTGGGAACCACACACGCTATGATGCAGCATGCAGCAGGTGCTTGTCCAAGGGTTCGAGGCTTTCGGGCAGAATCGAAGGCGGAATTGAACACGAGGGTTAAAGTGTCGATGGTGAAGAGAGTGTGGGTGATTGATTATTTGATTGCTTGATGGCTGGTGGTTGGGTTGATGGCTGAAAGAATGCAGGCTGGTGTCTGCCTTTTAATTCAGACTCGTGTGGGCGAAATATCTGACGACGACGACGACAGGGACGAGACGGAAAATGACGATCCAAGCAAGATTCAATAGATCCAATAAGGAGTATTCGGTTCCAGTTCCAGTTCCAAATCTCTTGGTGATGGAGACGGCGGATGGAGGCCGTGACCAAAGGGATCAAAATTGGTATTATCTGGAGGAAAGCCTTGGCAAGTCGGCAGACGGAAAGGCGCTGGCGGCGATGTGATGGGATGAGAGCGCGCGAGCGGGCAGGAACGACGCTTGGTCTGTGTGTGAGAGTGTGCACGAAGTATTCCGTGGTGGTGCACAGTTGGAAGGCGCTACTGGCAGCTGTGGGGCGACAGAACCACTGGAATGGGAAAGTCGTTGGAGGGGCTCGAGGGGGAAGGAGCGACGAGCAACTTGGGGATGTACCTCTCGGGGACGCGATGACCAGCAACGGAGGGGTTTAATATTTGAAAGTAAACAAGAAACCCGAGGAAAGTAAATAGAATGGTAAACAAGAAGCCCGGCAACTAGAGGAAAAAACAAGTATTGAAGAGATCCGATTCGTATTAACCAGGCCGGCTGTTGTTGAAGATGAAATCGGGGGAAAGAGACGCGTTCTGCGTTGGTAGATCGGTAGCTTCCGGAGTACCTCCGAGTCGGTGCTGTCTCTGCTCCGTCTCCCTGCTTTCGCTGGTTGATGGATGGTGGTGAAGCCCGGCGGTGGTGCTATTGGATGCGGAGAGGGCTAATGACAAACTGTCGTATTCAATACAACAGCCCTCGAATGCCGGTGATGATGCAAGTTGATTTGGAAATAAAGAAAAAGGAGAATCACGTCCGAGCAGATCAAGACTCAAGATTCAAGACTCAAGAGGGAGGAGGACACAGGGATGAAATATAGTGCTGCTAGAGGCGCCGAGATGAGGGATGAGATCGATATATTTACTTTTGCAAGCCCAAATCCCAAGACCTAGGACCCAAAAGTAAGATTGAGACCACTCATCAAGACCGTGACCAAGACCACGGCCCAAATCAAGGTACGAAGTACACGCGCAACGCTGGGCCGGGTTACGGACGGGAGCACGATGCAGGATTGGATTCGCCGGTCCTTGACGGCGGCGACGAACAAGAACGACAACAACCAAGCCGCGAACCATTGTGTAATAGGCCGACCTTCATTTGGGAGTGTCTCACGAAGCCCGTTGACTGGCCAGTACAGCTCGGTTCAAAACTTCAAGGCCCCTCCCACCTCGCAACCCAGTACCGCTGCACGCCAGAAGCGATCCCATTTCAGCCAGTGGTTGTAGAAACACCAAGACACGATCCCACAAGCAAGGGCCCATGTCTCCCAAAACAAGCAGCAGCAGCTTTTCTTGTCCACCCAGAGCCCCAGACGAGAGACTGCAGCAAAACATGCGCACGTACGAGGGCCAGCGGCGACTCGCCAGTAAGATTAAGGTATCTGGAGGAAGGCACTCGGTACGGATGGATAGGTACCTGAGTGCTTGCCTACCTTATTCCTGTTCACTTGAGAGGCACACTTCCAAGTACCTTTTTATCGAGGAAAGTGCACCTCGTACCCGGGAGAAGAAGGAAAGGGAGGCACGGAAGCGGACCCACCCCCAGCCATTCGCTGCTTCTCCATCTGTCAGTCAAGTGAGCTGGCGCCTGCACCTCACGTAGCTTGGACATCCTCATTGGCTGCTATGAGGCGGAAGGAGCAAGTACGATACGGATACGTATCCGTGCCTTCATCTGGAGTCGTCCTCCCTTGCCTCTTGCCTCTTGTTGCAGCCCTTGCCTGACGCCTGACGCTGACGGTGGGAGCCAGAGATGAAATGTGACTGGATCAAATGCACGAATCCTCAGCCGCCAGCTCACCACCAAAAAAGAATCAACCACGAATACGCATACGGGAGTAGTGGCATACTACCTTGCAGCAAAGCACAGCAGAACAGACTCGGGCACGCGAGCCAAGGTACTTCCAAAGCACGTCAGCTTGCTTTCCGCTGTCACTAACATGGACTGCTGCAGCTGGGTCTGCGTATACTGTCATTTACCTACCCCAAAAGACCTGAAAAGGACACAATCGATGCGCGCGGTTCATTGGTGGCCGCATCCTACCTTGAGTACGCCGATGAAACAAGCGATGGGCAGCTTTCTCCGGCCCTCTCTACCAACCGATTCACGAACATGGCCAAGAAACAAGGCCCTCCGGAGAACTCGAACTCGCTTCCGTCTGGAGGACTGACGACCCTTCAACTCGTCCACCTCGAACTACTGGGCGTCTATGTGTAATCTCCGCAATTCTTTATTTTCGGCTCCCTCTCTGAAACAGCGTATCGACGGGCCTTGCCTCGCCTTACCTGAACGAGACATGATTTCGACCACGTCTATCGAGTGTTAGCATGCCGCGCCGCGCACTTCCCGACCGATGAGAACCGGCCCGCGTCGTGACCGATCTGTCTTGACCTGGCGCCGATTCGCCGCCGCCGCCGCCGCCCTGCTTCTCGCCCTCTGTTTAGAACTTTAGGCTCTGGAAATAAGTTGACCTTACGCCTCCGTGACTCATCTCGCGTCCCCTACCGCTCTGCTGTGTCACGGTTTACCGCTGTTGGGCTGTTGTCCAGGCTTGGCTGTCCTGCTCTGATTTGGAGACGCCCCTGCTACTCGCCTGCAATCATGCTGGCCTTTGCCAATCTTATCACTGCACCAGAAGGGATCAACACACGTACGCCCTTCTTGAACCTTGAATCTCCTGCTGTACTTCGTACACTCAATGGTTTACCCGTGGGTGGAAAGTATCATCAAACAAAGCCACAGCCAGCTACTGTTCTGCAACCAGTGCTGCTTCAGTGTGCATTACGGCCTACATCATGCCGCCCATCTTCAAGAACAAGTCCACAGGGACAACGATGAACGCCTCTAGCTTTGGCATCCACAGAGTTGCTCCAAAGGCCAACGCCCGCGCTGGCAGAAGCCCGAACAGTCTGAACAAAGTGAGACCACGCCCGCAGGTTGCGGCACAGCATAGCCAATCCCGCCTGGGCGATTCGTTGGTTTCGAAATCATCACCAATGTTGTTTCCCATTTCGCATCAACAGCTCAACAGCAAAAGAAGGCCGCAACGGGTCAAGCGTCTGGTGCTGCTCATGAAACGACACACATACACAGCGCCCTCTTTTTCGGCCTCTGAGACATTTCCTAATGGTTCTGCGTCCTGCCACCAGCTTAACCGTCAGCTAGCGGAACACGAGGGCCGTCAGCCAACCACGGTCAATCGTTTTACACTCTAGCGGCCTGTTGGCATACTCAGCAGCGGCTCCCTGTTCACTTCAAAGACTTGGGCGACCTCCAGCCCAGTCCAGCCAGGAAATGTCTTCCAACCCCACGAACCTGAGAACCTCACGTTCTAGTTGGAGGATTTGCTCCTTTGTCGGGCTTTCGGGCTGTCAGCAACACATTGGATTTCCTGGCGCACCTTGGCTTGCCTGAAAGGGAAGAAGGAGCCGTTAATCGTGTGGCTTCACCTACTCGCCTCCCACTGAAATCCCAAACAGACTTTTCGAGTACACGGAGTTCCTCCACAAGGCGGGAATCTCATCCAATCCTCGATCAACCACAAAGCCCTCGCCGCAATCCTAACCCCGAGCTCAACAGTCAGTTAAACGTCCAGGCCAATCAACCCTTGCCGTCTATCAATCACATCCAAACGTCGAGATATGGGCCTCATGCCTTTCCCATAACCGGTTACCCTGCCCTACGCTGGAGATGATCTCCGGCAACACGCAGGACACGGACTCTGTCTCAATGCTGCCAACAGCCTACAGGCGCAATCCTGCCACCCGCCAAAAAGTCAAAAGTTTCGGGTTCGCATGACTGATCGCTCCCTTCCCGCAATTGACAAGAGGGTGTAGCCATGCTGTGGCAGGGAACGAGCTCGTGTCCGACTTCACTGGAGGGAAATGCCCCCTGCTGGCAATATGCTCACGCACTAATCGCTACTCCCGTCCCCTGAAGTAGATCGTTCCCCACGTTACGGTTTCATGTGTATGCCTTTTCATTCCCAATCGAATGCACTCCCCTCCGGCTTTACGTGTCCAAGTCGCGTTTGGGATCACTGCAACGGTCCCCCTATCTTCTCCATTTCGATTCTGACTTCCTCGGGTCAGTGGACCGACGCCGAGACGCAGGGTGAGGGTCGAGAATGTGGAGGGGCGAGAAGCTGACACAAGCAAGCACTCACAGTCACACATTATCGTCCAAAGGCCCCCGAGCCCCAACAAAGTGTGGTCCTGCTGGCTCCATCGTGAGCCAACGACTTGCATGCAGAGTCTCGTGCGAATAAGCCCGGGCCCCTCGTTGCAGAGACAAGGACAGAGACCGGATGGCAGCTGACAAGCGGCCACAAGCACCGTCGACAACCACATGCTCGAGCCCTACGGTCGGCGTCGATAGCTTCGCGCCAAGCGTCTGTTCGAAATGGCCTCCTGCGACGGTGGCTTCGCCATGACCCGCAGGCCACCGAACGACTTGCCAAATGTGTCAGGCGTCTTGTTCGGGCCCAATCTACATTGCTTTCCCCCTCATCGTAGCCCAAATCAAGACACCCAGCCGCTTACTAGTACTCGATCCCTACGTTACCTATTGCGGCGTTATCTGCTTAACTGACGGGTACTATGATGCACCTCTTATCTCGGGCAGGAGGGTACTAACGACAGCCACCATGCATCAAGGCGCTGAGTGCTTGCAAGATGGTATGCTTGAAATCCTGCAACAGCCTAACCTCTATTGCAGCCCACCTGGAGTTTCCCCTGAAAGGCGCGACAGATCTGCACCCTCTTTTGCTTGTAACGCAGCGGGGCGGACATACCACAGCTTTCGAGTCTAGCCCTGGGGAAGTGGGTTGCGCAAGCGTGCGAGTACCTCATCGGCTGTCCAACTAGACCCCATTTTCAGGGGGTCGGTCGATGGCAGAGGAATCGATTTGACTGTATCTGGCACCGGAAGGTTGATGCAGTAATGCAACCAGGTACCCTGCTTACAAGCATCACAAGCAACGTAGAGGGAAGTTGGAAGAGGGGGAGCAGAATCAACCCATCTTCACCGCCCGGATATGCTCATTCGCTGTGGCATCACCAATTCATTCGGTCGAGCTGGTCCACGTCGCATGCTGAGCCAACGCAGAGACTCAACCTCGTCCAGCCATTGCAGAAATGCAGCGTCCGCCGGCCGTCCGTCCGTCTAGACCGTCTCGGCACCCGACCGAATTCCTCACCGCCTCCCTTATCCCTCCTCCCAGCGACTCCCGAGCTCCATCTCCCACCTCCTCAAACCCGGGGCCCACATGCGCCGGAAGGCTTTGCCGCTTCGGTCCTGGTGTGTCGGAGACCACTCCGGTACAATGCCACGCGAGAGCCGTGATTGGCGGGGTGACCTTGGAACGGAACACCAGCACTGCAGTACGAGTTCGCCAATCGCGCCTCAAAGCCCAGGCCACACAAGGTGGCTATGTCCCGAGACAGATTGTGGCTGAAGTTCTGAACTTGCCCACGACCAGCTGCTCGGGAGGCCTGCCTATTGACGAAAATCGATTATTTTCCAGCCTGTTGGATCGAATGCGACAACGTCTTCGGCCACAGCGTCGTGATCCGGTGCGGCTCAGACAATATGCACCAAAAAAGACACCTGTTCGCCTGACACAACAAACATCGGCAGTCTCCGCCACACGGAGATGTTCGTGATGCGAATTCATGCGCCCACTGAAGCGATGAACCACTAATGGTGTCTTGTCCCCTGCACCGTTCGGCTTGTGCCAGCTGATGGGAGGCATGCCCATGCGTGGGTACGGAGTATGGGACTTGGGACCGTGGCATGGGGTGATGGAAGCCAGGCATTCGCTGATTCTGTACCCCGCATAGGGCGGTCTCTCTCCCATTTTGAGCCACAGTTGCGGCATGCCTTTCAACGCATCAACGTTCACGCCCCCCCTTGGGACCCTTTCCCCTGTCACGCTGGGATGGTCGCGCGTTCCCATTCGTTCAGCAGGGATTCCAAGGTGTGGTGCGTGCGCTTCTCTCAATCTGTCATCCCATCGCTGATCGCCGGCCTCGGCTCTTTAGTAAGTTGATCGACGACTCTTCCGATCACCCTCTTCAGGGATTTAGCTGCCCTGCCGTGCCTGCGTCGGGCCCCCTTGCTCCTGTTGGCTACAGACCTGGCCTGCTGCGCTCTCTTCCTCACCAGGTCGCCCCTCGCTATTCGCAGTCGCAGTCGCAGCGCCAGAGGACGCGACAGCGACGGCGAATGTGCTACGATACCAGCCACACTTGGGGCCTCCCCCTCCCCGCGGCGATTATTCATTCTCCCCTCCCGTCCCACCCGAGCCGCCACTTCCCGGATCCGAACGTGGCTCTGGTGGTTAGTCATTCGTGTCCTTCTTTGGTGGCTTGGAAGGCCATGTTGACCCGGCCAGTGTCACACTGCAAATTGTCTCCGCCGCAAAAAAAGGAAGAAGAATTAATCGGGACTTTGACAAAGCTATGGCGGTGCAGGCAAGCCAATGTCACTCATAGTCAAGAACCCATGCCCATAGCATTATAAGGGAAAACGCAGGCACGAAGCCCGCCAAGCCACTCTTCGTACGAAATGTCACTCCGCCGAGACTCAACAGAACGAACACTACAAGATTTCTACGAGGACTCTGCAAGGAGCTTCTCCTGTGTAAGCCAGTGGTCATCTACCAGCGGCGTCCGCTTACCGGGGCGTGGCGCCGTCCGGTCACCCCAATCCTTTGATGTCTCGGTCGCGGCGTGGAAGCGGGAAAATTTTGCCGCACCACGATGAACAATACGTAAAACCTACGTCGACTCAAAAACGCCAACCATACGGTGTCTTCCGCAACGCCTCGTCGGCACGTCGCCGAGTGACCTTTCCTCATATGGACGACAATCCAAGCTCAACGCCGGTCCACGCAAGGAACGCCAGGAAGAAGAACAAGAAAGCAAACATTGTACCACCAAAACCGAGGCTTGTCTTTTCTTGCGTTCCTATGAGAATGATGCTGTTCACTGGCACTGCAGCGGCTCTGCCTCTACATTGACACCCCCATAACCATCGGACTACGCTTCCTGCTGTCGGACGCATAGGTCTGAAAGGATTGCTGTTCGAGGTTTGAACAGATGCAATTCATGGCTTTGGTGCCGGGCGCCAAAAGACTGCAGGCGGCTTATCCCTCTTCCTAGCTCACTTCCTTAATTTTCCAACGCCAGCTGTAAAAAGACGCCCGCTCATGGGAACCAATGACGGCAGCCAAACCAAGATGGTCCTTACACAACAAGCAAAAGAGTAAGACAGGCGACGAACCGCTTGCCGTCGCCTCGAATCAGCCCCCAACCGCCGCGTTTCAGGAAGCGCGTCCTCGTCCTCTGAGCCTCAATTCTCGTTCCATCGCTGAGCTGCAGGACCTTGACTAGCGCCCGTGCATCAGTCATCCCATGTCTCCCGGGAAGCTCTCGCCCTCCCCCTCCCCCACAAGCGCCCGTCGAGGTCTCATTGGCCTGCCCGGACGGCAAGCCTCGAATAGACGCCGCACAGACTTTGGCTGATGGAAATAGCCACGGCAATCTGCGCAGCCGCTGCCATCCTTATGCATCCACTCGCAAGGCCATTGGCCCCGCAGCCGCAGTCACCCTACCTAGTGTACCTTACCGACCCCAGAATCCTACTGCAAGGTTATCCGCTAGCTGAGGTAAGGTAACAGTCAAGGACGACAACAACAACAATTCCCCGAAAGCAGCATACCTTAGTTCAACTCTATTTCCTACCCGCTTTAGGAACTCGAGTTTTGCCCACTTACGCCTCGCAGAGTCCTCTTCGTCATTCACTTCCTGGACCCGACAGACTGGATGAAGGCGTTCACAGCTGTTTGCGCGGACCGAGACATGATCTAGCCCTGGTGTTCACCGTCGGGGTGATGGCCTTCAGCAGAAGCAGCACACATCATCTTCGTCGGGGTCCACTATGCTAGACATCCCCGCTGGTCAACAAAAGAGCTTTCTATCCTATCTCTTATCCACCAACGAACTTCAGCCCGCATCCGGCGAGACATGTTCAGCCAGCGCACATGGCAGCCTCCTGCTTCATCGACAACCAGAAACCTAACGGGCACAGCCTCCACAAAGTGCCTCGATCCTCCCCGTCGAGACACACTTCCCGCCGGTTTCCATCAGCTCTCTGTCCGCCAAAGGTGTAGTGCCTCCCATCGTGCTGCCGCAAGCTTCAGGTCCCCGAGACACGCACCACGTCCTTGGGACCGATATCTGTCTGTTTGCGTTTTGCTTCTCGTTCGAGCTTGCACGCCCTCCATGTGGAAAATCGAGTAGCCTCAAGCCCCGCGGCGCCTTGGACTCGCCCCGCGCGCACCGCAAATTTGTCTCTCATTCCCAGGTCCCCGGTTGAAAGCCTCCCGTTTGCGGCATCGCCGGTGACGTGCGGAAAACTTCTTCGTCGCCTTCTAGCGTCTTTCTACTGGCCGCACCGTCACCTTTCTCAGGCACACGTACGCTCGCAGCCTTTACTTTTCCCCTCATGTCCGGTGCGGGAAACAATTGAAGGCCGCAGGGCCAGAAACGGCCCCAATCCACACAGACGCTCCACGCGATTTCGTAAAGATACGCCCAAGAGTCTGCTTCACGACTTGTGATCAGTGCTCGAAAGGCATTGATACGTCGTTTCTGTTCATCTATTGCCCTTTTGAACGCAAGTCTTTGCTGCCCGGGCAAGCAGAACACCAGGCACAGAACCCAGAGCAGACGCCCGTCGGGAAGCCTCTCACTTCGTCGTAGTCATTTTTCTCGTGGAACCCCAAGCTCATCGGGGGGATAGGTAACAGAGTGTCTCTCATCTTTTCCCCTCTAGGTATGGTCACTGGAGCTTCGAGAAACTCTCTTCAGCTAGACTTTTCACGAAATCGTTCACGGAGGTCTCACCCATCGGGGCTGTGCTGGAACACTTTCCAGATTCCCGGGTTTTTGCCTCCCCCCAAAACCTATCCCCAATGATCCCCCGTTTAAACCTGTTTCTTGGGATCAATATAGTTTCGCACGTAAGAAACAGTCGCCGGGCCTGTCTTACCACTTTGAATAAGATTTCCGGGTACGAAATCCGGGGATTGGGTATGAGTTTAAGCAGCAAGCAGCAGCTGAACCGCCGGCCCGGGAATCGAGATGAAGCTGGGAACGTTGGTTCCATTTCGTTCCGGTCGTCGGTGGGTATGTGTTTGGCCAGGTCTGGTTTGGTCTGAGGTTGGCGATGTTTCGTCGTTGCCCCTCATTGTAGAATGACGTGTGACGGTGTGAGATGTGGCACACTCACTCACTCGCTTACTGACTGCAGTCTCCTTCTTTCGTTTACTGCTCTTCGGCGTCGTCACCAGAGCTTACGTAGCGGAAGAGACACTGACTACCGCAGTCCTTTCTCCTTGCGGATTTGACGTATTAACTCCAGACCCTCTACCGTGGGTTGTCCCCCTTTGAGACTTCTTCTGCTGCCGACTGGTATCCTACAAAAGTTCCCATGACGGATGGAAAGCCTCTTCTAGCCTATCCGGTGCTCTATTTGCTTACATAGCTAGCTGTGCAAAGGGATCAACCGTCTGAACCGATCGACCCGTTGTTTGTTTTGTTTACGATGTGTTCGGCACCAGACCCGTAAGAGATAGACCCCTGTTTGTTGCCCTCCGTCTATACCCATTCATGTTTACCTTTACACATTTGAGAGGGGAATAATCGCCGGAAATGGTATGGAGTTGTTGACTTTGCGTGATGGCGGCAGATGAGGAGAGGTGTAGTCAAGTAAACACGGAGACGGATCTTTTTCACCCGTTTTACCGCGGTTCCTGGTTTTGGGTGGTAGGTGGTTTTACCAGAGAGGCTAGACTAGATACGTTCAAAGGCGTTCGTTCGCCTTTTGCTATCCCGCGCGAAGGTCGCGGTCCGTAGGGACTTGCGTCGTTTCGAGCCTCGATCGTTGTGGTAGCTTTCTCCTCCAAGGGAGGCTGCCTGCGGTACACCTTTCTCGGGCAATTTAGGTTACCCATACACGCCGACTCTTTTGGCGTGGTCACACACACGATTACACAAATCGAGCTCACCCCGGATACACGGAAAGATGTATCCCCGGGGCGGCGCGGCGCGGGGGGGATGGTCACGACATTTGAGACATTACTGAATTAGGAAGCGATTGGGTTCTGTTTCTGGGTGGACTAGCCTCCCGTCTCTGGCCTGGTGAATATGTGTACTACCAACCAGTGTGCCGTCGCCGCCGTCGTCGTCGTCTTCCTTGGTGTGGTGCTGGTTCCCGTCTCGCTCCTTTCCCGCCTTACGCGTACTTTTCCTCTTGGTGAGAAGCTTCTCTCTCGCTGCTTCTCTGCTTTTGACGATAGCTTCGGAATCATGGAGAGGTAGGTAACGTATGCAGGACTTTGTGGTCCCAATTTGTGTTTTTGCAATGGCTGTACTCTATCTCAATCACTTGAGGCGTACTTGTTGCTTCATTGTTTACATCGTGGTCCCCGCTGACCTCTCGGCGATTCGTCAATCTAGGCAACATTGTTATTGAACCACTAGGTACCTTATACCAAATAGAATGTTTATCTCGTTCATCGGTTTAGGCAACTGCGCGCGTGTGTGATCGGATCCCGGTCGTCCCGTCCGGGGGAGGATCGTCCCGCCGCCGGGAGGGAGGGAGGGGGAGCGCTCGGCGGGGTAAGCGGGGAGGGGGTAGGTACGGCAAGGTGCCGATGCCGATGGGAGGAGGGGACGATCTTCTTCCTTTCCATTCTCTAGTCGCCGACGCCTGAATTCCTCCTGTCGGCCTTTGAGCCTTGTGAAGTCTCTGAGATGAGTAAGGGAAACGGTCGGGTAAGCAGCAGTGGCAGATAGAGATACCACGCGGTTCTGATGGCCGGTTTAGGGAATATCTTACATTCTCCTATTCATCTTGGCGATTGAACTTGGCGAAAGAAACGTATTGTCAATGTCAACTATTTACCATTCTCAAACAACATTAGTGCACCACCCTTGAAAGGGTGCTTGGGTAGCTCTGTGAATATTCCTAGACATTTGTTGGAGTACTCTCTTCTGTGTTTGCCATGCTCTTCCTGTCTTCTTGTTTCTTCTTTCCTATTCGGGTGAATCTTATCTCTTGGATCATCATTGGTCTGGAAATTCAATGGTGAAATTCAAATAGGTAGCGGGTAGTGTCTTTCCGCATTTTTTGTCCCTCCCATTGTTTGTTACTTTTGTATGGGCGGACTAAACTCCGGCTTAGGAAACCGTTTCGTCGTTGGGAAAGGGGGGGGGGGGGGGAGGGGGGGGGGGA
>JFBX01000893.1:178382-285546 GCA_001563135.1 Colletotrichum simmondsii
AATAGGACAGGAAGAGGTGGATATTGTGACATTCTAGCTTCTACCTTAGAAGTCTTGAGCATTGACACCGTGAGGCTAGGGTAAGAATTTCATTACTAGAAGCGGCGCGGGAAACGGGATGATCGTCCTTCCGTTTGAAGGATTTGTGTAAACCGATAGCTAGCTTCGTGATCGTCTTCGGGGCGTTTTCATCACACTCGTTCGGAGCTTGCTCCAGCCAGTCACTGCTATCACGGGTTGTGAAAGGGGATGCGCAGACACATACACAATCACTCGACATCGGAGTGTAGATCCTCTTCCTCCTCCTCCCACCCTTTCTGACTTTACTTGGAAAGGGAAGCCGTTTCGTAGGGCGATCCATCTAAGAGGTCGAACCATGAAGAAGGCAGGCGATATGCTGAAGGGCGTCTATCACTAGAAGAAAAGGCGTGATGAGAGAGAACGGGTGGCTCCCCTCCCGCGCCGCTCAGCCTGCCAAACCTTTCGATGCTGCTAATTCCTCTCCCCGCGCCCATAGCCTAGATGGAGGATAAAGTGCTTCGATTGCGCGATTGAGAAGGGTGTGAGAAACTCTATATTGTGTCATGTCTTCCAAGGGTGGACGATGGGGGTGTATAGGGTTGGTAAGACTTACACCGTTTCCTATTCATTGTTCATATCGAACCTATTTCTATTTACTCCGTTGAATGGATTTTTGCCCCTCTCTATCCCCTCTCTTCCCTTCAGTTCAATGTCTTAGGTTGTTTGTTCCTGCGCGAAGATCCCTTCTAGCGCTTCTACGTTGGATTGCACCTAGCCTCTTTCGGTGAATGCCCTCTCTCCCCCCCTCTCCATTGACGAAACCACGCCCCCGGACCTACCATGAACGAACGGTGAATAATAAGAGAGAGCAAAACTCCGCGGACGCCCGGCTTACAGAATTCGCCGGGAAAGGCAACCACTCCGACGACTGCCGCGCGGGCGGATAGCCACCACCTCCCCCGAGTCAGGAACACCACGATAGCTGGGCTGCCTACCTACCTCAAACTCTTTGCCTCTTTTTTTTGTTCTTCATTTCTACAAGCAGCGATGAGTAGGGTAATTCAGGTCGGCGAAGTGGGACATTCATCACAAGCCACCGTTTCGCTGTTCCTTGGTCCGCCGATGAGTATTTTCATTACCCACGTGCTCAACAGTTTTGCTTACGCCTCACTCACGATATTTACTCAAAAGTTTCGCCGCATGGGGGTTGTTCTCCGAGAGGTTACGTCTTTGCACACCTCTATCCATCTTCTCTCCTCCTCTACTCAACTATGAAACCTAGAGGTAAAAGAAGGGGACCCAGAAATGGAACTGAATAGGCTTCCATCACGTAGTTCCCACGCCCCTTACCCCCCTCTCTCTCACCCTTTCACACGAGACCTGTTCGGTTCATTGATTCCCGAACCACAAGAGGGGGGGCTATCTCGCCTCTTCGAAGAGAATGATACGACTTTTTTACCACGTGTTTCGGGCCAGGCACACACGCTTTTAGCTTCTCAAGTGCCGTAGGAAAGTCGAATGATTTCCTGACGTAGAGCTATCTTTGGGGCTGAAAGTAGAAGACATTGGCTGTTTTGCCGGATATGGTCGAATTTGCCCACGATGGCTTCACTTAGGGACGTTTGACCTGTGCGGATTGATTTCCGCGAGGAGGTATCTGAAACCAGAACATGTGCGGAATTGGATGGGCCTTCTGGTCAATATTCCTACTCGAGTGATGATGTGCTTCATGGGTATCATTCAGCCGCAATACACGGCTTCTTACTACATCGCAAATTACTCTCGCGAGACTGAAAGGTAGCTTCTCGTGTAGCACCATCACTAAGTCTTAGGTCCACTTGATATCGATCTCATTTACACCTCTCTGCTTCTGCCAACTGAAGAAGTCCCAAGGGTGATGAAGTGATAACGTCCACACCAACTTCCCCAAACCTCAGACAAATATACGAGACAAGCTTACCCGTAAAGTCATCTTCTCAGTAATTCCCGATGATTCCCTATGATCCAAAGGGAGAAACCCATCAAACGCCGTTTCCAATAACTCCCCCCAGCTGAACCACCCTCCCCCCTTCGCCTCTACAGCCACAACATTCCAAACCATACCCATCTCACGCTAGATACTCACACACTCTCTTCCCCGTGTCACAGAACACGATCTCGAACGCTCCTCCTCTGCCCTGCATACGCCAAACCCACCCCAAAAATCATTCGACGCGACAAAGGGGCGGGGAATCGGGTAGCCGTCTATTCCAGCAAAGATCCCTTAGCCGTTAAACTCCAGCGGTGGCCCCCAGGTAGTATCGAAAGCTGAGGAATGGACGGCGCGGATGTACGGGTAAGCTAGCTAGCGCAGAGATATCTACATCTCCCTTTGAAAAAAAATTAAACCGGCCAAAACTTTACATGGTCGGATGAACTGATCCCTCTCACCCTCCTATAATCCCAGTAGCTGACACCAGAAGGGGGTCTAGGCTCTCATGCACGAAGGGTTTCGTCTCGTCTCAACACACCTTCGAGCTATAGATCTGGAGCTTATGCAGTAAGGGTCTTGCCGCCGTTCGAACTCTACAAGACGGGAACGAGACTATACAGAAGCATTGAGATAGCTCGGACGCCAAAAAAAACCTCGTAAAGCAAAGTCTAGAAGCATCGATTTCTTCAAAGGGTTGACTATCCCCTTCCCCAGATGGCTAACATAGAACACAAGACAGGCCATGATTCTTGATTGTGACATGATTTTCGGCGGCAAAAGGCAGAATGCCAAACGAGTCTTTTTGTTCCATTAACCTGCCCTACCGAAACCGACCGTATGCATCATCTTACTCCGTACATTAAACTTTACGACAAAAGAAAATTAAACAAGTCAAGTTGTCCTCCTTTGTGTTTGTGTGGGATGGTGTTTTTGTTCTGCTTGTTCTTTCTCTCGTTATCTTGGGGGAAGGCTGCCTCCCCCAGTTGTCTGGTGGCACATGGACTGGACAACCGGTTGATGGTTACGTCCCACGATGTGTAATGTGCCGCTGAGCCAAACGCAAAGTGTCAAGACGTACACATCATCTCTTCCTGTCGCAACGTCTCAATGCCCCCACAACCCATCATGTGTGACTGTGTGCGCATCCTTACATCCGCAGACGTGTCAAACTGCCAAGTGCCGAACCGGTTACCCACGATTCCCCAAGTTACCTCTTATCAACATGGCCCGAAGCATAGTTGGCCATGGTCCCGCCCCCTTCAGCGGATAGAATGGTAAAAGTCTGCTTTTGTGTAGGTGAACCTCCAATGACCAAAAGGGAGACGAGCATAGTCTCGCAGTATCCTGAAAACCCGATAGGATACTGATCATAGAGTCTGCTGTTTGCCCTAGGCCGGCCCCGGAAGAAAAAACCCTTTCCCTCTCTCCCTTGTGTAATGAAGGTATAATGCAAGGACCAAAAAGTGATATGATTAGAAGCGGCCGAAGCGCTGATGCTGCATCGGAACCGCGCGCTGGACGACGGGGAACTCCTAGTTGCCGTAGTGTCCGTTGATGCGGCCGCCGCTTCTGATGGTCTGGCCAGAGTGCTGGTCGGGGTAGGTCTCAAAGTACGGGTGGTTGCAGGCGGCCTTGGCCGAGATGCGGCTAGCGGGGTCATACACAAGCATCATCTCGAGAAGCTCAAGACCCTCTGCATCAAGGTTCGTGCAAAGCGGCAGAGACTCGTCGCGGATCCACTTAGGGAAGGAGCTCTTGAAGTCAGGGTAGGACGTGACACCGGGCCAGACATCCTCGGTCGGCGTTCCGAGCGAGCTGTGTATGAGTTTAGCGACGTGTACAGGGTGAAACAGGGGCTGCTTGACAGATATACGTACCGGAAGATCTTGAAGATCTCGTCAATCTCGGAGTCGCCGGGGAAGAGAGGCTTGCGGGTGCACATCTCGGCAAAGATGCAGCCAACGGACCACATGTCGACGCCGGTGGAGTACTGGCGTCCACCAAGAAGAATCTCTGGGGCACGGTACCACAGGGTGACGACCTCGTGGGTGTAAGTGCGCAGAGGAACACCGAAGGCGCGCGCGAGACCGAAATCCGCCAGCTTCAGGTTGCCGTCTCTATCGATCAACAGGTTCTGGGGCTTGAGATCGCGGTGGAGGATGCGGTGGGAGTGACAGTAGCGAACGCCGTCGCAGAGCTGCCACATGAACTTCTGGATGACATTCTGGCCCAGGCCGAGACGGCCAAGGTACTCGGAGCTGCCCTCGGGAAGGGCCTTGCCGCGGCCGCCATCGTTGACGGGGAGAGACTCCATGTACTTCTTGAGGTCGAGGTCGAGGAACTCGAAGACGAGGTAGAGCTTGTGGCCATCGGCGTGGACAATGTTGAAGAGGCGCACGATGGTGGGGTCGCGCATCTCCTTGAGGAGGGAGATCTCGCGGATGGCGGTGGAGGGGACGCCCTCGTCCTCGGCCTCCAAGCGAATCTTCTTCAGCGCCACAATACGACCGCCATTGAGAAGGTCTCGGGCCTTGTAGACGACACCGTAGGTACCTGTAAAAGGAAGGTCAAGTCAGTATTTATTTGTGACAGGTGACAGCCGACCGGTGTTGCGTCATGTCAATCTGAGTCGACTGCCCAGGATGGCGTTGTCTGGGGCTTGCTTTGCTTACCTTCACCGATCTTCTCGAGCTTCTGGTAGTTCTCCATGGTTGCAGTGCGGCGTATTTATCCGGGAGATCAATTCGTAGGGGGAAAGACAAGCGAATTAATTGAGTCCGATCGCAGAGTGGCCCAAAGAATGTCGAAGGACGTTGTCACGATCGGAGTGGCCTTTGTTGTTCGGGTGGGTTCAGGTTCGTTGTGTGGTCGGTCACCTCAAAGTGTGGAGGGGCACAGCTGAGGGTCTCTCCGGGGCAGAGAGTGAAAGACGGGAGTCCAAAGGGAGGAACGTTGTCGTCGTCAGGGGGGCAACAAAGATGCACCACAAGAAAAAAGGCAAGAGGTGAAAACGCAGAAAAGTCGAGGGTCGAAGGGCCGTTACAAGGGGAGAATCTCCATGGGGTGTTGTCGTCGATGTCGGTCGCAAAGGGCCCAGGCGGGATGGGCGTTTTTCGTTTGGCGGATTGGGCGATGTTTTGTGGTGCTAAAATTGCAATCCGTTGTCGTTGTTTACTAGCAATGAAGAAAAACAAGGCGCGATCTGATCTCACCCAACCAAGGCCGCTGGAGGGAAGGGTCGCGTCTGCGGCAGGTGGTAGGTGGCCTGGGCTCCCCTGGTCATTGGTGGGCTGCCCGCGTACCTGCTGTGTAGAACCCCCCCTCGATAACGAGCTTATCCCTTATCCGATAGCGATAAGGTCACTGCTGATGGTGGGGTCACGGACTGGCTCACTCTTGATTTTGTACCGCAGAGTCACCAATTGTTCTCATACGATGCGAAGACAGAGGAGAGGTGAGAGAAAATTGCCCCGTTGGAATATTTCGTCGATGGACGACAAAATTCAATAACACTCATTTAATTTTATATTACCGATACGGTTTTCTCATACACCTCCGAGACCCATTCACTCTCCTCATCATGACGGCTGAAATTGTCGAGCTCGACGCTCATGAGCAGCCCTCGGAGGCGATGCGGGCAAAGTGGAAAGGATACTCCAGAGCAGACCAAAAAGAACTCATAAATGGAGATTCTCTTGATGATCCGAGATCACCAGAACAAGCTGGGAAATTCTCACAGGCTGGCAAGATTTCGGTTGATCAGCTGGCCGCTGCTTTCTCACATTTGGGCCCGCATGCCGTCGACACATCGTCACTCAAAGAAGTTCCCATCTTATATCACTCACTTCTGCCAGGTACTTCCTCGAATCTATGTAACTTCAAACATAAAGAAATTTTCTGACCCAAGTCGCTCAAGGCCTCCTCATCGTACCGGACTTGGTTCCTCCAGAAGTGCAAAAGACCCTGCTCTCACTCATGATCAACCGAGATCTCAGCGTCCCAACACACCAAACCAATCTTCACCTCCACTATGACCTCCCCTACCCAAAGGCCCAAGACGGATCCGCCGAATCCTTCTTCTCATACCCGCCCGAGCCAACGCCCATATTCACCCCCAAGGACCCCTCCGTTCACAAGCCCCTATCGATCAAGCAGGTCATGGAGCGCCGCCTTCACTGGGTCACGCTAGGCGGCCAGTACGACTGGACGAACCGCATCTACCCAGAAGAGCGCCCGCCCCAGTTCCCGTCCGACATTGCCAACTTTCTCGAGACAATCTTCCACGAGACCCTGGCCCAGGCCGCCATCGTCAACTTCTACACGCCCGGCGACACGATGATGATGCACCGCGACGTCAGCGAGGAGACGGACAAGGGTCTCGTCAGCCTGAGCTTCGGCTGCGACGGCCTCTTCATGATTGCGCCCAACGAGCCGGACAAGATTTCGGAAGAGGCGAGGGCTACGGGGAAGGAGTACCTGCTTCTCCGTATCCGCTCCGGCGACGCCATCTACATGACCAAGGACTCACGGTTTGCGTGGCACGGCGTGCCAAAGGTCATGAAGGGTACTTGCCCCGATTACTTGGCTGACTGGCCGGCAGAAGATGGAAAGCACGAAGACTGGAAGGGCTGGATGCAGAACAAGAGGATCAACCTCAACGTAAGACAGATGAGGGACTGATGCCAAAAACATCGAGCCAAAGACAAAAAACGAGAAAACAATGCAAAAAGGTGATTTCTCACTACCTGGATTACTCAATTTCTTTTTAGTTCCATGATTATATCCTGGCCTCAATCACTGCACAGTACACACGGTTCACCAGTCCCAGACTTTATGAGTGCACCAAAGAAGCCTCAAACAAACCCCTCAGCTGCTCCCTCTCCTTCTGCAACTCCGTCTCCAACCCAGGCGCCAGCATCAACACTCTAGCCTGCGGGATCGTTCCCTCGACAAGGTCGTCCAGGTGTTCCGTACCGAAGCCCAGTTCCTTGATACCGGCCGGCTGATCACCCAGGTCCGCCAGGAACTTGGTCAGCGCGTCGGCCAGGACCTTTCCAGCGTCCTCCTTGCGCACGCGCGAGACGTCGACGCCGAAAGCCTCGGCCGCCTGGAGATGACGCTCCGGGTTGGAGGCGCCCGTGAAGCGGAAGACGGCGGGCGCTGTAACGGCCACGGAAACACCGTGCGGAATGATGGGGTAGGAGACCTTGTATCCCGCGTGCTGGTAGCCCGGGTTCTGGCCCGAGATGGGGTATGACATGCCTGTGTTATCTCATATTAGGGGGGGAATCTTTCGTTAGGGGTGTACTTTGAGGAACATACCGTGGCAGAGATGGACACCGGCATTACCGAAGCCGACACCGGCGAGCGTCGCGGCGAGCAGCATCTCGCTCTGCGCCTCGTAGTCGTCGGGGTTCTTGACGGCACGGGGCAGGTACTTCACAGTAGCTCTCAGCGCATGGAACGAGAAGACGTCGCTGATGGGGTTGGCGCCCTGGTACGCGGGTCTCAGAATGGGGTTCTTGGGCCGGGGCGTACGCTCGTGGTAGGGGATCGCCGTCCACGATTCCAGGGAGTGGCAAAGCACGTCGAGACCGGAGGCGGCTTTCACGGCCGAGGGCATCGTGCGGGTGTTGAGCGGGTCACAGATTCCGAGAGTAGGCTTCAGGTTGCGGTGAGCGACGCCCGTCTTGGCGCGCTTGGAAACCAGGTCGAAGATGGCGGTACCCGTGGTCTCGGAGCCGGTTCCTGCGGTGGTGGGCACGGCGATCAGCGGCTTTAAGGCCTTGTCCACGGGGCGTCCGTTGCCGAGGGGCGCGTTGACGAAGTCGAGGAAGGGCGCCTCGGGGTAGCACGAGTACAGGTTCATCAGCTTGGCGGTGTCGATGACGGAGCCGCCGCCGACGGCGAGGAAGGCGTCGGGCGCAAAGGGCCGGGCCCATTCGATGGCCTCGCGGATGCTGCTGTCCTTGGGCTCTACACGGGTCTGGTTATAGACCTTGTAGTTGATGCCCTCACGGTCGAGGGCCTCGCGGACCTGCTGCATGGCGAAGAGGCCGTCGACGACGGGGTCCGTGACGACGGCCACGCGCTTGGCGCCCATGTTGGCAAAGTCCATGCCGACTTCTTGCGTGGAGCCGGGGCCGAAGCGGATGGAGGAGGCGGCCATCTCAAAGGCGTACTCCTTCTGCGGGCCGTCTACGGGGGTGGCATAGCCGCGTTTGTTGCTCGTACGGAGGGGCCTCGGCGTGAAGTTCAAAGGGTTGTGGTGGTGGTGATGGCCGGGGTTGGTATGGCAGGGGCATGATGGCGGATGTGCCTGGATTGTCCGCAGGAGGGACACGGCACGAGACGCCGCCTGTGACCTTGTGTGAGTGAGGGATCTATCTTGAGAGGGGAGCAAGTGCTTACGTTGGGGATGACCCGAAGTGAGGGCGTCATGGTTAATTGTGAAAGGATATGTGAACGGTCAATGGAATGGTTACACCGGATAGTCTATAAGATGACGGCTGATAGGACGCTCACTCTACGCAAGATGTGAGAAAACAGGAGAGAAGGTGTGTGATGAAGCTGCTGCAATGCTAGGTGAGAGAAAGCGATGTCGGATTCGAAGTCCCGCGCCTCCTCCGCACAGGGCTCTCAGACTGGCCAGGGAGCTTGGTAATGATGGTCACTCCGGGGGTTGGAGCAGCTTCCCCGCATTCGGACCCCACTTGCCGGCCGAGCGATCTGTGTGTGGGGCCCGTTTGCCGAGGTACATGTACCTGATTACCTCCCTTTTCCGTCCGCATTGATTCATCACCCTACTTTTAGTCCATTAACTACAGAAGTTATCTTTGAGAGATGCCTGGTTCTAGGCTTCCTTTCGAGGGGCCGCTGAGGGTTTTAAATTCCGTCAGCATCAAACGTCAGGAACGCGAGTACACACGGAGTGTTAGCCCGCGCTGACGGCAACGTAAGCGGAGTTACGTCCACAGTGAGGTAGCGGCACCACTTGTGCCAAATCCACCTGCCCAAAGAAGCTGGCCGAAGGAAGTGAAACCACGCGCGATCTCCAGGCATTCGTAAAAGTTCTGGCTCGGACTTCGTTCGACGACGCAATTGGCCAATGGCTCCACGATGATATCCTCTCATGCTGATGCGGCCTGTATCAATTGGTCGATGCCATTCGATCCTTCATCGGCGAAGAAAAAAAAAAGATATCTCAAACGTTGACAAGATTGCGACACGCCACTTACGTTTGCTGACCATAATGTGTCCACGATTGCGAAGAGGTATAAAGACTGTGGTTGCGGCTCTACAGCTAGAACCCTGAGAACAGAGTGGTTTGACTTCTCACATTCGACTTCCACTCTATAGCAACTCAACCATAACCATCAAGATGGCTACACAATCAACTCCCCGCGGCCGCATCCGCGATGTCCTACCCAACCTCGACCTCGGAAGATGGCCGGCAGGACCCAAGAATTCCATCACCGATATTCCCGGCGTCCTCGCCTCAACACAGAGCATCCGCACGGAGGAGGGAGTCAACACGGGCGTAACAGTCATCCTCCCCCGCCGGGAATGGTTCAAGGAGGCCTGCTACGCCGGCATCTTCCGCTTCAACGGCTCCGGAGAGCTGACCGGATCCCACTGGATCGAGGAGACCGGTCTCCTCGCCAGCCCCATCGTGCTGACCAACTCCTTCTCGGTGGGCGACGCCTACCGCGGCATCTACGAGTACGCCATAAAACACTACTCCAACGAGAACGGGGAAATCGAATGGTTCCTGCTACCCGTCGTCGGCGAGACCTTTGACGGGTTCCTCAACGACATCTCCAAGTTGGCCGTCACATCTGCACACGTCGCAAAGGGCATCGAGACCGTGACGGACGACCCTGTGCCCGAGGGCAACACGGGCGGCGGCACGGGCATGATCTGCCACTGGTTCAAGGGCGGCACCGGATCCTCATCCCGCGTCGTGCCGGGGATCGACAGCGAGGGCAACGAGACGTCTTACACCGTCGCCGCGCTCGTGCAGGCCAACTACGGCAGGGCGGCCCATCTCCGCATCGGCGGCTTCCCCGTCGGCCGCACCCTCGCAAAGGAGAAGAAGGACACGCTGGCCGAGGTCATGGCGCACAAGGACAAGAAGGACGGCTCCATCATCGTCACCATCGCCACCAACGCGCCCCTGACGCCCATCCAGTGCCAGAGGCTCGCCAAGAGGGCCACCGTCGGGCTGGCGCGCGTCGGCGGTTACGGGCACAACCCCTCGGGCGACATCTTCCTCGCCTTCTCTACGGGCAACCGCATCCCCGTGCAGACGCTGACGACGGAGACGCAGGAGGTGGACCCGTTCAAGGCCAAGGCGCTCAAGGTTGAGTCGATTGACGACACGAGTATCAATGCGCTTTTGGAGGCGGCGGCGGATGCGACGGAGGAGAGCATCTACAACGCCTTGTCTTCGGCCGAGACCTTGAAGGGTTTCTTGGGACACACGGTTGAGGAACTGCCTCTGGATCGTTTGAAGGAGCTCATGCAGAAATACGCATATGATTCGTAGGAATTCAATTGGTCTACCCAGCAAATTAATTGCCCACTTCTTGTATCGTTTCAGTGGCTGACGAAGTTCCCTTTCCCATCCAATCTTCGTGTGTGTCTTTCCTGGAGTGACTGTATCCCGGACCCATCGATCGTGCCTCACTTCCTCCTCACGAAGCGTCTATTCAGACTTGGCCACTCCTTTCCCCTTTCCGGCTAAGGTATCGTGCAGTTCCTGAGGTAGAAGGGCGCTTATGGCCGCGAGGACAGTATTTGTCTGCTCCAAGAGCGACTCGTGCGCTACGGCGCTGAGGTACTCCTCGGTTTGCAAGGTCAAATCGAGCAAATTACCGGCTAAATCGTAGACTTCCATGATGGCGTCTCTGAGCTCCTCCTAATGGGCCCTCTAGATCTCTGGTGTGTTATGGACACTCAAGGGGCGCGCGACGATTTTCAGCCTGTTGAGGAGGCTAAAGAAAGCGTTGAGGCTTTGGATTAGGGCACTACTATGCTCTCGTGTCAACCTGTGTAAGCTAGAAACACTTCCTTGTGAATGTTGACTCACGCAGTTTCGGAGAGTCGATTGACGGCCTTCGTGGCGAGTACACGCATCTCCCCCTCCGAGAACTTGGATGGACCACTGCTGTCCGCGCTCTCTTGGATGGCCGCCTTTTTGACTGGGGATGATCCAGACGACATGGTAAACTGGTGCGATAGCTCTGCTCAATGTTGAAACTGGGGTCGGTCGGTTGGGCTTCGATGGTGTTGTGAACATACGCAAGTTCTATACTGAGATTGGAAGCAACTGCCAGAGGTGAACAGGTAGCAAAAAGAAGGAAACCATAGACTTGATCTGAGTTTTTGTGACCTTCTTGATCGTAAGTACGTGGCATTGAGGCTTTGGATAAGGTAGGCAGGTTCCATGAGCATCGTGCTGGAAGGAGTGAGGCGTGTGACATTATATCCTCAACGAAACGGATGCCACGCGGAACATTCTTTCACTCTGTACGAATATAATGCCATTGGATAGAAGCACTTGGCGTTCTTCTAAGTAGTTTCTCCTTGAATCTGAGGGATTCACTAGAGAATGGCATGCAATATTTGTCCAATTCATCAGAGGATAATTCGTAGAGGCTGATTGGCAAAATATGCGTTTGAATGCCATGCGTCTCTTAATCAGCTTTCCTGGGTTTCTGTCTATCTCGTCTAGAAGTCCTAGCTTGGATGTACTATGGTATAATGGTCTTGTATAATTGGGATTCAAACACATATCTTATTCGTGCAAAACACCCGCCAGGTTCAGATCTTAAGTCATGTCCAGATGCCGGAAGCCTCTCCCATCTTTCTCCATAGCCTAAGCAAGGACTGCTAACAGGAAATCAATGACCAAAATAGGATTGTATTATCTGATTCTGGTGTCAAATCATCAACGACCTCAGGTCCAGATGTTGCCCTTGGACTCGTTTCCCTGCAACTTGAGCCGGGGTCTGCTCGTTTGACTGACTCCGGCGTACAGTAGTAATCACGTTTCAAGCAATACAAGCTCGAAGATATCGCATAATCCTGCAGTTCAGATTGGTTCCACCCTCATATTTCGTTGTGATTTTCCGTAGAACCGTTGACCAACAGGCATTACATCCAGCTGGCTAGGTCAAACCGAATGCCAGCGCATCGTTGTCATCAAGGCATTCTTCGGTAAGAAACAGATATACCTCTAAGTTTCAGAGCTTTTAGAAACATGGAAAGTCCACTCGACCGTCTTTCCAGAGTTCAAATTAGACCACTTTTGCAGCATCGTGAACACCGCTCAGGGGCTCAGGGGTAGCAGTGCGAGAATACAGTGCTGAGTTGATCACGGCACAGCCCGCCTGGGCAGGGAAAGCACCCCTCCCCCCGCAGGTCGCTCTGCCCCTCCATCAAAGGCGGTGAGTCAGGGCAAATGAGTCAATGGCACTACCCCGCCGTAGCCAATGCACTGCTGCCCCTCGTCCCGGCATTAAATAATTTTGACTGGTAAAACTTCGATTGCGAGACGCAAGACAAATTTGGTGAGTCAACCTCCGTTCCCTGATATAACGACGGGAATTCCCCCGCACACCCTCCCCCAGATTCTGTTTACTGACAAACATCGTGTGGACACAGCAAACCGCAATCATGGCCGACTCAAGTGCTCCCGAACCCCCCACCGAGCAGGTCAAGGACCTCAAGGTCGAGGAGACCGCCAAGCTTCTCAAGGATGAGGTCACCGGCGAGATGGTCTCCAAGACGGAGCTGAAGAAGCGCCAGAAGGCCCGCGAAAGAGAGGCTGCTAAGGCTGCGAAGGCCGCCGCTGCCCCTCCCAAGCCTGCTGCTGCCAAGAAGGGCAACGCTGAGGCCGACGAGAAGAACCTGGACCCCAGCCAGTACTTCGAGAACCGATCCCGCGCCATCAACAAGTGCGTATTTCCATGGAGGAGAACAGACGTGATAAAGTGGTTGCATGGGCTGACAGTATGACGATAGGCTGCGCGAGACCAAATCTCCCAACCCTTACCCCCACAAGTTCCACAGTGAGATCTGCAAACACCATTATCCCTGGACTTTTATACTGATACCGTTGCAGCCGACTACGACTTGCGCAACTTTGTCAAGGACTTTGGTCACCTCAAGTCTGGCGAGCATGACAAGGAGAAGGTCGTCCGTGTGGGCGCTCGTATCTACAACAAGCGTGCCTCCGGCAACAAGCTCTTCTTCTACGATATCCGTGCTGAGGGCGTCAAGGTCCAGGTCATGGCTCAGGCGCAAGAGGTTGCAGAGGGAAGCCCGTCATTCGAGGACCAGCACGTCCACCTTCGCCGAGGCAAGCATTGAGTTTCTTCATTGGGTGGGGAGCATGAGATACTGACCGCGCATAGGTGATATTGTTGGTATCATTGGATACCCTGGCCGTACCGCACCCAAGTCCAAGATCGAGAAGGGTGAGGAGGGCGAGCTCTCCATCTTCGCGACCGAGTTCATTCTCCTTACCCCCTGCCTGCACACCCTTCCCGACGAGTACTACGGCTTCAAGGACCACGAGGAGCGCCACCGCAAGCGTTACCTTGATCTCATCATGAACGATAAGAGCCGCCAGATTCTCATCGCAAGATCCAAGATGGTCACCTACATCAGACGTTTCTTCGACGACAGGGACTTCATCGAGGTCGAGACACCCATGATGGGTCCCATCGCTGGAGGTGCCACCGCTGCCCCCTTCAAGACCCACCACAACGACCTCGACATGCAAATGTTCATGAGAATTGCTCCCGAGCTCTACCTCAAGGAGCTCGTCGTCGGTGGCCTTCACCGTGTCTACGAGCTTGGCCGTCAATTCAGAAACGAGGGCATCGACTTGACGCACAACCCCGAGTTCACCACCTGCGAGTTCTACCAAGCCTTTGCCGACGTCTACGACATCATGGACCTGACCGAAGAGCTCGTGAGCGGCCTCGTCAAGCACGTCACTGGTGGCTACAAGACCAAGTTCCACACCCAGCACGGTGAGGTCTACGAGGTCAACTGGGAGAAGCCCTGGAAGCGCTTCGAGATGATTCCCGAGCTCGAGAAGGCCACGGGCGAGAAGTTCCCCCCCGCCGACCAGCTGCACACTGCCGAGACCAACGAGTTCCTCCAGAAGGTCCTCAAGAAGATGAACCTCGAGTGCTCACCGCCCCTGACCAACGCCCGCATGATCGACAAGCTTGTTGGCGAGTACATTGAGGAGCAGTGCGTCAACCCCTCCTTCATCTTCGGCCACCCGCAAGTCATGAGCCCTCTCGCCAAGTACCACCGCGACATTCCCGGTCTGTGCGAGCGCTTCGAGGCCTTTGTGTGCAAGAAGGAGATTGTCAACGCCTACACCGAGTTGAACGATCCCTTTGACCAGAGACTGCGCTTCGAGGAGCAGGCCCGCCAGAAGGACCAGGGTGACGACGAGGCCCAACTCATTGACGAGAACTTCTGCATGTCTCTTGAGTACGGCCTGCCGCCTACCGGTGGCTGGGGTATGGGTATCGACAGAATGGTCATGTTCTTGACCGACAACTACAGTATCCGTGAGGTGCTTGCCTTCCCCTTCATGAAGGAGGAGAAGCAGGGTGAGAAGAAGGCCTCCGCGGCTGAGGTCGTCGGCGTCAAGCCTGTCCCCGAGGAGGGAATTGGTAAGTGATTTTCTGCTGCAGCAAGGGTCTGACTAACAATGCATCACAGCCCACAAATAGAGAGTTCTCAAGATGGCTGGGATCGGATGTCAAGACGAATCGCCCTGTATGATTGTCTACAAGTGACGCACGCGGAGAAGATAAAAAGAGAAAGTGTACGCCCCCAGTGATATCCGGCAGACGTTCCATAGTCTAGAGTTGAGCTTCTATTAAAAAAAATGAACAAAATGTTTTTGAATGGGATAGACTTAAAGTACATAATGACCGCCTCAAAGGGCTGGCCATGCCCATCCGTTGTTGCTACAGTGTTATACATATCTACTTGCTTTTGTGTGTATCGTACGTGCCATAATGCAAAAAATGCTGTCGCTGCCATAATGCAGTTAAACCAAATAATGTAAAACTGTAACTCTGTAGGGAGTAGGTCGCAAGTCATTGAGAGAATGGACTCGGGCCTAGGATCGCCTGCTGTACTTGATAGCCTTCGCCTTGGCCTTCATCCGCTTTTGGATCATGGCCAGGGTTGACTTTGGCACGCGCAGACGATGTCCGAGGACCAAGGCACCAGAGAGCAGCGCCAAGGCGCCGGCCTGATGCGCGGCGGCCAAGGGCACGGGGACGATGTAGATGAGGGTGCTGATGCCGAGGGCGGCCTGCATGAGGACGAGGTGGACGGTGCCGAGGACGCCCTTCTTGACGTTGGCGGGGAGGGCGGCGGCGACGCGGCGGGTGCGGGAGTAGGCGAAGAGGGAGAGGATGGAGCAGAGGGTGGTCATGGCGAGGATGCGGTGGTCGAGCTGGACGGTGCTGGGGTTCTCGAGCATGTTGCGCCACCACAGGTCGGAGCCGTCCTCCTTGCGGGAGTAAAACTTGTCCCAGAGCTCGCCCGAGGGCGGGGTCAGGCCGAGGCCCATGTAGGGGAACTCGTTGTAGATGAGGCCTGCGTCGAGGCCGGCGACGAGGGCGCCGGACATGGCGGTGGTGAAGACGAGGGCGACGAGGGCGAAGGAGAGGCGGCGGAAGGTCTTAATGGCCGGGTTGCGGAGGGCGGCGAGGGCCTTATTGGCGGCGGCGGGGTCGGCCAGCAGGCGGCGGGTGCGGAAGACGGTGAGGGCGGAGAGGAGCATCCAGGAGTAGCAGACGAAGGCCGTGGCGAGGTGGGCGGTCAGGCGGTACTGGGAGACGCGCGGGTGGGAGCCGGGGGCGAAGAGGTCGTCCTTGAGGCCGGACTTGACCATCCACCAGCCGATGAACCCTTGGAAGGCGATGAGGCAGGAGATGCCGCAGAGATTGACGGCCATCTTGGGGGTGACGCGGCGGCGGGCGATGAAGTAGAGGGTGGGCAGGACAAAGGACATTCCGATGAAGCGGCCCCAGAGGCGGTGGGACCACTCCATGAAGTAGATCTTTTTGAACTCGGCCAGGTCCATGTGCGGGTTGAGGAGCTTGAATTCGGGGGAAGCGCGGTACTTTTCGAACTCGGATTCCCAGTCTTCCTGGTTCATCGGGGGCATGGAGCCGGTTACGGGACGCCATTCGGTGATGCTCAAGCTGCGTTGGAAAGAGGTTAGCTGTTGTTTCCCTGGAAAACAGTCAAGGGAGAAGTATCATTACCCAGATTCAGTCAGTCGTGTGAGGCCACCCCAGACGACGATGCCAAAGACGCTGACGGCGCTGCCGACGAGCCAGTATCCCACAGACTTGGAGTTCGTCTCAGGCCACACCCTCTTCTTGGTGGCCTTCTTGGCCTTGGCCACAGCCTGCGCTGCAATCGAGGCGGACGGCTTGTCTGCGATGACGGCGTTGCTGCTAAAGTTGAGCGGCGCCTTGGTCTGGGTGAAGCTCCGGGTCTGCTGCTGGGATCGTACGATGGTGTCGAGGACGCGGGACGGGGACGAGCGCCATTGCGGCTGCTGGCACTGGCATTGGCGGCACACGAAGAGCGAGGGGGATGCCCTCACGGTGAGCCTCCGCAGGCCTGTTGCGAACGACGCCATACTGGTGGTGGTGGTGGTGGTGTTTGCGGTGTTTCCAGAGCGCAATTGGAGGTGGAGGAGTGGAAGTCGTAGGTATAAATGAATCATAGAATAAATTATTTTGGAAATCCAGGGCAGCCGAGTGGTCGGACTTCCCTGGCTGGTCAGTTCCGGGTCCCTTCGGCTTGATCAGTGTGGAAAGTGGGCCCACTCGTTCGATCGCGCAAAAGGTCCCCTGGACTCTGGAGTCGGCCTGGACGGTCAGTGGACGCCGGTGGGCAGCGGCGCGGAACAGAAAACTGGAGACCACTGGAATCCGACACTTTGAGGATCGAGCAGGGGTCCGGGTCTCCAATGTGTGCCCCGCTGTAAATTTCTGGCTCACCGCCTTGCGCCCACCATGGCAGAATTTGAAAAAGTTGCCCATGCTCGCTGCTCTGGGGAAGCACGAACTGTGTGTGCGCTACACCGAACTGAAGTGGGACAAGACCGACGACTTTTCAACTTTTGTTCCGGCGTCACTTCTTTTGCAACAAATCAATAATAGTCTTTTCGTGTAGTCCACACCCACAATATGCCCCCCGGAAGGCAATCCCACGGGCGGCAAGCCCACGGCCGACCTCTGCTCTCCAGCAAGCCGGCGGCAAAGACCTTCCGCAAGTCGAAGAATAAGGCCCAAGTCAAAGCTCTCGACGCCTTCACCACCGCTTCCGAACTATACGCACCCAAGGAGAAGCGCACACCGCGCTTCCGCGAGATCGAAGCCGCACCGGAAGCCAGGAAAAAGCGCCGCGCCGCCGACGATGACGACGACGAAGATGGGGAGGACGACGAAGACGAGGATGACGACCAGCCCAGGCGGAAGAAGGCTAAGCCCTCTGCTGGTGGTGCAGGCGGTGACTCTGATGAGTACCAAAGCGACAGCGACGGAAACGAGTGGCACTACGGCGTCAACGAGGACGAGGATTCGGAGCTAGATAGTGACGAGGCCTTTGGCGATAGCGATCACGAGGACTTCCAGGGCTACGCATTCAGCGGTAGCAAGGGAAAGAAGAAGAACCAGGTGGGTGGCGAACGAAGCATTTTGATATGCCCACGAGAGAGCTCCCACAGTTGACTGAGATTACGCAGGACGATTCAGAAGAGGAAGACGACGAAGACGACGACGAGTCCCTCGGCGAGGACGCGATAGACTTGGCCCAAGCCCTCGACGAGTACGAGTCCGACGAGTCCATGGCAGACCAGGACGGCCAAGACGACTCGGACGCCTCAGACTCCGAGGCCGAGAGCCCGCCCTCCTCGGACGAGGACGAAGACGACCAGGAAGCGGACCCCTCCAAACTCGGCGATCTCCAAAAGTTCATCGCCGGCTTCGGCGGCGGCGACGACGAAGACAAGGACGCCGCGCCCACGAAGCAGAAGCAAAAGATCAGCTTCAAGGACCTCGGCCTCTCCGGCGTCAAGGACGCGCAGATGCGGAAATCCGTCAAGCTCATGGCCAAAGAGGAAAAAGAAGCATCCCGCCCCGGCGCGGGCAAGAAGCTCGAGGTGCCCCTGTACAAGCGCCAGCAAGACCGCCTCGCGCGCGCGGCGGCCTACGAGAAGACGAGCGAGACCATCGGCCGGTGGCAGGAGACGGTGAAGCAGAACCGCCGCGCCGACCACCTCGTCTTCCCGCTGCCGCAGAACGCCGCCGACGAGGGGCTCGACAACCGCGAGCTGCAGGCCATCACGGCCAAGAACTCGACGGGTAATGAGCTCGAGCAGACGATCCTCAACATCATGCAGGCGTCCGGTCTGGCGATGAACAAGCAGGAGGAGAACGCGCGTGCCAAGGCCGAGAGGGAGGAGGGCATGTCGAAGGAGGAGCTGCAGGACATGATTCACCAGCGCCGGCGCGAGAGGGAGCTCGCCTCGCGCGAGACGAAGCGCGCGGCGCGCATCAAGAAGATCAAGTCCAAAGCGTACCACCGCGTCCACCGCAAGGAGAAGGAGCGCGAGGCGGCGAAGCTCAAGGAGGCCATGGCCGAGAATGGCGACGTCGAGGTCGACTCCGAGGCCGAGCGGGATGCCCAGGACCGCGCGCGGGTGCTGGAGCGCGTCGGCGCGAGACACAGAGACTCCAAGTGGGCCAAGCTGGGGTCGTCCAACAAGCGCGCCGTCTGGGACGACGAGTACCGCGCCGGTCTGCACGATATGGCGCGCCGCGAGGAGGAGCTGAGGCGGCGCAAGGAGGGTCGGACGGGTGATTCCGACGGGGAGGAGGAGGAAGAGGACAGCGACAGCGAGGACGGATCCGAAGACGGGGAGGGCACCGGCCGCCGCAGCGGAAAGGAGAACAAGAGACTCCTGAAGCAGCTCGAGAGCATCGACAACGAAGAGGACGACGGCCCCAAGTCCGACCTCATGAAGATGAAGTTTATGCAAAAGGCCGAGGCGCAGCAGAAGAAGGCAAACGACGAGCTCATTGCGCAGATCCGTCGGGACCTGGACTCGGGCGGCAGCGATGACGAGGAGGAGGACGAGGTCACGGAGGTGGGACGCAAGAAGTACGGCAGCGCCGCGCAGCCCGCCATCTCGGCCCCGGCGCTGTCGAGGAAGCAGAAGAAGGCTGCCGCCGCCGCCGCCCGGGGTGACGATGTCGACATGGAGGACGACGACGATGCGCCCAACAACAGCGCCGTCAACACGGGCTACTCCCTCACAGCCGAGCCCTCGACGACAGGCTCAGCCTGGTCCTCTGGCCCGCGCAAGAAATCCGCAAAGACGGGCGGCAAATCCAGCGGCGCGCGCGTAGAGGACCTGGACAACTCCCTCGCCATCACAGCCTCCTCCTCCTCAAAGCCCAAATCAAAGTCAAAAGCAAACAAATCATCATCAGCAGCAGCCGACGACACCTCCTCCGAAGACTCCGACTCCGACTCCCCCGACTCCCACCTCCCCCTCGCCATCCGCGACATCTCCCAAATGGACAAAGCCTTCGCGGGCGACGACGTCGTCGTCGACTTCGCGCGCGAAAAGGAAGCCATCCAGACCGCCGACGACGACAAGATTGTCGACAACACGCTCCCCGGATGGGGCGGCTGGGTCGGCGACGGCGTGAGCGCGCGCGAGAAGAAGCGCCAGCAGGGCCGGTTCGTCACAAAGGTGGAGGGCGTCAAGAAGGCGAACCGCAAGGATGCAAAGTTGGAGAGGGTCATCATCAGCGAGAAGCGCGTTAAAAAGGTATGCTTTTCTTCCCCCCCCCCTTTATTCCAGACTATTTTCTGGCATCTCTCTTTTCCCTCATCTCTCGTTTCGATACTTCATCTCTTAAAGTGAGATTTCATTGCTAATATTGCTTCATAGAACGACAAGTACCTCGCTACCCAGCTCCCTCATCAGTTCGAGTCCAAGGAGCAGTACGAGCGCTCGATCCGCCTGCCCATGGGTCCGGAATGGGTCACCAAGGAATCTCACCAGGCGGCGGTCAAGCCGCGCGTGCTCAAGAAGCAGGGCATCATTGCCCCCATGTCCAGACCGACAATGTAAAGACAGAGGTTGTTCGGGGATTACGGAACGTAGAGGGGATGGACACTGGGTGTTGGAGACAACCATTTTCTTATTATTACATGCTACTACCCCAGATAGATCACGTCATGACACTCTCTATCTTCAGGACCATAGTTCAAGGCGTCAAGGGCAAATACAAAAAAGTGCAATTCCTGGTTCTTCAGACGATAATGGTATATTCTCTCTTATTCGGAACAAAGACTAGCGATTACGGACCTTGCGAACCAATGATTTTTTCTTTCTTTCTCTGTTCCTTTGCTCCGTTCAATTTTCTCCGTTTCTGCGGAGAGACCCAAAACCTTGGCCTCACAAGCGAAAAAGCCACACCAAGGGAATATAATACAGTTCGGACTACGTACACAAGGGAAATGCGCACCGGGGGCGCATCATCCCCAAAGATAGATTGTTCAGTCATTCGGTGTCTGTGGGCTGGATGTGACTTTTGGGTATTGTCCCGTAATCGACATAGCGCCAAGACGCCTACTCGAATACAGTGGTAGGCTTGGTTTGTTTGCTGACGTAGACAAGGCAGTCGGGGTGGGACAGCGCCTTGCGAATTGCTTTTCCGTAACTTTTGGCATTCCAGCGCTTAGTTACCTCAACCCTGAACAACGGACAGCACCCGGTCGATAGCGTCGCTGGGGCTGACGTAGAAAGCCAAAGCGATAATGATGTACAAGCCAAGCAACATGGCACCCTCCAAGTAGTTGGACTTGCCGTCCTGGACAGTGTACGTAACGACCAGCACAGAGAATGCGAAGGCGACAGTCTCGAAAGTCTCAAAGTGGAGAGTCATGGGCTTGTCGAGAACAGCCCATCCGAGGATGACCAAGAACGGGGTAACGAGAAGGGCGATCTGGATGCTAGAGCCAATGGCAACACCCATGGCAAGGTCCATCTTGTTGCGGATAGCTACAACGACGGCCGTGACGTGCTCTGCCGCGTTACCGACGATAGGGATGAGAATAAGACCAATGAAATTCTTGCTAATGTGGGCGGTTTCGACAATGGGATCGATGCTTTCGACGAGGTAATCGGCGCAGATGGCGACCAAGACAGTGGTAACGACGAGAACGACGGCAGCCGCAATAGGGCCCATGATCGGCTCCTCAACCTCCTCCTCGTGGTGGTGCTGGGTCTCGGCATCGAAGAGGTTGGGATGAGTGCGCAGCTGGAACCAGAGGTACAAGACATAAAGCAACAGCAGGATGATGGCGGTACCGCGGGAGAGTACCAAGATGCTGTGCTCCTTCTCAGCGCTTTCGGCCTTGTCGAGGACCGAGTAGAGCTACGAGGGCATTGTTAGTCATTAAGCGCGGGGTTTCATACCCGGTCGGAAGTGCTTACCGTGGCGGGGATGACCAGCGATGCTGATGACAGCGTCATCAGCGAGCAAGTGGTCTGCGCCGTAGCAGAGGCGAAGCTCTGTTCCATGCCCTGGCCAGTAACTCTGTCGCGCATGTTGACAATTCCACCAAAGAAGAAGCACATGCCCATGACAAGCAGCAGGTTAGAGAGAATGGAGCCCAGCATAGATGACTGGACAACCTCGATTTGACCCTCCTTCAAGGCGACAATGCTGACAATCAGTTCGACAGCGTTTCCAAAGGTAGCGTTGAGCAGGCCTCCGAGGGCCTCGCCCAGCTTCATCGAGATTTGCTCAGTTGCAAAGGACAGAACAGCAGCGAGGGGGATAATGGCGAAGAAATTGATGGTGAAGACGGCGACTGGGCTCCAATGCAACTTTCCGGCCACAATGCCAATAGGCACCATGACAAGCAGGAAGTTGACATAGTCTGATAGAGAACGTTCTGTTAGCACACGGCGGCGCATAGTCACGCTATATCGCATGATTGAACTTACTGCTGAGAAGCGACACCTTGGTGACATGCCAGGCGTGCGATGAGTATCTTACGGCAGCATTGGGGCTGTCGGTGCCGGGTGTCTGTGTCGCGTTGAAGAGGAACTTCAGGGTCTTGTTGCCGCCGTCGCCGTTGACAATGTGGCTATCGTGGGATCCCGAGTGGTTGCCATTTGAAAGAAGAGGCGAGTTCTCATTCACGTCGCCTTCGCGGCCGTTGGGCTTGTTGGCTGTACCCCAGGAGCGGACCTGTCCGCGGAAATGTTGGTTGGCTGAATCGTCGGACATGGCGCCGTCATAATTAGCCGGAGCCCTGACCAGTATGAAGAAGAAGGATTTCCTGTCGCGCGGCTCGTGGATGTGACAGATGGGAAGGCGGATCGGATTTTGGGGGTAAGGCGTCCGGCGAGTAATAGAAAAAGGCGAGAATGGAAAAAGGAAGAGACAAGGGAGTGACGATCCACGCGCGGGATAGGGCGACCTGATAATTTGTGCGCCCGAATCCTAAAGGTATAGTGGAAGAATGGAAAAAGAGTAGCGGGTGGTGGGTGGTTGCGATGCCAGAGTGTGGCTTGGAGGAGGGAAAGATGGTGAATGACTTTCACCCCGTGGTAGAAATGACTTAGCGCGCCAAGGTGAAGGTGTCCAGGGGAGGGATGCAGCTTCTCTACCTAAGAACCTAGGACATGGGGCGGAAAGAAAGTCCAACGGGGCTTGCTGGGGCTACACTAAGGTAATGTCGCAGCGGAAGAGTGGGAAAGTGGAATAAGTGCGGCAAGGTAGGTAGGTTTGGTAGACGCAGGTAAACCATAAGGTAAAGTAGGTGCGAATGGAGAAAAGTACAAGGCGGGTTTCAAGGCAGAATAATACGAACGTGGGAGGTAAACGGAGATATTGTGCTCAGAGAGGTAACAAAGCAGGTAGAGAGAAGTCAGGTGGTAAAAGTGCGAATAAAAAGGTAAATCCGTAGATCAAGCAGGGAGAATGAGAATTGCAATGTACTTACACACCATGATGTCGCCTACGAGTGACTTGATGAGTTTGCTTGGCCTTTTTTTACCCTTACCTTGTTATCACGGCCGGCAGTCCTAAGCTGCAGACAAAGCTTTTGCGCGTGGGTATTTCCGATAATGATAGTCGCAACGGACCGGATGAGATTTCTGCTCGATGCCCTGTGCCTGCGCCGCCCGACGGCAAAGAGAGTGGAGTAAGGTAAGGTAGGTAGCGGACGATTCAGTGACGGCTTGATCCAATGGATGCAAGGCAATGGCAAGCAGTGTTGGGCTGCCAAGTCCAAAGTACAGAGGAATCTATGTGGACGGTGTATCGACCGGAGGGGGTCCAAGTGGATTGGGTCCTCGGGTCTTTGGAATTGAACGTGCGAGTGAGCGTGACGATGCGATGGATGCTGCTGCAGCACGACTGCAGGAGACTTGAAGCAGAGCGACGCGACTCGACGACGGGCTACGGGGAAGGGGGAGGGTGTTGCTGTGTCTTGACCGTTGAGAAAGAGATGGTGTGGAAGGGCAAGGCCAATTGGTAGCCTCTGCGGTGATGCAAAAAAAAAGGTGAGGCGGGCTTGGTATCGGGCGAATCTGTGTCTGGTTGATAGTAATTGATAGTGCTTGTAATTTGTTGCCAGAAAAGTAGCAACGGCAGCAATATGTTGTCCAAAGCCGTGTTCCAAGAAGTTCAGGCGATGGCAAAGGAGTCTTGGCTGGGGAGAAGGGTTGAACAAGAAACGAACACAGCCCCCTTTTCCTGTCAGGCTACTATGGAGAACGTGGGACGGATGCCGTGGTACCCAAAGAAAAGAGAAACAGGACGGGACGAAACAGACGCTCTGAGTCTCTGCTGCGAAAGTGGTGGTGCTTGGTGTGATTGTGGTGCCGAGAGGGAGTGACGGGGAAGAGGAACGACACTTTTGGATGCATGGGCGGCCTCCCGGATACATGCAAGGACGAAAGGTGCACGCCGTGTTAGTGCAAGGTACATGCAAACAGGTACATATCCAAACCAACATTTTACATATCAACCCATTGAAAACCCACTCAACGACGTCGGTATACGGATACACTACACTAGACTAGACCTGTTCAGCTTGTCAATGGCTGCTGAATCCAGCTTTACCGGCATTCAAGACACTTGTTGATTACCCCGGTATGACAGCATTGTACGGATCTACCTCACTAAAACACCGCCGGAAGGAGAAGCTTTGAGTAACCATGGGCCTTTTTTGCAGTGAAAACCACTTTACTGGGAGCGAGAAAGGCCCTCCCAAACGTCATACAACGGGTTAGCCAGTAGCGAACAGGTTTCAGTCTTTCCAAAGCCAAGGGGTGAGGTTGGGGTGATGTTGGCGGCGCCCAATGAGGAGCTTGCTAGGGTGCCAAGCGTGGCTGTGTTGTCTGGCGTTGCTTCTCATCTTTCTCCGCTGTTTCCTGTTCGGCGCCCGCCCACTTACCCTCTTGAGTAGTGAGCTAGGGAGCTTTCCCTGCATCCCTCCCTCCTTGAGTTGCTCCTGCACAATGTCACTTGTGAACTCACTCACTCCTTCCCTCCTTGCCTCCCACATTTCCGCCAGTAGGAGCGCCTTCCAATTCCCCAAGTGCGAAGGTTCCCATGAATACGTACCTGCTATCCATCACGCTACCGATAGCTCCCATGCTTTCCGTCATCGGTTGCTGTCAACTTTCCATTCCCTCGTCACCAGGAACACAATCCACATGCTACACGGCTCCTCGCATCGAAAAGAAGAGAGACCATCGTTATCGATACATTCATTGGACAACCCTATCAAAAACGCAAACACTATCGTTGCCCGTTAGTCGCCCACTCTCATCTTGTTCGAACCCAATGCTGCACGCCCGCCTCGCATTGCCTCAGCAACCCTCCAAACCTTCGAGTCAAAAATGATCAAGCTCAGTCTTGGCTTGACACTGCCTTTCCACAATTCCTCGTCTCGGCACGAAGCCGTCCCACTCTCAGGGAATTCGTCTTGACTTTCGGCTCAGGGGACCAGACGATATGCGACAAACAGCTCGAGCTCCAGCCCACTATTCACCATGGCACTCGCTACCCAATACTACGCTCGCACTGCTGTATCCGTCGCAGAGCCCCAGTTGCTGGCCCATTTTCGCCGCCCTCGACTTTGTCCCAAACTTCAAACGGGACCCCAAGTGCTGTGCTCGTCTGAAGATTGTTGCTTCGATTCAACCCTGAGAGTTATTTCGGTCGCAATACGGAGAGCATCCATACAACCTCGGGCTCAGATAGGGCGCCCAGAGTTCCATCTTACACCCAAAACGACAACGACGGCGACAAACAAGCTCCAGAGTCTACTCTCTGGCCAAATGCTGTTTTCGGTTGCCCTGCGAAACGCCTTGCCTTGGCTTGCTGAGGGTGGCGGGGGTCCGCCCTGTCCATTCGCTTTCGGAGTCCCCTGCACCGATCTACGGACCCCCCAATCCATCGCTGAATGCCATTTCGAACCTTGACCGGACATGGGGTCTACTCCCGTGAGGAATCCCCTTACGTTGGTCCCCTTATCGCCATGATTCGTTATCGATAAACTTCGCTGCCGCTCTACTGTGATCTTCATTATCACCAAAGCCTCGTTGCCAAGCATCGTCAGTCTTGGCCTTTCACTCAGCCGAAAAGGATTCATGTGCTCATTGCCACACACACAGCCTTGCCACCCGACAGTCCGACTCATGGTCTTCGAGCTTGGCATGTCTGCCTCGCAGTAATATTCAACTCGAACACTGCTCTACCTTAGCCTTTCCGACGTTACTTCCCCAACTCTGAATTGTGGGGACGGGCACGGAGGCTGGCCTGTCGCCGATTGATATTACTTCCTAGCCGAATCCCGAGTCATCCTCCACACCATGCTTCATGCGCGCGCTTTCACGGGAAATTCGTGCGCTGGCACCTTCACAGCCACCACCATCCATTTGACAGACACATCAACCCCCACTAAACTCCGGCAACGTTCTCTGATACGGTTATGCCATGGCACTTGCTGTCTGTTGCGTAGGGTGCTTCGTAAGAGGCACGTGGCTTTGAGGGCTTGGCCAGCCGGCTAATATAGCAAGGAGAAGCAGCAGTAGCTTCTCTCAATGTCGACGACTTGCCAGTAAGAAGATCTCAGAATCGACTTCATGGAGACCCGTTAAAACACCAACGATGAGCATGCTTGGCAAATCCTCGCAGACAAACACGGCCACAGCACTCATGCTTCTAAGCTGACTGCATCCACCGATGTTGGCAGAGCAGCGAGGTGCCGGCACAGCGGACTTGGTTCAGATCAAATCACATTCGGGGTAAGTCACCGTGCCTGTATTACTGCATCCGCCCAAACGCGGATTTCGTAAAAAGCGTGACGGTTACACGAATACCTTGCTACTCGAATTTCGTCTTATACCCTCGCCCCAACACGGGATGTCATCTCTGGTGCACTGTCAGTCAATGCTCTACGGAGCTGAAAGGCGTCGTACCTGAGCCAGCTGTGCCGACTTCCGAGTAGTAAGGATCACGCAACAGCTAGTAAGAGACTTGGCAGAACAGTCGTCAACGAGACCTTGCATCCATGGCGGCTTGTAGCTGCTGACTCTTCTTCAACATAAGGCCAAGGCAATTTACCTTACATGGCTCTTGATATAATACCATGCCTAATTCTCTGTCGCGATGCAGCAATATCGCAAGCCAAGTTGATGACCTTTCTGGGAAGTTAATTGCGCCTTCCTCTCCACATCCAGGACAATTTTCTGAATCTCGACAACTGGCACGAATGTGAAAGCTCGAAGCTCGATCCCCGTATATACCAAAGTAAGCACAGTGTTGACAGTCAGTGCGCGCAATTCGCTATACGGTGTTTGGATGCTATGTCTATGTGGCAGTAGACACCGGCATCTCGACACCATCTTTGCAACTCCAAGATCCGATACAGATCCGGCTGATCAAGCTGATCGTTTCTCTGCACAAGAGACCTTGACCAAGATTTTGTTCGCCTGCAGCCTGATTCTAACCAGCAGTTGCATTAAGCATTGTGGCGACCAAAAAGCTTAGCCTTCCGGCCCCCAATCTTTTTTGCTCTTCCCGTTCATTCGCACTTCGTACCCCTCGCTGCCCCCCCAAGAGCTAGAGAAGCCGGGGGCCCGTGTTACGTGGATGGGTGACGCGTCATCCGTGGCCCTGCCAAAAGAGAAACCCATCCGCCCCCCTGGGATTTTCTTGTCAATCTGCTGCTGCTGGGCTGCTCTCCCGCTTTTATCAATGATGGAGGGGTGGATCATGAAAATGCATGTGCCGTGTTTTTCCCTTGTTGTTTGCACGCCCCGAGCTCGTTGCTTGAGCTACCTTGAGGCTTGGGATGCTTAGCTGTCTCGCCCTTCATGCAGGTGAGGTGCACACGAGGCTCGGCTGATTTTATGACCGCTGCGAAATGCAGACCCTGCATTCTTCAGCTGTCTGTCCAACAATCTTTTTTGGATACCGGATGGATGTATTGCATATTTCCATCTGGTCACTTATTATGTACATGATTCAACGGGGTCCGAATGGTCGCCGTGTCTTGGCGGGCTCATTTCGTCTGAATTATTACCACGGTCGCTTATAATATCAGCCAGATCATTATGATCAGAGGACAGATGAACGGGTTTTGACGACTTGAGATGAGAAAGGGAGAGGCTTGGCATTTATTCACTCGGCAGGCACTTTTTTCTTCACTTTTGGGTACTCGGTATGGATACTCAAAAGACTGAAAGGTAATTGCAAAATGTTCCATTCTTCGTCATAAAAAAGATATAATTCTAAGTTCTGTTGGAGTAGGGCGTGTGTGTCGTAGGAATTTCGTGTCGTGTTTCTTCATTGAGGCATTACATTTGTTTTGTTGTTCCCATCTCTTCATTTCATGCTTCGTTGCTCGTTGTTGTTTCGTCGTTCATTACTTCATCCACGCGCAATAAGGAAAAAGAAATAAGAGGAAGCCGAATTCGAATGGTGCCGCCCTTCCAAATCTTCATGTCGTTCGTTTCATCCACCAGTCATGTAAGTGTTGAATTAGGACTGGTGTGTTTCCCACGCAAGGTGTTGAAAAACGTCTTAGACGTTGCCCATTACTGTGATATTGTGTCAGTATTCACCCTTCCTTGGACAAGGCTGAGATTTGATCGAGACTTACAAGCTGCATACGTCAAGTACCACGTCAAACTCGCGCCGCCGTCGATCCAGCTAGGATCAAAGTTGGAGCTGTTGAAGAAGTTCCACGCCGTCTTACCGTCAATCGTCGCAAGGTTTCCATATATGATACCCCTCCAGCCGCCCGCGATAGTATCGACGCGTCCGTTGCTAAAGTACACGTCCCACTCTTCCTGGACGAAGGCCGGCGTGCGGACAAAGGGCGAGGGCGCGAGGAGGGGAATCATATGGATACCTTGGATGAACTCGATGTTAGCGCCAAAGTAGGTCGTGTGGTCAATCTTGTTCTCAAAGAGGATGCCGGCCACCTTGTTGCCGATAAACTGGGGTGGCTGTACGACGTTGTCGCTCTTGTAGAGGTAGTAGTCCTGGAGGGCGCGGGCGATGATGGAGAGCTGGAGGTTGCTTCGCGATGAGAGCATGCTGTCGCCCGAGGCATCACCCCACATCTTGAGGGCGTAGGCGTGCATCATGTCTTCGGAGCTTGATTCTTGGTCCTGTTGTCCGTGATGTTAGTTCATGCGCTTCAGGCCTTGAGCAAAAGTTCAACTCACCTTTCCATCGTACGAGGCGTACAGACCATGGGCCCAGCTGTGGCCATGGTACCAGTCGAAAGCACGCCACGTAGGGAAGTAGGTATCTTGGGTACTGGGGTTGGCCACGTCTCGCACCAGGGCATTCACATAGTCCTTGTTCGCACTCAGCCAGCTCGGGTCCAAATGAGCAATGGCTGCGGCTGCAAGGATGTGGTAGCCATAGTGGAAATGGTGGTCATTGTACTGCGTGTTGCCAAAGTCGGCGCCGTCGTTGCCCGTGACATAGGTTGCCGAAGACACAACACCACCCCAAGCGCCTAGGTCTGGTTAGCGGGATGTATATATCCTCTCAAGAAACCGCAACTCACTCTCATATACCAGCGGATACTTTTGTTTGTTGGTAGCAAACGTGGCAAACGCTGCCTTGAGCCTGTTCAGGCCTGACTGCGCCAATGCTGGGTCGCCCAAAATGTCATTGATCACAATAATCAGTATGGCAAACTTGGCCAAGGCCTAGTTGCGAGTTAGTTGGAATGCTATACAGGCAATTGAAGTAGACTCACCTTTCCGCTGAAGTACATGGAGTCCAGATCAGACTGAGCCATCATGTCCTGGGATACCTCCTGGGCTGCTATCCCGCGGATCACGACTTTGGCATTGTCGGACAGGGTGGTGAGACTGCCCTTGTCAGGGCTCCAAGGAGCGAAACCCATGCTAACAGGCAAGTTCGACTCTTGCATCGTCCACTGATCAGCCAAGACGGCAGTTGCAATTCCCTTGGCGGGAGTCATGAGCTGAACGGGCTGAACACCGTTTCTCGTCGTAGAATCAAATGAGGAGACATGATGCGGCAGCGCGTACATGACCAGCTTGCCATCAGGATGACCATCCTTGGCAAACTTGAACGTGTACGAGCCCGTAGTGCCGCTCACTGAACCAGACAGCGCGACTGTCGTGGGATAGACACCGGCCGCCTGGTCAAGCAAAGCCTCTCCATTTCCGGGATCCTTGGCGACTTGAATGATCCCGTAGAATGGCTGCGTCGATTGGGCGAGACCGTTGTTGACAACCTGCAGGTTGAGCTGGGATCCGGTGGTTGCATATGCGTACAACCGCCAGATCTTACCGTCTTCGAGCTGGAAAGTGTACTTGGCAACGCCGGCCTTGGGGTCCTGCGTCACCCGCGTCACGGTCCTGAAGAAGACTCCCGTCCGGATCACAGGGGTGGCGCCGGCATACTGGGCTGTGATGAAGGGCATTCCTTGGACGAGGGGAAAAGAAACCGCCGGCACAGCTTGGGCATTCGGCTTTAGGTGAATTGTCGCAGAGAAGGCCGTGACGCTGTCGATTCCCACCGCGGTGTCCGACCCGAGCTCCTGAGCGCTGATTACCATTGATTGAATACCTACCGGGTTAATGAAATAAGACGCAGCTCCAGAGTCCGCCTTGGTCGGGCCAAAAACACGCTGGCTCGCTTCGATGTGGGAAATAGTCATGCCGTAGCTGGCAGCGGCCCCTCGTCCTGCCCCCCATGCTATGCCGTAAGGATAGGTGTACGTCGGCGCCGTCTGGTCTCCTAGGAAGAAGTTGGAGTAAAACTTGTTTGTCTGAAGCGGCGAGGTCGAGGTGATGCCCTTTCTCGGAACCGGATGATCACTGCGGGCTGAGATGGTGCCTGGAGGCGCCCCGGTACCAATGGGCTCGGAAAAGATGTCTCCGGAAGGCATTGGTGCGGATGGAAGTGGTGCAACTGAAGTAGCGGGCGCCGCTGTGTCGATGAGAGATGAAGGCGTCGGAATAGGGTTTGACATAAGAGGGCAAGACGTAACCTTGCCCGATGCAGTGAGACCAGTCGCAACGTATCCAGAAGTTTGAGGCGCTGTGTTGGTCAGAGATGGCAAGATGACTACTGTTCCGCTGGCTTCGGCGCTAGTGACGACGTTGGCAACCTGGGAGTTATCCAATACTGGTGCCGATGTTTGCTGTGATCCCTTTGTGGCCCTGACTGTTACGGTAACGTTCGCCGTCTCTGTCAGGCAAGCTATATCACGACTATCGAGGAGTAAAGCCCGGACGTTCAATTGGCCAAGAGACACCGAATCTGGGTGAGTATCGTGAAGGCGAACGTGTTGCTGGTGAAATAGGGCGAGGGCGTTCTCGCAGAGGAGGACCTGTATCAAAGTTAGCCTGAGGATCCCCATTTTCTTATGAAAGCCCGCCATTGCGGGGGAGGCAATGATCTTATCGTGTTGGTATGAGGTTGTAGAGGATGTTCAAGCCTGTTTCTGGCTTTTGGGGGTATGTTAGGTAGCGCGTGGCAGGGAGAGAAGTTCCTCAATTCTGCATGAGGTAGTATAGGAGCGGTGCTCCAACTTCATATAAACAGGTGCCATGGTGAAAGCAGCCACACATTAACAATGGACAGTCCTCGGTGAACCGATAGTGGTAAGCCCACGAGTGGGATTGCCGCAGTCCAGAACGTTAAGATTTGCAGCGTTACCGCGCAACGTATGGGCGAAGAATGTGAAAGGAATGTACGGGTTCCAGAAACAATGGATAGGTCTCACCTGGTTAGGAATGCAGAGCGGCTTGCCGGGGAACTCGGTCTAGGTACAGAGCGATGAGAGCCGGGCGATGAGATGGAATAGGTGCTAGGCACTGAGGGATCGCGATCAGTCAAGACAGGTAGGCGTCGGTGGTGGCCGTGTCTTGATGGCAGCAGAGGCTTTTGAGTCTTTGGCCAAGAGCTGATGAAGCGACGATGATGTTGTGGCTGGCAACAGCGGCACTGGCAATGGTCAGAGGACTACGTTGGGCGACAAGACGCGATGCAGCCGCAAAGAAGACCAGCAAGTAAGATAAAGACAAGGTAGGTATGTGTACTGGTTCAAAGGCGGTCTTGGGTCTTTTTCTGGCAAGCGCAATTGAAGAGAGATGTTGCGATGGGGAGTTTCGACTCATGAGGTTAAGTACGCACGATTAATGCAGCACCCAAACGAAACGACCCTCTTTGGCTGACGCGTGCCTGCCCTTGGCGTGGAGACTCTTCGGCATCCAAGCTGCCGCTTGACAGTCCGAGAAGGGAGGGGAAATCAGCCAATATTGGCAAAAATGACCGGTGCAATTGACAGAGCAACAGGTCACTTGGCCTCGAATGCGATGGTATGCACGTATAATTGAGACCCGTTGGGCAAGAAGAATGTCTTCCATCTCCAGGGACCAAAGCCATGGAGGGGCATCTCGTCGTCCCTCTCTTTGCCTTTAGCGAGACACTCGGGCCAGTGACGTAAGAGTAATGGCATCGCTGACTTTGGAGCAGCTGGATCGGGGTGGTAACTGCAACTACAGGCCATTGTTGCGAGAGCAGATGTTGAGCTGAGGTTGACGACTGTGGTCAGAAGATGCCGTTTGCTGACACATTGGAGACGAGAGGTTGCTTCTTCTCGGTGTAACCAGCTCCTTCGGCCTGTCACCAGGCAATCTGATCTTGGAGAAATCCTTGGCGTCATCTTGGCGAATGTCAGTGGCCACACTTGGCTTGCTGCTATGAACTGGAACATGTGCAGATGAACTGTACAATTCGATGCAGGTAGCGTTAGGCGAAAGATGGTGTCGGAAGTGTAGTCTGCATCATATAATGGATAGTAACAGTAGTCAATTGAAATCGCAGAGCCAATCGCGGGTATCGAAAGCAAGTCTACTCCTAAGCGCCCCAAGCGCCTATACCGAACCGTATATCAGAACCAAGAGAATGTTGCTTCCCTAGCACAGTCTCATCTTTTCTTCTCTAGACTATTAGCCCCAGACCTGCCCACCTTGTAAACACGATATCGATCTTCCACGGCCTCAGCAGCAGCGGTGTCAATAGCCGTAGCATCAGGCCTAATGACCGGCCGACTGTCGCCTCCTTTCTTAATCTTGTAGGCTGTGTAAGGGTCTTCCGCGGCCGGAACCGGGGCCGGCCTCGCGATTCGCTGTGGCTGCTGTTCTTGGGTTGAGGGTCCCCTTTTCAGACTGTAGGCACGATATCTGTCCTCCACGACTGGCACAGCCGTAGCCTCAGTCGGTACCGCCGCGATCACTTGGCTAGCATGCGCAATCGGGCGCGATCCGTCTCCTTTCCTCAACTTGTAGGCACGGTATCGATCCTCCACGACAGGTGCAGACGCAGCTGTAGTTGGAATTGCCGCCAAGGCCTGGCTGGTCTGTACCATCGGCCGCGATCCAACTCCCTTCTTCAACTTGTATGCATGGTACCGATTCTCCTGCGCAGCCGCCGCCTCGGCAGCCTCAGTCTTGCGCCGCATCTCCTCTTCCTCCTTCTTCCTCTCCTCCCGCCTCCTCTCCCTCTTGCGCTTCCTCTCCTCGCTCTCAGCATCCCTCATCCCTTCCTTCTTACACTTCCGAATCTGCCTCTCGCTGAGAACCCACGGTGGCTGAAGCACCTCGTTCCGAAACCTCGTGCGCTTCTCCCATAGCGCCACCTCTTCCTCCGTGGATCGGAGGATCTTGACCTTTTCGATCCTGATCTGCATCTCCTCACGGAACGTAGCCAGCCCTCCCTTGACATCGATGACGGTGCCGACATCTACGTCGACGCAGTCGGCAGGAGGCTGCGGCTGCGGCCGTTTGATGAACCATCCGTTGGCTTCGGGGTTGGTAGCGGTTTTGTCGGCCGGCGGTGTCTTTGTCGCGACTGTGCATTCGATGCAGGCCCCGCTGCTGTCGTCAACCGTGTAGATGCGTCGGCCCGGGAAGTCGTCCACGGCTACGACGATGCCTACGATGCGTGCCCATTTGATAGGCAGGTTCTTGTAGAAGTAGAAGTTTTGAACTGCAGGATGCATTCACTTGTCAGCCTATGGGCCCATAGAGACTGTGCATGTTGGCGGCAAATTTACCTTCATATTCAGGCACGGTTTTCAGGGCGTGGACGTCGGATGCCTGCATGAGGCACCATGTGTTGAAGGTTGGGGAGAGTTGCAGGCAGTACTGCGGATAGAGGCCGCCTATTGATACATCGCTCGTCATGGCATTGTTGGTAAAGGATCACTTGGGCATCCTCGAACCAGACCTGACCGTGAAATGTCGCGATAGTCAGCTGCAGGCAGCTCGGATGGGAGCAGTCCGCCGTTCTGAGGCTCCGAAAAGCGCGTCGCGTTAGAACATGTATGTGATGGTGGAAGATTCCGTTCTTGGGTAAAAAGTAAACTTTCGTGGTTGACCTGGGGATGTTTTAGCGACTACAGTGCTGAGTGCCCCGCATTGTGGCGCTATTGCTACCTATCTTGGTGACATGGGGCACCTTACACCCGAATAGTGCTACCTTCAAAGTAAAGCAGTCATCACCACCCGGAAAGTTGGGAGTCATTGGAAAAGATCGTGAAGACATGAGAAAAGTCTCTCTTTGAGGTCGAGAAATATTACTTTCATTCATCTGATTGAATCCCATACCAAGATTTCGTATCCTTGCCGATTTACCCCAACCCTTAGACGCCGATCCAGAAATACCATGTTTTACCGCTTCGATCTTCTTCCCGCTTTGGCAGGTTTGCTTTCATCTGCCTTTGGCTTCTTCAGCCGTGCAGCTGCAGCCTGAAAAGCTTCTTCTGACGGCTCTTCCTCCTCCACGACCCTCTTCTTGCCCTTCTTAGGCTGGCTGGCGGCTCCATACTTGGCAGCCAGATCGTCCAGGAACCCGGCACGTTTTTGCTGGTTGCCCTTAATGAGCGCGGCCAGGTCGGCCTCTCCGCTATCCTTGCCCTTCTTCTTCCCCTTGCCCTTTTTGTCGCCAAAGAGCTTATCGTGAACTCCAAGCTCTTTGGCGTACTCCTCGGCCTCGTTCGCCTCGCCCTTTGCTGCCTTGACGCGAGCCGCTTTTGACAGCTTGCTCTCCTTTGTGTATCGCTTGTATGCCTGCACATCTTCGCTGGCAATAGCCTCGTCGATGATCTGGCGGAACCGTTCGTCGTCCTCGAGCACGTCGCTCAGCATGACCGATTCGTAGATCCCGTCCATGTCGCCCTTGGAGTTTTCGTAGGCGATCAAGACGTCGTCCTTCTCCTCGTCGGAGCCCTTGTACTTCTTGGCAAACTTTTCGATGGCTTCTGCAGAGATCGCATCTTGGAACTGCTCGCGGTAGTAGTCGGACCAGTTGAAGCCCTCGGAGTCGATAATGGACTCGGACGTGGAGCCGGTTGTGTCGTATCGCTTGCGTCGTGCCGGGTCAGAGAGAATGGCGTATGCGAAGGCGATGGCCTGGAACTTTTCCTTTGCCTCATCTCTTTGGTCATCGGAGACCTTGTCTATGTGAGAAGTAATGTTAATTGTGGCCCACGATGACCTTTGGGCTGCCCCCTCTTACCTGGGTGGTTCTTGAGTGCTGCTTTCCGGTACGCAGACTTGACCTGGTCCGGCGTAGCCTCGCGTTCGAGTCCCAGAATCTCATAGGGATCGATTTCAGGGGGACTATCGTCAACGAGTTCGTCGGGAGATGACATTTTGAAGGCTGTTGGGATGTAAATGTTGGGTTGATGATAGACAGAAAGCTCACTCAAAGCTCTACGACGCGCTCAAGCTCGTGGAGACGCGCCTGCTAAAGTGGTGGGGCGCATCTCGTTCGAGGACCGGGTCGTCTGGTGGGCCGTGCGTCGAGGAAGTCGGCGAACCGGGGCTTGCGGCACCGATGCGCTGAGCTGAGGCAAGAGCTTCATTCCCTGCCCCTCTGCCCTTCCCACGATGACTTGCTCACGGATGAAAGCTACTTTTCGTAACTATTCAGACTCATATCAGATCGTAGTCCAGCTCAATTCATCTTGCAGTAGAAACTCGTCACAAATCATCCGGTAATTCCATATTCTCCTTTATCGCACCGCGCTCGAAGTAACCCAGTCAACTTTCATATATATTGGAAATGGCATCAGAGGTCGAGGGCATTCAACCAGCACCGATAGCGCCAGGCGACCACGCGGGGTACCTCCAATATGCGCTCTCGCTGGCAAAACAATCACCACCTAAGCCGACAAATTACAGAGTCGGAGCGGCCCTCGTCAACCCCGCCACCAACACAGTCGTCTCGACGGGCTACACGTTGGAGCTGCCCGGTAACACGCATGCCGAGCAGTGCTGCTTCATGAAGCTGGCCCAACAGCACGACGTTACGGAAGAGGAGCTGGGCTCCGTCATCAAGACGCCTCTGGTGCTCTACACGACCATGGAACCGTGTTCGACGAGGCTCAGCGGGAACCTGCCCTGTACCAAGAGGATTCTTCAACTGCGGTCTTTTATCAAGACCGTCTACGTTGGTGTCCAGGAGCCGGAAAAGTTCGTCAAGGATAATACCGGACGGAGCGCCCTCGAGAGGGCGGGTGTCGATTTCGTGCACATCAAGGGGCTCGAAGGCGAGATTCTCAAGGTGGCTACGGCGGGCCACGTCAAGCCTGCCCAATAGCGATGAGTTGAGATCAATGATGATTTGGTTGCGTGTTTGCTTGATGCTTCCATTTCGCCGGTGGGCTGCCGCCAATGCTGGCATATGCGGTGGTCCGCTGTCATGCAAGGGTACGCAATGTGGGATGACGACAAACTGCCTTTCACAGATTGTTTTCTAACTGCGTTTACAACGAGGGCGTTTGCGGTGTTGAAAGGAAAATAGGGAGAGGGCATCATTGTAAAATCCGAACGCTTTGCAGTGACCTTCCAAGCTGCATACTTTACTTCTTGTGCCTCCTCATCTTGAGGTTGTGTAACGCTTCACGATTTCGCTGCTTGAGCTCGATTTCTTGAGTCGTTGGTAGTTGTAGTTATTGGGTACCTACCTACACATCTACCTAGGTACACTAGGTAGCTTCAAACGTCTTGATGTATGTGGTCAACCTGCGCTGGATCTCCAACGCAGCTAATCGACCGGTAACCGCTGCAAGGTCCCTTCTCAGCCAATCTCACCCCAAATACCGCACTGCAATGGCGCCCTCCTTCGATAGCGATGGCATAACATTGTAGCTGAAAATCGTGAGATTCATGTTTGGGAAATGACAGAAATAAAACGCTTTCTTGGGTTGAGGGCACAAGGCTTCCGCTGGAAGCAAGGCAAGTGCCATAGCAGAGCGAAAGACTTGATGACATGGACAATCAGCAGCCACATCTCCGCCCTCCTGGTGTTTCTGGTCCGGCCAGTCGTCGATTGCGAACCAAATGGTTGCACCCCTCACTCTGGTAGGCAATCCATTTGCTTTTGCTTCCCTGCTGTGCAGATACACACCGCTCCTTTTTTGCTTTTTGCGTTGGCTTGACCTCGCCTGCAGTTTTGGGCTTGACTGCATCGTCAACGGCGTTCAGAACAGCAAAACACCCACGCATCTACCGGTAGGAAGGCGCCGGCAAATTGTGGTAAGAGCTGCATCTATTCCACTAGGAATGTTATCTTTACATCCTGAAATAATCATGGCCGTGGGTTGAGGCGAGGTTGGTCTTTACTGGTCCGCTTAGTCATGAGCCATATACCTACCTGGCAGGCAGTCTACTACGTATCGACTGGTGTGGGTGTGCTTTTGCAACCATCTTGTGTGTACTTGAAGCTGATCAAACGCATTCAACCAATCGGGAGAGCCCCTGGATATCCTGGGTTTGTGCATGCACCGGTAGTATGCCAGGGCGTTGGCTAAGCCACATGGGAAGCAATGAGAGGAAGACAGCTGGTTGCGGGCTTCAAGCAGACGTTGGTGTTTGGGCGAGAGAGGCCGTCCTCCCCCGCCATTTTTACACTTTTGATAATGCGTCGCACAGAGTACTTTTACCACAGTACCTAGTTCAAGTTCTTTGATAGGTTGATAGACACCGATAATAGGTCCCAATGACGGTTTCCAACGATTGCATTACGTCCTTGTGCAAACTCCCAGCTTGGGCATCGTCAGTTGGGTTTGCCCCAGACAAATCATCCATATTTATCTGCAGAGGCTCTCACAACAGTGGGAAGCTACGGAACTGCCTGCCACCCTGATTGTACCTCTCCTTGCACCGCAGTGACGTTCACCTTAGGCAGGAACTCCTTCGAAGCTACCCCGGACTTCCAAGTACCGTTGTGAAGGAGCAGGAAGGACCCTTTTTTGACTTTCTCTGGTGCTGTGCCCCACTTCAGACACAAGGATACCCGCCGCCTCCCAGCCGGGACCGAGATCCACTTCCTACCTACCCTCACCCATCCCATCCCATCTTTCACTCAAGACTAACGCGACACCTTCGACCCAATATCATCAGCTGAGTAGCTTTTTGATACCTTGGTTTTTTGTTTTACCTTTGACGGCCTCCCGCGTCGGTTGCCCCCAGTACTTTCATCGTTTGTCACGCATCTTTCATTCTGCATTCATTCGCCATTGGCCAAATCATTGCACATTCCCGTTTGGCATGCCACTCGCTGGCCGATGCCAAATGTGCTTTCTCCCCTGAAAGCATACTTGACCTGGGCCCTTTCGCCTGTACACATTGTCGACACAGAGCACATAAGTAACCCAAGGAATACCTGAATACAGTCTCGTTCAGTAAGTAACGCTCCCACAGTTTGTGCCACTTCAATTGAACTTGTAACTGATCGATCTACTATCAAACTTCAGCTTGATTGAACATCCCTTCACTTATTCAATGGCTGACTCTGGACGTGGCGGCCGGGGCGGTGGCCGTAGTGGCCGGGGAGGAGATCGTGGGGGCCGTGGTGGAGATCGTGGTGGTCGCGGTGGAGGAGGACGTGGAGGCGGTGACTTCCAACCCCGAGGTGGCGGCGACGGCGGCGGCTTCCGTGGTGACCGAGGCGGCGGACGTGGCGGCTTTAGAGGGGACCGCGGCGGCCGTGGTGGCGGTCCTGGAGGTGATCGTGGTGGCCGTGGTGGTGGCTTCCGAGGTGACCGGGGTGGTGGTGGCTTTCGAGGTGATCGGGGTGGTGGTGGCTTCCGAGGTGATCGGGGAGGACGAGGCGGCTCGGACCGCGGTGGACGAGGTGGTTACGGCGGCTTCAGAGACCCATTCGAAATTGAGTCTCAATTCTTCGGGTACGTGAAAGATCACAGCCATCGTTACAGCTCGGCTAACTCTCAGCAGTCAGAACAAGCCAATTCCCCAGCCTGATCGCGGCACAACCGAGCTCGAGAATCGCATCGTCAAGGATCACCAGTCTAAGGACGCCGACCTCTTCAAAAAGATGAGCTCGATGACGCTCACTGAAGCGAACGCGGCCGCACTCATGCCCCGTCGCCCTGCCTACGGCACCAAAGGCAAAAAGGTCATCCTGTGGGCCAACTACTTCCACCTCACGGTCAACCCTGACGCCGTTTGGCGGTACAATCTTGAAGTTCGCAAGGGCGATACTCAGGAGAAGGAGTCTACGCCCAAGGGCAAGGGCAAGGGAAAGGAGAAAGCCCAGCCTAGAGGTGGTGGCAGCAGTAGCGGCGGCAGCGGCAGCGATAGCCCTCCATCTTCCATCCCGGCTCGCAAGTTGAAGATCATTCTGCAAGCTGCTCTCGAAGAGTTGAAGAACCTTGAGCCAAACGCCATTCTCGCCACCGAGTTCAAAAGCCAGCTCATCTCTCTGAAGAAGCTCAAGCTGACCGTCAACCCCATCAAGGTCATCTTCAGGCAGGAGAACTCCGACAGGTCGGAGAGCTACCTGGTGAAGGTCGTTGGCGAAACAGCAGCCCCGTTGAAGGAAATGAGGGAGTATCTTCAGACCATGGTCGACAAGAGCGACCCGCAAGAAGCCAACTTTCCTAGGTTTGCAGCCTCTGTTGACGCTCTCGGTGTCATTCTCGGCTACACTGCCCGTAAGAACGACCAGGTCACTGCTATTGGCAAGGGCCGGTTCTTTCCTTGGGGTCAAGGATCTACCAGTCACCAGCTTGGTTATCAGGATCCTCTCACGGCTATTAGAGGGTACTTCCAGAGCGTGAAACTGGGAACAGGGTCAATGCTCTTGAACGTCAACGTCACCCATGGTGTCTTCAAGATGCCCGTCAGTATTCGCGACCTTTGTCTTTGGTCTCAGGTCGATGTCTTCCAAAGGAGCCCTGCTGATGCTACACGAAACATCATCAGACTTCGCACCTTGTCCAAGTTTCTGGCTCGCACTCGCGTCGAGATCAAGTTCAAGGATGCAAAGGGCCAAGAGATCACCCGTAAGAAGACAATCCTCGGCCTCGCATACAGGGGAGACCTCAGAAGCAATGATGCTAGAATTGCGGATCCATGGCACTATGGTGGTCCTCGCCAGGTGTCCTTCAGAATGGAGCCAGCAGACGGTCAAAAGACTGTGATGAACAACAGACCGCCAGGCATGTACACAGTTGAGCAATATTGGACTTGGAAGTACGGCACAGCTCCCGATCTCGCCCTACCCCTAGTCAACCTTGGAACCCGCGAAAAGCCGACATTCTTCCCAGCTGAGCAGTGCACCATCATTGCCGGCCAAGCTATTCGCGCAAAGCTCAACGGTCAGGAGACGACAGAGATGCTCAACTTTGCTTGCCGATCCCCCTTCAGCAACGCCGTCTCCCTCACTTTCGACAGCTGCACAGCTTTGGGCCTCGACAGCGAGGTTGTCAAGGACTTTGGCCTCAAGGTGGACAAGAATCTCTTGACCGTCCACGGTCGCGAGTTGATTGCGCCTAACATCGCGTATGCGAACAGGAACGTCACCGCTTCAAAAGGCTCGTGGAACATGGTTGAAGTCAAGTTTGCCAAGCCGGGACCCAACATTAGTAAGTGGACGTGGGTGCGTATCAAAGACCGCTACTCGAGGAACCAGTTCAGCGACGTGCGTCGAATCGTCGGCAACTTCGTTGAGTTCCTCAAGATAAGCGGCATGAGCATCTCGGCGGAACCCCTTCCGCTTGATGATCCTCAGCGCGAGATTGACGACAATCTGGGCACAATCGAACGCTACTTCGCGTATATAGACCAGCGCCTTCAGCAACAGACCAAGGGTGTCTTCGTCCTCGTCGTCCTTCCTAGGCAGGATACCGCATTGTACGGCAAAGTCAAGAAACTTGCAGACACAAAATTCGGCTTCCACTCTGTGTGCGTTGTGGAGAAAACCTTCATGAAGGACAACAAGCAGACCTACGCCAATGTCGGTCTCAAGTGGAATCTGAAGAATGGCGGTGTCAACCATATCGTCAAGGATCCTATTGACATTGTCAATCAGGGGAAGACAATGATCGTTGGCTACGACGTCACCCACCCGACCAACATGCCAAATGACAAGAATTCTGCACCCAGTCTGGTTGGCTTGGTCGCCAGCGTTGACAAGGACATGGGCCAATGGCCGGGCGTAGCTTGGGAACAGGACAGCCGCCAGGAAATGCTTGGTAATGAGCTGACCACCCACTTCAAGCGTCGCCTCGAGCTCTGGAGAGCGCGCAACAAGGGCAACCTCCCGGAATACATCGTCATCTACCGTGATGGCGTGTCTGAGGGTCAGTTCACGCAAGTTCTCGATATTGAGCTGCCCATGATCCGTCAAGCGTGTACCGCGATGTACGGTAACCGCAGGCCCAAGATCTCGATCATCGTGTCTGTCAAGCGCCACCAGACTCGATTCTATCCGACCTCGGAAGCTGACATGGATCCCAAGTCGCGCAACATCAAGAACGGCACGGTTGTCGATCGTGGAATCACTCAAGCGCGTTACTGGGATTTCTTCCTTACAGCTCACACTGCCTTGAAAGGCACCGCCCGTCCGGCTCACTACACGGTGCTCTTGGACGAGATTTTCCGCGATAAGTATGGTGTCGGCGACAGAGCGGCGGATAGCCTGGAGAAGCTTACCCACGACCTCTGCTACTCGTTTGGCCGAGCGACCAAGGCCGTCAGCATCTGCCCCCCGGCCTACTACGCAGACATTGTGTGCGAGAGAGCTCGTGTCCACCGACCTGAGCACTTTGATGCGTCGGAAGCGTCGGAGACTGGCAGCACCGTTGGCGGACCATCGACTTCGAGCGTCAGCGTGCACGAGAACTTGAAGGACACAATGTACTACATATGAGTGTCGGCGTACCGGAAGCGATGGCATCGGACAACGGGCAAAATGGAGAGCAGGGCTTGTTGACAGGATGGGAAACAGACGCTCTGCAGCAGGCGTGTTTAGAATAGACTTGAGAGAGATCAATTACAGCGGGTATTCACGTCGAAGATATCATCCTCGTGGAAGCAGATCCCTTTGGCGTGACCAGTGCTTTCCGGCTAGTTGAGCCGAGTTGCTGTCTTGTTCCGACTAGTCGCCCGATGGTAGTCGGGTCCGGAGCGGCCTTGAGTAAGACGGGGAATCGGCCTGTTGTGCTATTGGCTTCATGTTGACGTCAGTGGGGATCTGGTGAGGGGCAGCTCTCTCGTGGCGGGGTAAGCTATTTGCTCAGACAAGGAGCTGCGACAAGACAGACGGAGCCCAACTCGACAGTGACAAATCGTCATGCACTTTTTTTCCAACTGTTATATCCGAAAAGGCTCCATCTGATGCAGCTTCGATCCCCGAAATAATCGTCAAGACTCCTCCCCGCTCCAAAACTTCCTAAAAGCAACCGTTGCATGAATCAACCTTGTTGCTTCTATGAACGCCCTCCGAGCCTTGCAGAGAATTAAGCTTATTCAGAACACACTTACAACGAAACCTATCGGTGAGTTTTCTGTCATGGCTTGGCGCTCCCAATCTCTTCTGTCTCATCGCCAGAATACAATGTAGCTGATTGCGCTTTGTATCTTTAGGACGAATCAGTCAATTCGCGACCATGGCTGCCACGACGGATGTCAAGAACTACAAGTTCAACCACTCGAGTAAGTTGGTTCATAACCGATTCAGAAATACTTGCTAATGAGTCTCAGTGATCCGAGTGAAGGACCCCAAGGCTTCGGGTACGCATCAACCATCACCACTCACCCTCCAGCACCCCTATTGACACCCCAGCGTCACAGTCAAGTTCTACGAGACCCTCGGCATGAAGGTCATCAAGCAGATCCAGCAGCCCGAGGCCAAGTTCGACCTCTACTTCTTGGCCTACGACTCGCCCAACGCGCGGTCCGCCGGCAGCGGCACGTTCGACCGCGAGGGCATCATCGAGCTGACGCACAACTACGGCACCGAGAACGACCCGGAGTACAAGATCAACAACGGCAACACGGAGCCGCACCGCGGGTTCGGGCACACGTGCATCAGCGTCGACAACATCCAGGCGGCGTGCCAGCGCCTCGAGGACGCCGGGTACGCGTTCAAGAAGAAGCTGACGGACGGCAAGATGCGGCACATTGCGTTCGTGTTGGATCCCGATCAGTACTGGGTTGAGATTATCGGCCAGAAGCCGATTGAGCAGACGGAGAGCATCACGACTACGGATGTGACCACCTACAGAATGGTAAGACCCGCTCTTCTACTGGGCTCTGTTTGACACTGAAGCCGCTTACACAATACCCTCTGTGTATAGAACCATACGATGCTCCGCGTCAAGGACTATGAAAAGTCGCTCAAGTTCTACCAGGACGTCCTGGGCATGACGCTGATCCGCAAGAACGAGGCCAGCGACTTCACCCTCTTCTTCCTGGCCTACGGCGACCTCAAGGAGGGCGAGAGCCAGGCGCAGCGCGAGGGCATCCTCGAGCTGACCTGGAACCACGGCACCGAGAAGGACGAGAGCTTCAGCTACCACAACGGCAATGACCAACCCCAGGGCTTTGGACACATTTGTGAGTTTTGCAGTCGACACGGTTGGAGCGACCGAGTGATGTTACAAGAAGAGGGCTAACGAGAGGATAGGCGTCACGGTCGACAACATTGACGCTGCTTGCGCGCGTTTCGAGGAGTTGAAGTGTAACTGGAAGAAGCGCCTCACTGACGGCCGCATGAAGAACGTTGCGTTCTTGTTGGATCCCGACAACTACTGGGTCGAGGTTGTCCAGAATGAGAAGTTTGCTGGCAAGGCCAACTTTTAAGCGCTCATTTTGGAAGATTTATTTTCAGGCAAAAGGAAGGTTATGAGTGGCATGAGATGAGATGAGAAGAAGGCATTGGGGATTGGCGTTCAGTGAGAGTTGACGGTTGAGTATGGAGTGAGGCGTCTGAAAAGTTGGTGGAGTTGCCTCCGAAGTCTTCGAGATCATCTCGGGTGGGTGTTTGGTGAGGTGCTGATAGTGGCCATGCGACATGATATCTGAGGTTTTCCGTCAGAGAACAAATCAAATCAAATAATCACGGCATTTCAATAGTCAAAAGTTTACAGTGATTCCAAACTGCATGAGTGGCTGATGCTGATGTGAGGATTCCAAAAGTTGACCCGGTGGATCCTCGGATAACGGGCACGTCGTGGAATCCTTTGCCGTGATTCCATCATGATTCCACGCTGTGGCGCTTGCAGTGCCGTTGTGGCGGGACCTCCCTCCAAGCCCGGACCCCCGGGGACCTTCGCACTGCAGAACCACCCCGCCAAAAGTCGTTGACGCAACAGGTCGCCCTCAGCTTCTTACTGGCCAACAGGTACAAATCATTGGACAGAGCTCCGATTTGTCACTCTTCGCCCTCCACTGCCTCTCTTCACCCCTCGTCCTGTAACATCTTCAGACGACGTTCTTATATAAACCTCCCTTCAACCTCAACCTCATTTATCAAGTGCCACAGCAACCTCAAACTCACCAACTCATAAGACTGGTGAGATACATTATACCTCGCGATCTAGAAGAGAATTGCCCAATGCGATTCTCACCCTTCCTCTCAACCCTCGTCTATACCTTTTCCAACTTTTCCCGCGTCCGCGCTGCGCAGTCCCTAGGCACCCAGGCGCCTCTCGCAGCGAACCGTCAACTACGCGCTTCCATGCCCTCGATCCCGTTCTTGGGCGCTCTGTTTGGGTCTTCCGCTTCGCAGCAGGACAAGATGTCGTATCCCGATAAGAGGTCTGATGATGAGTGGCGGGCTGTTTTGAACAAGGGTATGTATGATTCAGTCTCACTTCATCTCATCTGCCGCGTCTCTCAAATGAAAACCCGGGCTTTCATGAGCCGAGCGGTGTTTATAAACTGTGAAGAATATGAGATGGATGAAGCTAACACCTCATAAGAGCAATTCCGCATCCTCCGCGAAAAGGGCACCGAGCCCCCCGGCTCCGGCAAATTTGACAAGCACTACCCCTCCGAGGGCGTCTACGCCTGCGCCGGCTGCGAAGCCCCGCTTTACAAGGCCACGCACAAGTTCAAGTCGGGCTGCGGCTGGCCGGCCTACTTTGACTCGTTGCCGGGCGCCGTCGTCCGCCACGAGGACCGCATGTTCGGCATGACGCGCACCGAGATCGTGTGCGCCAACTGCGGCGGGCATCTGGGTCACGTCTTCAAGGGGGAAGGGTTTGATACCCCGACGGATGAGAGGCACTGTGTTAATAGTGTCAGTTTGACGTTTGCGCCGGAGGAGAACAAGGGTGGGGAGGGGAGTGCGGAGGGGGCGAAGGGGGAGAGTAAGGTTTAGGGGGGTTGTGAGCCTTTGGAGTTCTGGAGAGGTGTGGTGGAGCGTCGATTTATCGAGACTTATCAAGGGGAGTCAGGAGTCAGAAAGGCGTTGTTCATCGGGTGGATGACAAGCTGAGTGTGTTGATAGGGCGGTATTGAAGAATCTACGTGTTGTAGTGGAATATCACGAATTTCTCATGAGCCTCACTATAGTACGGTTGACTATGATCTAGAAACGTGATATGCTTGTTGGGACAGCAGAAGTAGAGACACGGGGGATTATCAAGCGTTGGAAGCGAGGGTAAGGCTTTTCACAAGGCTTCGCCGATGGCTTAACTCACGATCCCAACTTGTACTAGCTCAACCTCACAAGTATTTCGACTGCTCGCATATTGAGTAGAAGCCAGTACTCAAGGCCTACGAGTTGTATCTTCATCTTCAGTCTTACGAGTTGAGGCTGAGCCTTGGTATTCAAGCACACGATGCCGGCCCGCATACGCCCATGTTGGAAGTGTAATATTGAAAGCTTCTATTCTGCTGGCCCCAGATTTGTTTCACCCCACGTATGAGTTTAGTGTTTTCCACCACATCGAGGACTAGCTATGCTATGGTCAAAGTGTGGGTTGTACTGCAGGGAATGGAAACACTGGTCAACAAGGGGAGGAATGGAGGACTGCCACATTTCATGTGGCTGATCGTAGCGCCAGTATATCCATCATTATTGGCGGGGTACTCCGCCAAGTTATGCATGCAGTGATCTCAGTGAGTGTAAAGGAGCACGATGGGGCAGTCAGCCTCGTAAGGCATAGCGAAAGCTCGAATAGTTTCTTTTTCCAAGGTCTCGAGTGAAGGCTTGAAGAAAGACCGGTGAAGCGCGTGCTCGCATTTCCTACCTCCGAACGGAAATACACAGCCACCGGTTTGTCGTTGCATTGAGTACTTCTCGAGACAAGCCCGCCGGCGCTCTTGATGTTTGGAAGTCGGGCGAGAGTCGGGCATCATTGAGGCATCCAAGTGGGTCAAATATAGTCAAACATGTAAGCCTGTTATCTCTCACAACTAACATGTGTGGCACTTGTACTTCATCGACAATTTTCACTCAATGTTCTGGCTAGCACCTCAAAGCGCAAGTCGCACGCTATACGTACAAAGCCCACCAATATCAAACATTTCAAGCCAACCAAATGATCAGATGGCTCGAAGAGAGTTGCCCAAAGCTCGACCTGTTCATGTGTGAGGGCTTGCACGGTGGTCTGGATTCAGTACCGACCTGTTCACGTTGTGGAACGGTCGCGCCGCCTCAAGATACCTCGAACGTGCAACCAAACGACGCGCCGCCCATCGCGGCTGCGGCTCTTACGCTCAATCTGAGATGGCCATCTTCAGTCAATTTCAAAACCACGTACCGGATTCGATCCGGGAACGAGACGTATCTATCAAGCCGAAATCCCCTCAAGAGGAGGTCAAGGGCGAAGCCAACCCAGCCAATTTGGAGCAACCAGCTCTATCCAATCCGAGTCTTACATCGGGTGCATTATACCACCGCCTAGGACCTCAGTTGCCTCTAGTCGCCCGCAAATTCCGCCTCCTTCGCCTACACGCCGCGAAGCTTCACAATGCTCCTATTTGGATTGACACCTTCGTCACAAACTTGACTTTGAAGCCGCCTTTTGAGGCTGTGTCATACACATGGGCTGATAGAGATGGAGATACCTCTAGATGCGATAGAGTCTATGTCGGAAAGCATTGGGATGTCCTCCCTGTCACGAGGAATTGTGCTAATGCCCTCCGACGTCTAAGGTTCCCAAACCGTTGGCGAGACTTATGGGTTGATGCTATTTGTATCGACCAAGATAACGAGAAAGAGAGATCACATCAGGTTGGCCTTATGCAGTCCATCTATGCAACTGCTGTTAGGGTCCTCGTTTATCTCGGCGAAGATCCTGACGGTGATGATGGTATGAATCCAATTCCGTGGACTGACGGCAAATACGTCCAGCGGACTCTGGCCTCGCCTTCCGCTCTCGCTGAGAACTCGTACTTCAGGAGAGTATGGGTAATACAAGAAATAGCAGCTGCCAGAGACGCTTGGGTGCTCTATGGATCAAGAGGAGCACACTGGAATGACTTTCTTGGGGTGCGGAGTTCTGAAGCAGACACGAACCACAACAGGGACCTGGCTCTTTCTGATAGTCAGCCTGCGGCGACAGACATATTACCTCAATGGCTATACATTTGGACTAAGCCTGGATATATGGAACTCGACACGCTTTTAAACGGTCTATACGCTACGGCACAGTGCAAAGCATCTGATCCGCGAGACAAGGTGTTTGCTCTACTGGGTCTCTTCCATGGTGCTAACAACGCCGCACTGGTTGCGGACTACACCCTGACTCACCATGAAGTTGTCATTGGTGTCACGGCATATATATTTGTCCACCATACCAAACAGATGTGGCGCATTTTCGCGGCGATAGACCCCAAAGACTCCCAAGGCATGCCTTCGTGGGTCATGGACTGGTCATCGGAGACCAAAACGAAACGCCTGGGGCCATACATGCATGGAACGAAGTCCATAGATGAATCCGAGGGCAAAGAGTCGCAGCGTATTTGCACCCCGCGCATCTACCGCAACGGAGCTTTGGTACTGAGAGGACACCTGGTTGCACAAGCTGCGAGCTGCGCCTTCAATCAGGCAGCGCGAGAAGGCCCACCTGGAGTTGTGACAGATATCGTATACCGACGATCCAGGATCTGTCATCAAAGAAGTGGCTCTTGGCCTATGGTTCCATCGGGATGGTGCCAATCTACGGACGAGATCTTCGCTGTCCAGAGCCTCTCTGGATACTGCCTGATACTTCGACCGATTACGACGAGCCCAAAAACGTATCGGTTTGTCGCTATTTGCGAGCGCCCCAAAATGGAGCCAATGGCAACTGCTATCAATCTGTTAGACCGTAGAGCAATTTTGCTCTTCTCAACGTGGCGATACATACTCAAAGAAGAGTTCACGTCCAGAGACATATGGTATTCCTCTGAGCCGTGGGACATGGTTAGAGACCTATGCCACACTGTGAAGGAATTCTGGGCGCTGGAAGAGACAATCAGTCGTTTCTTAGACTCCTTGGTGAAGAGGCAGGCTTCCGTAGAAGCAAGGCTACTACCACATGCGGCTTTACAATTCCGAGAAGCATCGCGAAAGCTGAAGGGCTCTGCTCCAAAGTCAATGTACCTCCAGCAAAAGCAAGTCCCTGATGACTCTATGAAACTCGCTTCAGATGAAAAAAGTTCAGGAAGTCGCTCATTTCATGTGGCGGAACCGCAGACTTTTGCCGATAAAGTCTGTGAGATTGAAAAACTGCATGTGGCAAAGACAAGAATCGTCGACGCCTACAACCTGCTTGGGCAAAGCCTCGCGAAGAAAGATTACTTACAAAGGAAACCCACAACCCGGATGTATGAGAAAATTCACGACGTGAAATTTGATCTGCGGCAGAGAGATTTTCTGTATTGGCATACATCAGGCCGATCGGGTGCGGAATCTCTCGACTGGAAGACTTTCGACCAACTAGAACTCACTGCCAAGTTGGCTCGACGCGGTGTACCAGAATACCTAGACTTCAGCAACCTCATGTCACGCATCTGCGGCCACTCTGAAATCAACCCGCGTCTGAACTACGACACTACCTACTTTATAGTCAATTACATACCCATGACACATCGGAGCTTCCTGCAAGCCCAATGGGATTGGGGAGCAAACGAGTCTTCCTTGGAAACCACTCAGGGGGCTGTGGAGCTACTGAGTCGTCAACGCTACGTGGCTTGGCATTCAAGATATATTGAAGAAATATCCAAGAGTTTTCAGGCACATTGTCTCGGTTCAACTGGTTATCAGGAATTTAGTTCAGCGAGGTGTCACATGCCGTCACCACAAGGATTTGCCACCAAATTATTGTGCGAGAGTCTCAGCGAAAAGGTAATCAGCTTATTTTTTATGTACTGGTCGAAGGACGAAGACTGGGACAAGCAGCCTCGACCACCTCAGTACGAGCGAATGGTGCAGTGGTTGCTGGACTCCCTGAACCTAGAACCAAGCTCTAGAAGGGAAGATCCGGCTTCCCACGTCCATTCTGTTGAAGACACATGGGCGGCCAATTTTCTCAGAGCATGGAGCGATCTGATGGGGAGACATCGTTCAGACTCTGTTGATGATGCCGAGCCACCTGAAAGGCAAGAAGCATCGGAGAAGGGCTACTTGGCAGACGCAAAGGCAAAGTGGGCGCCCTTACTTGACCTGGTACGGGAGACTGAGGAGCACCTATACCCTTTGGAGGAATCATTCCTAGAGGCGAATCGACCGACGGAAGAGTTGAATAGTGAAGCTGTATGGGAGGATATTGTGATAGTTTGACGAGACGGGTTTTCTTTCGTCCTCTCACAGCGGGAAATATGAGAACCCTTCGTTCATGGGAAGATGGAGGAGAGATCACATGGTAAACATCAAGGCCAAGGTGACCTCCTTGTCTGACGTGACACATCAGACTGAAAGCTACAAGTCCCCGGAGATTGGGCCTAGGCTACTTCAACAGTGTGGAGGTATTGTAGAGGCCATTACTTGATCTTTTGTGTGAGACTGAGCGTAGCGACATAAATATCGCAATTACCTTGTCCACAGTTCACGTCAACAAGGCCCAACTACTGTGTGCAACATCATGGACAGGACTTTTAGCAGCGGACTGGTGTTATCCAGAGACATGTATGATGGCTCATAGCCACTCATCGACCGAATGAGATGCGCGAGGCACTCGCATCTACTTCTGCTGACGAGTGTAGGAATGCTCTGATGATCATCTGCGAAACGATGAAGTCATTTCTGGTATTCGGCCTCATCCAGGAAGCCTAACAAACTTGCTAGCCTGCTTGGTTCCGCCGACTGTGCGTGGAGTGATGCAAGAAGTGGCATTCGAAGCGCCTGATTTAATTTGCAGCTGTGCTTTAGCGCATACCTAAGCAACTCGAGTAGCAGGAATGGCAAGTACGGCCATAAGCTTGAGTGAATCTGAGTTGCAGAAGTTGTCTGACAAGAGCTTCGAGGGTAGCTTGGCTGAAATTCCTTTCGGTTGAGCTGCTCAAACAAGAGAAAGCTACGTAAGGTAACCTAGAAATTTGGATTGAGCTGAACCCATCTATTCTCATTGGTTCGTAGAGCGTCTGCGAGCCACAAATCATGGCCTCAGAACGAAGTACTTCGCCAGCATAACACACATGAGCGTCCAGCTTGCAATATGTCGCACCTGTTTACGTACCGTGGTTATCAGTATGGGCCTAGTTTGATCGGAGCTGATGGCGAATCGGTGAGGCTTGGAAGATCTTCACGGCTACCTTACTCTTGCTAGTCAGTGAGAAGGTAGCAGTACTCTGTGGATAGTATTGGCGGCAGAGAGGCCTGAACACACTACGAATGTCACCTCATGCAAAGCTGTTCAGCGAGTCTGCCTCGGTGTGGCGAAGTGCATTATGAAAAGTGACATGTACGTGGCTTGAAGCTCAGCATTCAGCCTCGGTAGGCTCAGCCAATATGCCAAGGAAAAAGTCTTGCCCGCTGAGTCGGGCCCGATATCTTCGTACAGGCCCTTACACGGCATTCGCGGGATATGGGCTGAATACCGCGCTTTGGACCAGTGAGGCTTGCAGCCGCTGACATTCGCCATGCACCGGGTATGCAAGAGAGGCGAACTTATTGGTTCACAAGAACAGGCTGTAAAAAGAGCATCGTCCTCGATGTCATTTACCCCGCCATGGCGTGTCTTCACTCATGATCCGTCAACTCCAAGTACCCCCAACTTCACCATTCACGATCTAGCGATATTCGCGCGTGGAATTCGCAGAACAAGATGTTTAGTTGGCACGACAAATCGTGCAAATCTCTCAGTATTGGGTTCTCCGAAGAGTTAGGTCTACCAATTTGTGCCGGCGACAAATGCGTTGCTCCTCGCCTTGGTAGGACGCGGGCTGCTCCCGAAATAGCACTACCGGTGCCCGCTCCGAAGACCACGTTCGAGCTTACATGGCCATCTTCACTGAACCTGGTGGACCGAGAAACTTCCAATCTCAGCCTAGCCAAAGAAGGGTCAGCCGAGCCGAAGCCTTGCTCACTCGACGACGCGGGTCAGAACGTTGTGTCGCATCCTGGCCAACATACGACGAGCCAACAAAAGCTTGCAAACAACTCACCTCTTCGAGACGAGAACTCATACCAGCCTCTAGTCGCCCGAAAGACTAGGCTTCTGGATTTGATCGGAGGAAGCTACCATGATCCAATCAGAATTGAGCTTCAAATCGCAGATTTGCTTGAATGGCCGAAATACGAGGCCCTCTCCTATACGTGGGCAGACGAGAATGGGGACTCTTCAAAGTGCGAGAGGGCCTATATTGGAAAGCGGTGGGACATCCTACCAATAACTAAAAATTGCTTTAATGCCCTTCGCCGACTTCGATATGAAGATCGAGCGAGGAGGTTGTGGGTAGACGCCATCTGCATCAACCAAAATGATGTGGGTGAGAGGTCCCATCAAGTTGGAATTATGCAGGATATTTACAATTACGCCGAGAGAGTTCTTATTTACCTAGGCGAAGACGCAGACGAGCCAGAGACCGCAAACTCTTCTCCATGGAACTATTACTCTAGCAACCACAGGCCGTTGCCACCACACATAGATCTCACACAGAAGCCATACTTTCGAAGAGTATGGGTTATTCAAGAGATAGCTGCAGCAAAAGATGCCTGGGTTCTCTTTGGGACCAAGGGAGACCGATGGGACGATTTTCTTTCTGCAGAGGCTCAGCGGAAAACGAACAGTCAACCTCAACCGACCTCTGAGGATATAAATGCCATTAACGAGCAGCTCTGTCAAAATCAAAAATGGCTGCATCTACTCCCGCGTGGGAAGCTTGTGTTCTCGCACGAACTTCCAAAACTTCTACACGCCACTGTTCGATGCGAAGCCACAGACCGCCGGGACAAGATATATGCCTTATTAGGGCTTTTCCCAGACGCAAAACAAGCTGAATTGACTGCGGACTACTCCCTGAGTGAAGAGCAAGTATTTAGTGGCTTAACTGCCTACCTTCTCTCCAAAAGCACGGCATTCTTACTGCCAGTCTTTGCAGCACTACAGCCAACATTTTCAACTCCCTCCCCATCGTGGGCTGTTGATTGGTCGTCGGCGACGAACTTGGATTGCATGGGCCCTTATCTAGCTGAGAGATATGCTCAACTCATGGCTAGAAGTGACTCTGGGAGTGTTGCTTACATACCTCGCTTCCACCAGAACGGTCTTTTGGTTCTCCGGGGACGCCTCGTCACTGGTCTATCCAGCTGTGTGTTCGAGCCAGAGTGTCAGCGAGGCCCTCCAGGCGTCCTGGGACAAGTCTTTTACGGCGCGAGAGGAACACAAGTCCCGGAGATTCTTCCGAACTGGGCTGAACCTACCGACGAGATTTGTCAAATTCAGGGCCTTGACGATCATGCCTTGGTGCTTCGGCCCGTCATGAAGGCTTATAAGACATATCGTTTCGTGGCTATCTGCAAACAACCCGTGTTCCACCGTCTATCAAGTTTTCTGGACTCAATAGATCGCACAGCAGTTCTGCTCTTCTCAACATGGAGCTATATACTCAGAGCTGAGATGAAGGATCAGCTTTGGTTTCTCGCAGAGACATGGGACACGGTCGAAGCGATCTGTGGGAAAATCAAACACTTTTGGGACTTGGAGAAGACCCCCTTTCGCTCTTCAGGCTCCAGTAGAGATCCAAGATTGGGCAAAAAATCATCTTGTGAAGAAGAAGTCCAGGCAGCTCCACACAAGCTTGGAAATCCAAATCCTCGAGAGATGAGGTCACAGCACGAGGAGGCACCCAGCGACTCGCGGCAGCAGGGTGTTGCGGACCAGCTACTTTCGAAGAAGACCATCTTTGATTCGGTAGTACATCAACCTTGTTTTGACAAGACATCCAAGATAAGAAAGTTCAGGAGGACGGCAGCTAGTGAGACAAACCCTTTCGGCTCTCTTGGGGAACATCTCTCGAACGCAGTCATGCAATTTCGCCACTCTCGGAACCCCGGTTGGAAAACACTCAGTGATCTTAAACCGCGCACTAGGCGAAATTACGACTCCAGATCGCTGCGTGTTATGACGATCTTGGACTGGGAATTGGGATCATTCACGGGAATCTCTGCGGCAGAGAAAATGGCACTAGGAAGGCGCGCTCCTGGTATTCACAAGCACAAGTTTCCATGGCACTTCACAAATCTCGAGATGGAGGCTACGAAGACTTTGATGAGTTTCATCGGATTTGCCGGCAAAGGTATCCTTTGGAAAGAGAGATCGCGATTTGAATCGCCCAATGAGTTCGCCGTCACACTCTTGGGGCAAGGTTTGGGCGAGAAATTGACTTTCTTGCTCCAATCGACACGACACGTTCAAGACAAAAACGTGCGTGCTAAATTAGACCGCGACGAAGTGTTTCCATGGCTACAAGATGCCTTGAACTTGGAGTCAAGACCTCTTTCAACAAAAGGATCCTACGAGAACGCGTATCTGGATACCTGGGCGGCCGATTTCATCCGCACGTGGACTCTCCTCACGAAGAATGTTCGTCCCCGTGGCTTTCGTGTTGAAGAGCCTGCGGATCTCCCTCCCAAAGAGATGGAAGAGCGGCTTCTACTGGAGCAAGGCTACCTCGCTGCAGCGGAAGCAAAGTGGGCGCCACTGCTTGATCTCGTCAAGCAGACAGAGGCCCGTCTGCTCCCTATGAAGGAGGCATTCATCCGCGCTAGAGACACGCATGATGAATCTATGGATGACGTTCCATGGGAGGACATCTTCATAGCTTGATCGAATACCACCAAGGATACCTTACCGCCGTATCACAGACGACCACGGCCATGCACTGGCAGAGACTGGAAGGTTTAGGCGGGAGTTGGCAAATGTACTGATGGGTTCGGGTTCTCTTTGAGATACAGTGTTCTTTCAACGATGGAGGCTTTTCGCTTCTGGACCGAGATGGCTTAGGAACACGACTGGGGCGAACTTTCGATTTGGGAGAGTGAGAAGTTTGAAGTTGACAACATGTTTCTTCTACTTCTGATCTTAGAAACATCCTGAACACGTCAAGTTAACACGTGAGAACACGAAGGGACCTATAGTTTAGGATCTAGTCATTTGGAGTTGGCATTATGTATTACTCTCATATCTCATATACATCTCAATCCAGCATAATAACCATATATACAAGAATATGTACTCCTCTCCCCGACAAAGACTACACCTAACATCCACAAACATTAAACAGCGCAACAGAAGGATCATGATCGCTAACGAGATCATCATACAGCTCCCACGAGTTGACGTGGATGTGCTCGTACGCGGTGCCGTTCTTGTTCGCCAGCGCGGGGCTGACAAACATGTGATCCAGCTCCTGCGCGTTCATGTCGTAGACGTAGGTGTAGCGCTCCTCGACGGGGACGCCGACGGCCTCGTCGAGGTCGATCAGGCCCGAGGTGGACGCGAAAACTTTCAGGGGCTCGACGAAGGCGAATTCATTGAAGTCGCCGGCGGTGATGATGCGGGCGTTTGCGTCGAGGGCGAGGATCTCGGCGATGAAGGACTGCATTTCTAGGGTTAGCTTGAATCTCTTTGGAAGTTTGGAGTGATGAGGGAGACATACGCCGGTGATCTTGGCCTGCTCGATACGCGGGTTCACCACGCCATTAACAGGAGGACGGGGATCGCCGTGCAGGGACGAGGAACCGCCCTTGGACGCAAAGTGCACGTTAACAGTAAAGAATGTCTTGTTCACGGGCCCGTTGACGGCGCGCCACTGCGCGACGAGGGGCTTGCGGCTGGCGTCCCACGCGGTGTTGGTGGGGTCGATGCGGCCCGGATTGTACTTGAGCGCGGGGCCCTCGAGAACCTCGTTGGCGTCGAGGGCGCCGCCCGGGTTCGGCTTGTAGAGCTCGACGACGTCGGGCTTGTAGAGGTACGCGACGCGGATGTTGCCGCCCGGCTGGCCACCGTCCTTGCCGTCGACGGGGTCGATGACGACCCAGTCGTACGCGACACCGGACTTGGTCTCGATGGCTGCCGTCAAGGTGGAGAGGGTGAGGTTGGAGGAGACGACGCCGTTGTTGGTGGCGCCGTTGTCGTCTTGGATCTCTTGGACGAAGACGAGGTCGGGGGTCTTGAGGTAGTCTACGATGTGGGCGGCGACGGAGGGGAGGTGGGCGACGGTCGGGGAGAGGTTCTCGACGTTGTAGTCGCCGACGGTGATGCCCCTGCAGTCGCCGCGGCTGACGAGGGTGGTGGCGGGCGCATTGTTGGTGGCGTTCTTTGCGATTGTGATGCCGGTCAGAGGGAGGATGCGGTAGAAGCCAAAAGCGTTTGTGACGATGCCGGTGATCTCGGTGAGCTCGTCGCCCATCTTGGACTCGGGGTTCTTTGTACCGTCGAGGGGGGAACCGATGATGATGGCCTCGGGGTTGGAGTCTTTTGCCGTGTTAGTGGCTTGCATGATTCAGAGGAGAGAGATGATGTATACCCTTGTCAGACATGGTGAGGCCGCCGTGCGCATTGCGGCCGGTGACGGGCCAGTCGCCAATGACCCAGGTGTCGCCGTACTGGTTGGGGCGGGAGATGCCGACGGGGCTCTTGATGGTGACGAGCTCGCCGCTCAGCGACTCCCAGAAGTCAAGGCCGTAGAGGGCCGGGTTGAGAACGGGGTTCTCAGTCGAGATGTTGGCGACGGCGTTCGGGACGGCATAGACGTCACCACCGTCGAGGCCGCTGTACTGCTCCGTCGGCGGGGGCAGGGTGTCAACGCCGATGACGAGCGGGGTGACCGCATTACCCTTTGAAACGACGACGACGTTCTTGGGGGAGCTGAGCTCTGTGAGGTAGATGTAGTTCGTGGCGGACCTGTTTTTCGAGCTTGTTAGAGGGACTCTACGTGTCATTGGGAGTACAAGACTGTCTTACCTATACTCCTGAATCTTTCCATCCAGAGTGATGAGGTCGCCCACGGTCAAGTTCGCGCCGACGGTGCTGCCGTAGACGTAGAGCGCCTCGGAGGTGGCAGCATCGTCGTCGGGCGTCGTCGAGCGGATCCAGATTCCGGCGGGTCCCTTTGCGAGAACAAGACCGGTGACGTTGGTCACGGACTGGTCCTTGTACGGGGAGAGGAACTTGTTGCCGTTGATCTCGGCAATGGTCAAGGCCGAGGCGGCGCCGGCGGCGGAGAGGAAGAGGGAGGTGACCTTCATCTTGACAGTGTACACCGCGTCAAAACGAGAACAAGTAACCACTGAAGCTATTCACTCTTCTCTCTGGAATCGCAACGGCCTGAGCACACAAGAGCAAGAAAGGGATCGTCCATGTTTACTCCCGTCGCGGGGCAAGTCACCACTATATGTAGGATGGAGCTGAACCTCTTCAGCCCATGATTGCGGTTCCCGTTTCCCCTGGTCAGGGTCGTATCGAGCCGAGAAAGTTGCAAAGTGCCAAGAAAGCTGCACCATATCGCTTCGCTGGGTCCCCCGGGATCCAGCGATCCATTCCGCCCTTGCATCGCGGGAGCTGCCTGCTTTGCATGTGAGCAACCCGCGTCAGATGCTCCAAGAGCCCATGTACGCGATAAGATTGGGCGACGAGAGTGAGGAGGGCGCGGCCAGCTCCGATATTACGCACTCGATATCTCTCAACTTGTAGCCTGTAAGGCCAGCTCGACATCCTCACTGGAGGGAAACGGCAAGACAATGATTCTTTCCCGTCGAGCGGAGAGCGGAGAGCAGGGGTCTTGTCGTATCAATTGACCTCTTAGAGCGATGCGTGCCTGGCACGTTCTTGTCAGGTTGTCATAAGAAACCTGGGCTAACGGCACCGGCAGAGACATTAGATGAGCCCCGCATTAGCCTTGATTGACTTCAACCCCCCCATCGCGGCGCTGTATTGGTTGGCCATGGCTCAATCGGGAAGGTGAAGGCTTCCTGCGAGGGCGGGAGAGTGGCCTAGCTGGTGTCTAGTTCAGTGGGGAACAACCCGGCCTAAGCATATCGAAAAAGGTTGAATTGAGCAACGGGTGTGTGGGGGAAAGGCGAGCGACGGGAACGTTAGAAAGCAACTTTGCTTCTGACCCTGGGTCATATCTGTAAGGTATATCCATATGGAGTGCAGAGATAGGGAATGGGAGAGAGAGAGAGAGACTGGATTCACAATCAGCGCGTCATTTCCAACACTACAACCATGATAGGAGTAGCAAACCAAGGTGATCCGAAGAGCCGAACAAACCGCAAGACAAGCCGGACCAACTCCCTTCCTAGGATAAGTTCGCTCTCGAGGCCAAGACCTGGGTGGACGCGTGGTGTCTTGCTGTTGTTGGTCGAGAGCCGTTGCTGGCAAGGTGGAGGAGGAGCCTAAGAGGAGGGAGCAAAAGTCAATTACCTAAGGTACTCTAAAAAGATGGACAGGGGTGTCGTTGAGGGGCCGCTAATCTGCGCCTTATCGCCTGCCAATCATTTGCCTCACGTGTCGATGACCGACCGCCGGCCCCGGAGCTCCAACCCCGGTCGTCCCTGGATGTGCCCCTGTCTATCACCGCTACCAAGATTCTAAGCTTGACTCGAGCCCCTTCAGCTCCCTCTCTCACGGCTGAGTACCTGTCCTCAGATTCTTTGCGTAGCATCATGAACTCTCACTCATAACATGCAGTCAACAGTCTATGATGCACACTCTCATAATACTCATTTGAAAAATCTTTGGTCGAATTCTCACTATCATGGTATCACAACTAATCTTTTCAAAGATGGGGATCTGGCCTAAAACTGTGGTGCACACCTTCACTCAATTTCCTACAAACGAAAACTGTCCCAGAACATTACAAAAAGTTGTACAAATCCCAAGGACCTCTTGTCCATTGAGTGAAGTTTCCCATAGATGCCTCAGAAAACCCTTGGCGACGACAGGAACAGCTGCCTACTGATACCTCAAGTGAGGTCAGGCTAGCATAGTGTATGCACCAACAAAAAATTCATTTCTTTTCCGTCCTCGAGACATACACACTCGGAAACAGCTCTACCAGCGTAGCTGCCTTTGCTTCAGACTTGCCAACGGTCGAGCCCGTCAAAGACCGCTCCGGTAATCGCTGGGAACTCCCGGAACCGTCCCAGGCTCCGACTCGGCTTGTTGCCCTGGGGCCCCGGCATCTGGAGCCGCTCAACACTCGCGCGTCCACTCCCGCTTACTCCAGATCGGCTTCCTCCTCGTCACGCTGGACAAGCTCGTGGTCGTCACGCTCAGCCAGGTCATGCTCTTCGCGCTGTTCCAGGTCGGCTGACTCCTCGTCACGTCCAAGAAGACCGCTGAGAAGGGCAAGAGGGTCGGCCTGGGCCTTGTTGGCACCACCAGCGGCAGCATTTCCACCTGCAGCGCCTCCACCAATCTGCAAATGAATGTTAGCTAATGTTCAATGGCATGCGTCTCTGGGACTACTTACGCTCTCGAGGATGGAAGAGAGGATGTTGTTGCCGTCAGCCGCCTGGTTCTTCTTCGCAGCGGCGCCTCCAGCAGCGTTGTTCTTCTTGCCGTTCTTGCCGTTCTTCTTCTTGCCACCAGCGTTCGCGGTTCCGTTGTTCGCAGCACCACCAGCAGCGGCACCACCGGCGGCACCACCAGCAGCCGCGCCGCCAGCTGCGTTGTCGGCTCCGTTGTTCTTCTTGGCAGCAGCGTTACCCTTTGCAGCCTTGGCCTTCTTTCCGCCAGCCGCAGCGCCGTCGGCGGCGTTGGCAGTTCCGTTGTTGGCAGCGCCACCGTTGTTCTTCTTGGCCTTGTTCTTCTTGGCTCCGGCAGCACCGGCGGCAGCGTTGTTCTTCTTGCCCGCGGCCTTGGCCTGTGCGTTCTTCTTGCCCTTCTTGCCCTTCTTCTTGCCTCCGGCGTTGGCGGTTCCGTTGTTGGCGGCACCGCCGGCTGTGGCTCCTCCGGCAGTGGCACCACCGGCAGCGGCACCGGCTCCTCCGGCTGCAGCGGCGTCCTTGGCGGCCTTCTTAGTGGCGACTGCGTTCTCGCCTGCGTTCTCGCCCTCCTGCTGGACGTCGGCGTTGTCACCGGCTGGCGTTGAAAGTCAGATGGGTTTCGGAAATAGGTGACTTTACTTAACATACCTTGCTCGCCCTTGCCGCGGCGCAGAACAGGCCTGACATCAACTTGAGCCGGGAAGTTCAGGTCTCGGACGGGCAGAGCCACGGATCGGTCCTCCTGGGTAGGCAGGGCGATGACCTGGGCGGCGATGGCCGCAATGGAAAGGAGGATAGAGCTCTTCATTTTGAAGGAGTGCTAAATGTCTCTAGTCAAAGAGATGAAGAAAAAAGTTGATGGTATAATTTACAACCGAAAAGGGTTCACAGAACCTGGAGAGAATGGAATGTGAGAATGGAAGAAATGAGAAAGGCACTCAAGGAAAGACTGGACCAGCCAAAGAGAAGGAACTGAACCAGAAATGTTGTTGTGTTGAAGACTTGAAAGTGTCGAGAGAAGAGAAACCGAAATCATGGCCAGATCGGGCTGGGTTGATATAGAGTATAAGCTTCCTGGGAATCTCACTCGGATCCAGATCCCTCGGAATATCATGCCGCAGGTAGAGCAGGCACAGATTGCACCCATGAGGTCACAGTGCCAAGGAATTGAGACGTCTTGTCAAACAAATGAGGTGAACGCTATCTTTGCCCAATGTCACCATGTCAGCCATGTCACAGACTGTGATCCATCGCGAGGGCAGTGCAGTTTGGTGGAGCAGGGGAGTCGGGTCCTCAGTTTGAGAAAGAGACGTTATGGCGAATGGGAAGAGGTGTGTGCCAAGCATCACGACGGTGCCATGTCGCGCCAAACCCCGGAGCAGCCGTGAGCCGGGGAAAGCGGAGACGAGGTCCCAAAATAAAAAGAGAGCAGAAAAGGTGTCTGTAGCCGATTGATGATGGGCATCGCTACCATGCGTTTGCGGTTGAGGGTGCCAGTGGTGGCCATGGAGGGCGACTGTTGATCAGACGGTTGGTGATTCAGAACGGCCCCGCCGCGGCGGATTCTTGTGTGTACTTGTCCAGAACTGAGGCTTGCGGAGGTGGAACGGGTCTCCAACGGTGGTGGCTGCTTGATGGTGGCTAGACCTGGTAATAGGCTGCATCCAGCCATCATCCCGTACTTCGTACTCTGCACACACAGAACGTGGGAACTAGTGTGCGTCCTGCCCTGGTTGGCATGTGTTGTTAATGCTTGTGCGGTGGTGGCATTCCCAAGGTCGCGTACCTTGCGGTTAGTGGAACAGCCATGGGGGTGGAAGGGTTTGATCGGAGGACAGGTTGTCAAACCTGGGATGAAACACCGCCCAAAAGGGCGCTTGGCCAAAATCGCGAACGCCTCTCGCTTCCCAACAACAGTCTTCCTTTCCCCCTCTGCGCGACTGTCTCCATCCCAAGACACTGGTGACGAGTGGGATGCCGCCCATTTGAAGAGTGAGTTGCTGGGATGGCGTTTGAAGGATGAGCATGCGCGAAGCGATGAAGTCTAAATTTCAGAAGTGCAACGATGCACCCTGGGTCGTTTCTTGACAAGCAGGGGAGTCTCTCGTGAATCAGAACCGGCCCCCTAGGCGTTGCAGAAGCAAAAAGTGGTCTGAATGGCAGGATTTGCAAAGAATTGTTGGATCTCTGCTAGGGCACCGGTTACGATGGCCGTAATAGTACACTGCCAGTACGAAGTAGCGTATAGCAACTAAGACACGCTCCGAGTCCCCACGAGCTTGATTCGTGAGCCGCAATCAAGCGTTGAAGGGTTGAAGCTTGGCCCTGGTCGATACCGTTACATCGTTCTCCTTCTTCCGTCATTCGCCGCACTACTGTTCCTGAAGGCTGTCTGATTTGCAGTGTCTGCTTAGGCCTTTAGAAATTGGGGGATCTCGACTGGAGAGATGCTTGTTTGGAAGCGGTGCCGCGGGTTGCGGTTGCTGCGCCATTCCGTCCCATTCCATGCCGTCCGTTCCCATCCCTTCACAGTTCACACAATAAATGCCGAGGGCTAGAACACAAGGCAACGTTGGGAGTCTCCGCACCCTGGTTGACATGGCTCGAGGGTTGAGGGATCGAAGTCGAGAGAAGGGACGGTGTTTCAACTGGTGCATCGAATTGCCAAGGACTTCTGTCTCGAGGAGATTGACAAAGTCGGGCGATGATCGTCGCGCAACACTGGCCAAGACCATAGCAGCATGGCGTTCTTGCTGAGGTGGGAATAATAGGCCAGAATTAAGAAATACCAAGAGAGACGCTCGGTGTTGGCGATGCTTCCGGCCTTGGTTGCGAGTATCAGAAATTTCTTGGTTTCTTTTAGTTTTTCAGGCCTGGCTTGTAGTTAGTAGTCTTGGACCTAGTATTGGAGTCTTGGCTTGGGTCAGAGTCAGAGTCAGAATCAGACCTCAGGCGACTTTTGGAGTCTGGAGATCACCGGGGCGGCTCCAGTATTCCAGAATTACAGTAGAGGCCAAGCATTTTGGCGAGGGGAATCAGGGGATGAACGGATGTGCTGCGATCCTGTTTGGGAAATCATGGAGAAAGGAGGCGGGAGAGCAGAGCAGTGATCGGCGAGAGAGGAAAATCAGACACAGGAGAGAGGAGCTTGGTCAATGATGCTGGTGCATTGCTTTCCCCACGAGAATTGAAGAGGAGACGGACGGTTCGCATCACTTTGACTGAAGGGGGGTCCCTCCTTCCCAATTTCTCCTCCATGACCCGTCTTTTCCATTGGGTCCCGGGTTGTCTTCCAGCCCTCCAGGTTCCCAGTAATTATTCGCCCCGAGTTCCCAACATGGCAGCAGCAGTCTGTGAGCCCGTCGTGACTGCCCTGTCATGCAATGTGGTCGACACAGACTCGACCCGAGCAGAAGGAAGGCCCCATTGGACTCCCGTCTTGGCAAGACCCATCGCAATCACGTGGCTGTCCTTCTCGCACTTGCTCTTTCTCTCTCCTCTCCTGTCTCTTGCTTCCTTCCATCATTGTGCTATCTCTCTACCTGCCCAGGTGGTAAGGTACATCATTGACGTGCCTTCCTTGTGCATCAACAGAGGCTGAAGCACAGTCCAAATCACGTGGGAGGTGACGAATCCCCATTTCAGATGTGGTTGGGTCTTCCCTTCCACTGCGGCTCTTCAACACGTGGGACACCGCATGGCTGGTACCATAAGGTTCCTTGCTGTCCCAAACTTTGGATTTCAAATGACTCTATCCTCTGCACACGCCTGTTTTGCTTCGAATCGTACAGTTCTGTATTTAGCAAAGATGAACACAACCGACTTCAGACGACGTGATGGTGGTGGTCAGATGTCGTTATCGCTCCCGGATGAGTCAATTACCTACACTCGTCCTCCACTGAGGCTGCCCAAAGGCCCCAATGGCACAGTAGGCAGCTTTTCGACCTTTTACACGCCTTGCCCTACATGACACCCGCCACATACATCAATCATCTCAAGTCTGGAGAAAGTCATCTCATCAACATGAACCTCTAACTTGGATGGTTCCACGGTCAGACTGGATGCGTCCATCGGCCCCCGACTCCAGCTTTCCTGTCTTTTTCTGTCAGTGCCGATGCATTCATTCATCTCAGACGCTCACACCTGACCTACAGGCTACGGAGTACCTCGTCAGACCAATACGCCGTATTGTGTCGATGCACGGGGCCCGAGTCGTCCGATGCAACTTCCTTGACTAGCACCAAAATCCTGCCTGACTGCTCGGCGATGCTGCTACGAGCCGATCGGTTTTCGTCCCTTTCTTACATCGGACATTCAATCCTCTATCGTGGTTGACGTCGACTGTCATCTGGTCCATCAGTCCAAGATGAGACCGGTTCCGCTTTGGGCAATTCACGGGGTGGCTGTGTCTAGCTGCCGTTATGCCGCACCCCGAGACAGGCACACCTCGATTTGATTGGCAACTCCACGTCAACACCACCAAACTTGGCCCCTTCTGCCTAAGGCTCTTACCTTCTTACCTCAAATCTGGAAATTTACGGAGGATTGCGGCGTGTGATGCGGTGACTGCAGGCCCGTCGCTTCCATTCTGTTCTGTCCTTTTCCCAGTCGTCAATCTCATACTATTCCCATTCATTTCCTTTTGTCTTGACGTGCAATAAGTTTGGGCGTACTGCAACTCTGTTTTGGAATTATTCTCTTCAGTTTGGCACCTCGTTTTGACGCTATTGCTAGTAAACGAAGTCACAAAGCGTTACATTCGGCTCATGTTTTGTTTGAAATCCCTCTTTGATTAAAATTGCCTCACTCCCTTGGTCTTGAAACACCATCAGCGACACGAGAGTCCCCGGTGCCCGCTAGCACCATGTGGGCCCCGCAGCCGGCTTGTTCTCCCGGCCTTGACAACTCTCTCGGTCCGTGGGCCGGAGAATTGTGCCGGGGCGGATTCGACTTTACACTTTTCTTCGAGGAGGCCATACTAGCACTTCCCCTGCAATCTCTCCTCCTGCTGTTGCTCCCCACCTGTGCCTTACGCCTGGCAAGGTCCGATGTCAAAGTCGTGCCCAGCACCTTGCGCTGGCTCAAAACTGTTAGTCCTGGCAAACCGCCTCCTACCACAATGGCTGATCTCGAAAGTCTGCATCCATTTCTCTGGCTGCTCTAAACTTCGCTCTTCTTGTCCTCTGGATCACTACACCATCAACAACCATCACCCATACGCGCGCGACCATTCCCACCGCCATCCTTGGTCTAATTGCCTCGATAGGATTGGGTCTGCTATCATGGCTCGCCCATCAACGGTCCGTGAGGCCATCATTCGTCCTGTCAGTCTACTTGTTTCTGTCAATTCTTTTTGACACTGCTCGTGCCCGAACTTTGTGGATGCTGGGGCCCCATCAGACCATACCCGCCATCTTCACCTGTACTCTAGCTGTCAGAGCTGTCATGATCCTTCTAGAATCAACAGAGAAGCGCAGGATCCTAGTTCCAGAACACAAAGGATACTCCAAGGAGGTCACCAGCGGCACTTTCAACAGATCAGTCTTCTTCTGGTTGACGTCACTCTTTATCAACGGATACAGAAACATCCTTCAACTAGATGACCTCTATCCACTGGACCCGAAGCTAGCCTCAGAGCCGCTCTACAGAAAACTCGCCGACGCGTGGGACCAAGGTAATCTATTTTCGGCCCCCAAACTAAAACACGACATGTTCCGCGGACTAATATATCTGATTTCTACACAAAAAAAGTCCCCGACAAGACGGTTCCCGGCGCTCTGTTCAGCACCTGGCTCCGCGCCTTTGCCGGCCCTCTTTCCGCGGCCATCGTCCCGAAACTCTTCCAGATCGCCTTCAACTACGCCCAGCCGTTTCTGATTGACGAGGCAATTCGCCTTGCCAGCCAGCCTCAGCAGCAGCCCTACAATAATCACGGTTTTGGTTTGATAGGGGCGTACGTGATCGTGTATACAGGTATTGCTGTGGGTTTTGTGTTTCCACCACCTGAGCGTTCTAGAACTCCTCAACGTGCGGGACGCTGAGACTTCTCGTTGTAGGTTTCAACGGGCCAGTATGACTGGCGCAATCAACGTGCGGCCTCCATGACGAGGGGCAGTACGACGGCACTTGTCTATCGGAAAGCCTTGAGGCTGGATTTGACGTCGCCCAACGTCAGCCCTTCGGGAGCCCTGACTTTAGTCGGAACTGATAGCGAGACTATCAGCCAAGGCATCACGCAGCTTCACGAAGTCTGGAGTGGGCTTCTAGAGATTGGTATCGGGATTTACCTGATTAACAGGCAGCTTGGGGCTGCCTGTGCCATGCCCGTTGCCCTCGTTTTCGGTAGGATGCCATATCAGCTTCGCCGGCTGAGAGAACCTCAGAGACTGATGCATATCGGCAGTTGTCCTACTTGCCACAGCTTTCCTCGCTGTCCCTACAGGCAAAGCATCCGCGGAATGGATCAAAGCCTCGCAAGATCGCGTCTCAACGACCTCTAAGACGCTGGGGAACATCAAATGGCTCAAGATATCCGGCCTCGATGATGTTGCCTTTTCAGTGATACAAAAACTTCGAACCGTAGAGCTCGAAGTTTCCAAGAGATTCAGGGTGCTTTTAGGCATCTCCATGATGTTTCGTAAGCTGTTTTTCCCGCGTTGCCTCTCCGTGACATGTACGCTGAGACTGTTCCTTTCAAGTGATTTGCACGCCGATCTGGTCTCCAATCCTCACCTTTAGCACATTCGTTGCAACGGCGGCTCGAACCGGCGATACTTTGACGATCCAAAAGGCGTTTACAGCGTACTCTTTATTGATCCTGGTAAACCAGCCATTAGTTGGCATTGTCATAGGACTTCCGCTTCTGGCTTCTGCCATGGCTTCTTTCCAGAGAATCCAAGACTTTTTGAACGGCAAGGACAGAGTTGATGCCAGACTCGCTAGCGAGGGTGTCAAAGTTGCTGGGGCTGGGAGACCTGTGACAGAGTCCCCAAAAGCTGCTGGTCTAGGTTCAGACCTCGAGCTATCCGACATGCCTGGAAGTGAATTGCCAGTCTCCGATCTAGCCCCAAACATTGTCGCCTCTGTAAAGGGAACATTCTCTTGGTCAGACGACTCCAAGCCGGTCATCGACATCGACGACTGGAACATCCGGCGGCGAGCTTTCACATTGGTACTCGGCCCTGTTGGCTGCGGCAAGTCAACGCTTCTGAAGTGTCTACTAGGCGAATTGTCGTCTTTCAAGGGCACCATTTCCACCAACTTTTCCGGTGTCACGTATTGCGGCCAGACCGCGTGGATACCGAACGACAGTGTGCGGAACATCATCACCGGTCACGCCGCGTTCGATCCGGCCTGGTACCACACAGTCATCAAGGCGTGTGCTTTGGAGCAAGATATCGCTAGCTGGCCGAACGGCGAGAATACCGTAGCGGGTACGAGGGGGATTTCCATGAGCGGTGGTCAGAAGCATCGTCTGGTCTGTCATTCAGTTTATTTGGAGTCGGGGCGATGGGTAAAAGCTAACATTATGGCAGGCCATTGCCCGCGCTTTGTACGCAAGACAAGAGTTGTTGGTGCTTGACGACGTTTTCAGCGGCCTAGACTCTAGCACCGAAGACATCGTTTTCAACAACCTCTTCGGTGATAATGGTTTGCTCCGCCACACGGATACGACTGTCATTTTAGCATCATCCGATTGTAGGTCGTCCTTTCCTCCTAACATAGTGATTTCCTTACATGACTTGGTACTAACGATCTTCTGACAGCTCGCCGCGTTCCCTTTGCCGATGATGTCGTACTTCTCAACGATGAGGGTCGAATTATAGATAACGAGACGGTCGTGAAAGTTGGCCGATCGACCGACTCCCCGAAGAAACACAACGATACAAGCGACAGCGCCGCAACGCTACCGATGGTAATACTAAACGAAAAACCACCAGCTACGGTCCTCGGCCTAATCGAAGACCAAGCAGATTCCGCCCGTCAACTCGGCGACTGGGGGATGTATAGCTTCTATGCTAGGGCAGCTGGGTGGTTCAGCTTGTCGACATTTGCTGGCGCCATGATTGTCTTTGCGTTTTGCGACTCGTTTCCTGGTAATTTCTCCCAAGAATTCGTTCTTTTGGAAATGATTAAAGACTAACAAAGTCATTGGCAGATATCTGGCTCAAGTGGTGGGCAGAGTCCAATGAGCAGAGACCGAACCAAGATCTGGGCAAGTGGCTTGGTGTCTACGCGGCTCTTGGAGTTGGATCTGTGGCTTCGGTGCTCTTTGGCATGTGGTGAGTACCTACTACGTTACAGTATTAGCAGACCCGTGTTGATAACAAGACATTCCAGGCAACTTTTCATTGTCATCATCAACAAGTCGGGAGTCTACTTCCACAGAGTTCTACTGGACACCACCTCTCGGTAAGGCACACGACCGACTTTTCTCCTGGTCTTCATACTAACAGAAGTAGTGCGCCCATGTCATTTCATAGTTCAGTGGACAGCGGCATCACAGTCAACCGATTCAGCCAAGACCTTCAACTCATCGACATGGAACTGCCAGCCGCAGCACTCGGCCTGGCCGTAGGTACGCACAACCCTCTCCGTCCAGAACGAGAACCGAAGCTCAAATGATCTTTCAATCCTAGGCGTCGCATTCGGCGTAGCCCGCTTCATAGTAATGTCCGTCTCCTCACGCTACATGGCCGCCATCCTCCCCTTCCTCATCCCAACCTTCTACGCCCTCCAGCACTTCTACCTCCGTACCTCACGACAAATGCGCCTCCTCGACATCGAGCACAAGGCACCCCTGTACTCCCAACTCATTGAAACCCTCGAAGGTCTGGCCACCATCAGAGCCTTCCGCTGGGAAGATAACTTTGAAAAGGTCAACCTCCGCCGGCTTGACGACTCGCAGCGACCCAAGTACCTCCTCGCGTGTCTACAGAGTTGGCTGACGTTTTCGGTGGACATGGTGATTGCCGTCATCGCCGTCGTACTTATCGTCTTGGTCACGACGCTGCGCGAACAGATTGGGCCGGGGTTCATTGGTGTTGCATTGACGAATGTTTTGGCGTTTAGCGGGTGCGTCAAGGCGATTATCACGTCGTGGGTCATGTTGGAGGTTTCGCTTGGTGCGGTTGCGAGGGTGAGGAACTTTTCCTTGACTACGGCGTCTGAGGACGACTCTCGGGCGAATCTTGCGGAGCCGGAGGGAGAGTGGCCGAGTCAAGGAGCCGTTGAGCTCCGTAAAGTGACGGCGTCCTACGCGTGAGTTGAGAGAGCCATACACCCCTGTACTGAGAATGCAAAGCTGACGTTGTAACAGATCATCTAGTACCGTACTCAAAGACGTCGACATCTCAATCGAACCAGGTCAAAAGGTTGCAATCTGCGGCCGGACAGGCAGGCAAGTGATCCCCCACCCCTATCCTTACCAGTCAAAGACATCTAACGCTCCCTCCAGCGGCAAAAGCTCCCTGATCCTGTGCCTCCTCCGCATGATGGACCTAGACTCGGGCACAATTACCATCGACAACGTCGATATTTCCACGCTACCCCACGAATACGTCCGCTCCAAGATCGTGGCGGTCCCACAAGAGTCCTATCTCTTCGACGGCACCGTGCGGTTGAATCTCGACCCAGGCCAGACTGCGTCGGACGAGGAGATCACGATGGTCCTGAAGAGGGTGCAACTCTGGGATAAAGTCGAGGAGCGCGGCGGTCTGGATGCCGTTATTGATGATAAGTTCTTGTCACAGGGCGAGGCGCAGTTGTTGGTTTTTGCTAGGGCTATGTTGAGGAAGGGGAGGGTGCTTGTTTTGGATGAGATTACGAGCAGGTGAGTTTACTCTTTGCTATTTCCCTTTCGCAAGTGTTTGCGCACTACCTTACCCAGAGTGGACCAAGGGAGCTGACTTTCTGTGCGAATAGCTTAGACGACGAGTCTAGTAGAATCATCGACAAGGTGCTGCGCTCGTGGTTCAGAGATTGGACCATCATCGCAATTGCACATAAGCTTGAGTCGATACTGGACTTTGACCGAGTTGCGGTTGTCGATTCAGGAGTAATTGTCGAGTACGGGGAGCCTCGTCAGCTACTGGGAAGCGAGTCTTCGTTCAAGGCGTTGTATGAGCGATCATCGGGTGTGGCACACGAGGGCTGGTAGGAGGGAACTGAGGAATTGTAAGATGAGCGTATATCCCAACTCGGCATTGTCTTTGTAACGTAGCAAGATACCCCTCTTTTCATTGAAGTTCAATACACGGAAGTCACTTCTCAGAACTAGGCAGCGATTATGGAGTGCGGAGTATGTGCCATTCTTTCTCAAGCGGTGCGCTAGAGCTGCTGCTGACGACAATAGGATTGACGTCAATGGCTTCTGATACATCATATCAGCGAAGGCAGTCACGTAAATGGAACGTGAAGAGCCGGGCATGCTTCTGGCATTTACCTCACTTATCACATTTCCGGAAAACAAGACCGCTTCACCTCGTATTAATAAGACTGACCGCGCGAGTTAACATCGAGCCATGAAAAGAACCAGGCTGTAGGATCATGCCGCCATCCTCTGCTGGTTGCATCAATAGTAGGGTCAGCAAGAACCGGCACTTGCCCTGCTGTTACCTCATTGGCGGCAAGTGACTGTATATTTCCCCTTAGCCTTTTTGGTTAACGTTGAAACTGGTTTTCATTACCCAATAGAACTTCCCGCGCCATCTTCCCTCAGGCGCAGCATTCGTCTCCAACCTAAAGTTGCACTTTCGTTACGGCTTATGACCAGGCGCAGGTTGAATATGCAGAACCGCCTTGCCTCACTGCCGCCTCGTTTGAAGCAAGTACTTTTAATGATTCTGGCTAGGCGCTCACTCCCATCACTTTCGTTGTCACTTTCATCAACACTCTCATACTCATATTCACCCCCATCTTCGTCCTCCTCTCCCTCATCTTCACTCTTGTCTCCGCCCCCGGCTTTTCATCCTCAATTCCACCCTCTCAATTCCACCCTCAAACCCAACTGCAACTTAAAACCATACTTGTTGGCGTTTGAGTCGAGTGAGCTCCGACAAATTACCTGCCACAACTTAGATGGAGCTTCAATCATGGGATGCCTTTCAAGAAACGTTGCCTCCTGCCAAGCACATGAAAGAAATCCATAGGAAGAACCTAGCACTTCGCCATCCCAAAACATGTAGCTGGGTCTTTGACAGCGAAATATACCGTCGATGGGAGAATGGGAACAATAACACGCTCTTCTGTATTGGACCGCCTGGTGTGGGCAAGTCGGTCCTAGCTGCCGCGGTGATTGATGAGTTGAAGAATTCAGATAGTATAGTACTCTTCCTATTTTGCGAGAACCATTCTCAGCAAATGGATTTCCTCGCGGGATGTCTGATCCAACAACTACTCGAGCGTATCGATTACGGCACAGATGTGGAGTTGTTGTCGAAGCTCTCGGGGCCAAGGAAAGACGACAACGTCGGGAACAACGATGGTCAAACGGCTCTTGAGTCACTGCTGTGTCACCGTAGCACCAAAAATGACACCGAGAGGGCAAGAATCTCACTTGTCTTGGATGGACTCGATAGACTTGACATCGGAGTGTCTCGCAGCCTTCTATCCTTCTTCAGTCGCCTTCGTGCTCAGACCGACATCAAGACTTTTGCCACTTCAACGTTCGACGTGTCTCTGGCAAACGAGGACATCTCAGTTACGACCCTACCAATGCCGGTTTCAGACACAGTGGATCTGAAGGAGTATATTACTTCCCACGTGAAGCCACCAGCGTCGTACTCGACCCCAGAGCACATCGAGTTCTACGAAACTATCCTGAAAGCAACTGAGGGGATGTAAGTCACAATTCACCAGTCCTGAAAATTACTGCGTCGCTAAGTCATCCCAGCTTCCATGTCGCGAGACGTGTCGTCGAGGAGCTTTCGCCGATGCACACGAAGTTCGAGTTCCAACAATTCTTGAGGCATTGGACTCAAGAGCGTCGGCATCTGAGCCACGTCTTCGGCGAGCTGATCCAAGCCCGTTCAGATCATATTCAATCTGGTCTCGCTTCACACGTCATTGACTGGCTGACTTTCTCTCATCGGGCACTAACAATGCTAGAGCTTCAGCATGCTCTGGTGGCGGACGTGTCAGAGTACCTGCGTGTGCCTCCGACGCCAGAGAAGATCGCATCCGCATTGCACGGGATTGTAACAATCAAGGGAGAGCAGGGAGGACAGTCAATATCCTTTTTCCACAGCGCTGTCAAGGACTACTTTTGGCACGAGAGAAGCGACAGGGCTCCCAAGATTCATGACAATATTGTCAGCTATTGTCTGAGACAGCTATCGAGAATATCCTCCGATGATGGATTCTGCAAGTCGGATGAGGATTTTGAAGAGAGGTTAAGCCACAACCCCTTCTTCCTCTACGCTGCTTGCCACTGGGGTTTTCATACGCAGGCATGTTCGGAGCCCGTTGCAGCCGCGATGAGGTTTCTAGACAACCGTGTCAATGTCGTAATGTCAAGCCAGGCCATTCTCATTGAACAATCCTCATCAAAGACACCCGGTTATACGCAGCGCGTCCCTAAGAACGTCACGGGACTGCACCTAGCAGCTTATTTCGAAATACGAACTGCTGCTGAAGAGCTCCTCAGCGAAGGAACCGCACCACTGAGCTCTGTCGACACACAAGGCCGGACGCCACTTTGGTGGGCCGCGCATTATAGACAGGACAAGGTAGTCAGACTGTTTTGTCGGAGCGACACAGCCACCCTCTCACTGCTTGTCGTGGCCAAAGAGCGGGATCTCATCAAAATCTTGCTCGATGGCAAGTACAACGTGAATATCGCTGATACCTCGCTGGACACCCCGCTGCACCACGCCGTACGCCGGAGCTATGAAAACATAGTAAAGGATCTCTTGTCCGCCGCAGCCAACGTCAACGTGCAGAACATGGGAGGCGAAACACCACTTGCTATAGCACTGAATAATCGCAATAGCAACATAATCAATCTCCTCATTGGAAAGGGAGGGTATACTGATTTCGTAAATACGGCCAAGTTCCGCAAGGCGCACGGGTGGCAGGACGACCAGACTCTGGAGATCTTTCGAGATGACAAGACCACCGTTCTACGGCTGAAACCAGAAGACAGACGCTCGTTCGAGGATTGGGGGCCGACGGAGAGATTCTCATTGCAAGTGTCTCCTTTTCATGTCGTCGTTGACTCTAACGCTTACCACTTCCATAGGCAACAACAGATTCTCAGCGACGTCCCGTTTTCACCTCGACTTCGTCGTCTTACAGACAATCTTCGGATTGAGGAGCTGAACCTCAAGATCATCTCACAAGAAGACAACAAGAGTCACATCACATACTACATTGAGGCATTCATGTGGAACTCTCCCAACAATGACGAAGCTCTGCCTTGCAAACAACTAGTGTTGTGCTGGGATGTCTTCCGTGATGAGCGAACCCATCAATGGCACACGAAAGCTCACTTCACCACCATGCCACACATTTGGCTTCCGGATAATGGCGCGGTATTTCTGAGGCACTTTCTCGTCCATGTCAAGCATACATGGCTTGCTTACTGCGATGCGAATCTCGTGGATCTCCATGTGCGTATTTCCTTTCTCCCAGCATCATCGCCGTTTGAGAGGTTCACTGACGCATTGCGATACGGCAGCTTCGCAAGAGGATCATTGAATCCAAGGGATCTGACCCGGCGCTTCTGGATCACCTCCTTGAGAATGGACAAAGGTGGCTCAGTCATCGTCATAACCTCTCCAAGGTCGCTTCCAGCATTCGGAATTTTGCGAGAAAGTACTGCCTACAGCACAACGAGACCGGCGATCTCGAAGAACTCACAGAGGCGATAGACCAGCTGGCTGCCGCGGTTGGAAAGAAGCTCGGTGAGTTGGACGAGAACTCAAGAGATCTCATTCAGCTGGTGAGTATAGAAAATGTTGCCAGTGTTGAACATGCCACTTACCAGGTCAAAGGAATGCAATCTCGTCTCTATCAAAGAAGCGCGGCAATCTGTGCACTCGTCGACGAGCATGAAGCGACTGAGCTGGATTACGGTAACACCACCATCTTCACGTATAGCTCTATGTACTAACTGAAACCTTGACTAGTTCATCTTCTTACCACTCACATTCATAGGGGTAAGACTCAAAAGCTAAACGTCGTCCATCAGGCACTGACGGCAGACTTTTAGACCTTATTTGGGATGAACATAGACATTCTAGACGGCAAACCAAAGCCTCCTTGGTGGATTTACATTCCTTTTGCCATCGTTACCTGGCTTCTGACCTCTGTTGTATGGCTCGTATTCAAGTTTACCGAGGTCAGTAGCTTGAAGATCTCCCGCGTGTGAAGAAGCTAACCATAAGAAACTATAGCTCGAGACAACGATTGAAACTCAAGCGAGGGAATGGTTATCTCAAATCAAAGACGCTACTGCCAGAAGAGAGCAGCAAGCTGTGAAGAGCAAATCCCAATTCTCATCTAGATCTAGGAGCGCCAATGATTCTTCACATGTAGCGTTACCGATCTTGGAGAATGGCCAGGGAGTGATGAACGGGGTATCTACGAGCAGACAACAGCAGGCCTGATATGACCAAAACTTAAGTCATATATTCAATTGTCTTGAAAGAAGATTCGCTTCTTGATACTGTGCGCGAGAACTGTAGTGTATGGATGATTTCAATGCCCAATGCTGTTCACAGGAGTCGTTATCCTTCATCGAAAGTCGTGATCCTAGTATCACAGCCTGATTCAAGTCTTGGCCTGCATTTATTGCAGCTACCCGATCCGCGCCTACACACCCTTTCCTGCTTCGCAGCCAATCATAACCATAAGTTACATGCTCATGAAAACCAGCCGTAATGATGTAGTAAGCTGTCGGCATTGGATGAGGGAGGGGCAGTCGGATGATGCTCGCTCTTCCCAAGTAATTTTGATCACTGTGCTTATCTAGCCTCCTCTTTCCTTATGAGATCTCCTCCGTACCAAATATATTTTCCATCTTTCCATTCAACCATTAATCTTCATTCCACATACTCCGCATGGAATTTTCTGAGAACATTTTCGACAATTTCGAATCAGTCGACTTGGTGAGCAATCACTACAAGGAGTACCTCGGCCGACATCTGCCTGGTACATGCCAGTGGGTTTTCGATCATGATACCTATCGCGAATGGAAAAACGAAAGTGGTAGAGCGCTGTGCTTGATCGGACCTCCTGGCGTAGGGAAGTCCATTTTAGCATCTGTCGTGACCGACAGGTTAATGAACGAGGGCTGGATCGTTGCTTCGTTGTTTTGCGAGAAAGAACACACTCACGCACCTGAGGTCCTAGTCGCTCAAATCCTTCAACGCGTCGCGGAGCAAGTCAATCCTCAAGACCACCAAGCGGTCTTATCTGAGCTTGAACCCCTGCGGCGGGGGTTCCCAGATGAACCGGGAGGATTCCGAAATCATGCTGATCTCAACGCCATTGTACGACAAGTTGCCCCTCATCTCGAAGGCCGCAGGATTGGAATAATCATCGACGCTCTTGATGTTGTCGATAGAAAACGCTTGCAGAGACTTTTGACAGCCTCGAGGATGCTCTTAGTGGAATTTGAAGTGAACATCCTCATCACTTCGAGGTACGTCGGCGATTCACTAAGGATCATTCAACCGGCCGCCTCTATCCTCATACGCGCAACCTTCGAAGACCTGATGAAGTACGCTACTACTTATCTCTTCGCATTAAAACGATCCAGAAACCAAAATCGTGAGCTCTTGTGCGAGCGAATTGTTGCAGCTTCTCAGGGCATGTGAGTCAACATCTTGAAGATTGCTTGTGTAGCGTCCTCATGGCATGGCCTGATACTCGCAGATTCTCCTTTACCGTCGGCCTCGTCTTCGAATTATCAACTATTTCAAGCCAAGAAGAGTCATGGCAGGTCCTTGCGTCTTGGGAGGATGGTCGCGATCTAGAATCCGTTGATCGTTTGCTTGATTCGACAATCGGCAAGGGAGATGAGAATTTCTTCAAGGTGATCCACTGGATTACCTACACAACCCAGCAGCTTACGATGCTAGAGCTTCAGCATGCTCTGTCATGTGAAACTGACAGAGAAATACTCCTGCTACTATCGCCAGAACAGGTTTTGGCCCTTGCGGATGGCCTTGTTGAAGTGGATAAGGAGACTGGACTGGTCAGCTTTTTCCATCCAATTGTCGAGAAGTACGTCCGACGACTGCCATCGCCGGTGCCGAACGTTGCCTGGTACTTCCATGACATGATTGCCTCCGCTTGTGCTACATACCTGGCACAGGTGGCCCAAAGGAATGAAATCTGTCTAGACGCTCACGCCTTTGAAGAATTGGCGCGCCAAAGGCCCTTTCTGAAGTATGCAGCTCGCAAATGGAGCCTTCACGCAAAGGAGTGCCCTGTGGAGTGTCCTAGCATCAGCCGTATCCTGGATGATCGTCTAGCAGCCAAAGTGTTGAGTCAGACAATTCTTTTTATGGATAAACATGCGCCTGATGTTACAGAAGAGATGGAGGAACTGATTGGCACTTTCAGTCAACTACATATGGCAGCCTATCTTGGACTTGCGGACTTGGTATCTCACCTGGTATCCCGAGGCTTCCCAGTCAATAGAATGGACAGCCACAGACGAACGCCCTTGTTCTGGGCGGCATTATCCAACTCAGAGGGTGCCATACAAGTCCTTTGCAAACATGATACGATAACTCTCCCGCTCCTCATTGATCAAGAGGAAACTGTACTCATAACATTACTGGTTAATTTGGGCTATAGGATTAACACGACCAATGCTCTCAGAAGAACCCCGCTACACCTCGCAATTATGACACAACTTCCTGGCGTGATAGCTACACTGATCAGAGCGAAAGCCGATGTCAATATCCGAGATATCAATGGTGTCAGTCCTTTGATGTTGGCACTGCAGCTTAGAGATCGTTCAACAGTTGATCTTCTGCTCACCAATAAGGCTGACGCGAGGGCCTTAGATTTCAACGCATTCCGCCTGATGCTTCTTGCAGAACCGAATGAAACCATTGGAATATTCCAGGACCGAGAAGAAAGCGATTACTGCCTTCGCCGTACCTCAAATCAGGAGACTCTGGAAGCCGTTCGGTCTCGTTTGGGCAGATGTGTGATGTAGGTCTCAATAATCAATACTCTGTGTGGTGCTGACCCAATGCGTTAGTCGAACACAAGACACTGGATCGACAAGGCTCCATTTTTCAATCACTAAGGACTGGATAAGAGAGCCATTCACACCCGATTTCTATCTGACGCTAAAAAGTGCCGAAAACTCTACTTCGAATAGAGACGGTGGCAGTTGGAATTACTTTTCACAAATAACAATACCTTGCACATTCGATAGTAACCAGGACTATCAGAAGATAGATGTATGCTGGAAAGTGATATATGCCCCTGACCGAAAGGGAGTCCATGGTTGGAAGACAACGGCACATCTTTGCAATCTCCCACATCTCTGGCTTCCTCAAAATGGGTCAGAATTCTTCAAGCACTTTGTTCACTACATTAGAGAGCGATGGATGTCATCATGCTCCGAGGCAATTAGGAGCTTAAACGTACAGGCAAGTTACTCTTGTCACCTAATGACCAACACAAGCAGACTGACTGTCCATGATAGCGACGTGCCAGGGTACTAAGGTCAAAAGGGGGTGAACCGGAGCTTCTTGACACGCTCCTGAACGATGGACAGCGATGGACTTCACAAAGAATGGCGTTGAGGCAGGCTATCTCAAAGGCTCAATCTTTTGCTATATCTTACTGTGAACGACATGATGAGGGCGAATACCTCGAAGAAGTATTGAAAGCCATCGAACAGCTTTCTGCAGAGGTCTGCAACATCCTTGATCAGCTCGATGGTATTTCGAGAGATCTCATTCAACTGGTAAGTTCATGCGCTCTGAGAAGGCCATGAATTGAAAAGGCGGCGCGGGGAGTTAATGCCAACTGTATAGGAGTTCAATTTGGTCTCAATCAAGGAGGCCAGACAGTCGGTCACCATGTCAGCAAGTATGAAGCGGCTGACTTGGATTACTGTGAGCCATCTGCTCCGTTCTCTACGAGTTATGTAGGATCTCACTAACTGACGGGCAAACCAGTTCATATTTCTTCCACTCACGTTCGTAGCGGTAGGTGAAACCTCTCACACCCTTTGGGTTCCGGCACATTGAGAAACCAACTTCACCCACTAATACAAGACGTGTTTCGGTATGAATATCGACATCCTCGCGTCGAATCCCATTTGGTGGATCTACCTTCCTTTTGCGACGGGGACTGTTGTTCTTACGTCGACAGTCTGGATCATCTTCAAATACAGTAATGTGAGGGGCACTTTCCGATGCATTCCATCAATCACGCACAAGGATGCTGACATATTTGTAGCTCGAGCAATTCATCGAGGATACCGTGCGGTCAGTGTTTTCGAGAAAGAAGGGAACTGATACTTCTCCTGGGTCAACAGTCTGAGCAGTGGAAAGAGAGAGCTACTCGCACCGGTATTCAACGTGCCTCATGAGTGTCATTATGGACGAAGTAAGACGTGGAAATAGACCTGTCGCTTGTGCCACCATTCAGCCCCCGGAAACTTGACTTGATTGACTAACACAAATGAGGAACGCCCCTCCGTTCGGGTTTTCCGGATGAAGTGATTGGTCAATCGCATTTTTGGCTTTCATTTGCCGCGCGGACCTCGTCAAAATGCTCCCGAGGTTCTCATGTTCCCCCGGCCGGTGTCCGGCTGGCAACTCTGCACTCCTCTCTCCGACCTTTCGGCATCGTGGCCCGGCAGTCGTCGCGGAGCACGGAGTACCCGAATACTTGGCACACGACCACTCATCGAGTGTCGCCTGACAACAACTGAGCATCACGATCCTTTTTCGAATCATACGAGGCCATAGTTGCCCTAATCCACTTCTTCCCAGAGCCTCTAAGGGAACCAGCAGATGAAGATATCTTATCATTCGATGTCCCGTGAAATCACAACTCCGGAGCGCTGGCTGAATTGACTGCCCAAAGGTGGGGGAAGAACACTCTGCCGGGAAGAATCCCTCCTTCCGCCCAATTACCGCCACATCTCCCGAGCAGCCCCTCCAAATTGCGGCGACCCCACACTCGAACTGTCAAAAAGCGGGCCCTTCTCTCCACGCACCGGGTGCTGCTGCTGCATGCCCCTCGTCGTGTTGTCCGGGGTTCGGAGACGAGGGGCAGGAGCTGTAAGGTACACCAGGCTTGCCTACTCTTTTTCTTAAATCTTTCGTCACCTCAATTTCTTCCCATCTTTCCCACACCTCCCCCTTCCCCTTTCACATGATTCTGTTTTGACGTTTCTCGTAAAGAGCACTCCCCTTACCCAGTCATCGTGACGCTTTTACCAATTGGAGTTCGACATCCCTGGAGCTTCCTCTTAACCTCGGCGAAACTCACCCGACGTGCCATAGTTTCCTCGCTCCTACTTTCCCCGAACATTGCGAAACCTCTTCTCGTGAAAGCTTCATCTTTCGTCCGCCTCTCCAGTCCATGCTCTCGCGATCATCCCGTCTCCTCTCAGCCTTCCAAGCCAAGAGCTCACCTACCAGGCTCTTCTCATCAACCACAAAGATGCCCGTCCACCACCTCATGATCGGGACCTGGACCCCGCCAGGCGCCATCTTCACCGTCGCTTTCGACGACGAGAAGCTCACTCTCGAGCTCGTTAAGCGCACCGAGATCCCCGAGGACCAGCCGATATCATGGATGACCTTCAGCGTAAGTTAGATCAGCTTGAGTTTGGACGAGCTTAGTGGCATTCCATTCCATTGTGGCCAAGAAACCTGGCTCACACACATATGTACATCACAGCATGACAAGAAGAACCTCTACGGAGCTGCCATGAAGAAATGGGCAAGCTTCGCAGTCAAGAGCCCCTCAGAAATCGTCCACGAGGCCTCTCACGACATGACCCACGACCGTAAGTTGATTCCTTCAGAGCAGCATACCAATGTCGCTTCCCCATGGCATATCACGACTACCTGATCGCTCTCATGAACATCTCCTCAACTAACACTGTCCTCCCAGCCAGCGCCGCTCTCTCAACAACAAACACCCGCGCAATCTTCCTCCTCGCGGCCCAAAAACCACCCTACGCAGTCTACTGCAACCCCTTCTACAAGCACGCCTCCCACGGCAACATCTTCTCCATCTCCTCCTCGGGCGCCCTGGAGACAAACGTCCAAAACTACCCCTACGACCCCAACACGGGCATCCACGGCATGGTCTTCGACCCCACAGAAACCTACCTCTACTCCGCCGACCTCACCGCCAACAAGCTCTGGGTCCACAAGAAGACCGCCCCCGACAGCCCCGAACTCGAGCTCGTCGGCTCCGTCGACGCCCCGGACCCAGGTGATCACCCCCGCTGGGTCGCCATCCACCCGACCGGCCGCTACCTCTACGCCCTCATGGAGGCAGGCAACCGCCTCTGCGAATACGTCGTCGACCCGGCCACCCGCCTCCCCGTCTACACCCACCGCTCCTTCCCGCTCATTCCCCCCGGCATCCCCGGCGCGACCACCAAGATGTACCGCTCCGACGTCTGCACCCTCTCTCACAGCGGAAAGTACCTCTTCGCCACGGCCCGCTCAAACAGCTTCGACGTGACGGGCTACATCGCCGCCTTCAAGCTCGACGACAGCGGCCACATTGAGAGACAGATCTGCTTGAACCCCACGCCCACGAGCGGCGGTCACAGCAACGCCGTCAGCCCCTGCGACTGGAGCGACGAGTGGATCGCCATCACGGACGACCAGGAGGGCTGGATCGAGATTTACCGGTGGCAGGACGAGTTCCTGGGCCGTGTTGCACGGTTGCGTATCCCCGAGCCTGGATTCGGAATGAATGCTATTTGGTATGATTGAGACTGGCAGGGTAGGTGGGAGGAGTCAAGGTAGCGAGGATAATAGGAGAAACAAATATAAACAAAAAATAGAAAACAGACAATCCAAACCACGTATCAACTTCATCATGGTATTAGGAGATTTAATGGTTCAGAAATTGACTTGAAGAGCAACAACGGTGGATGAGCGCCGCAACCGCTCAGATTACTATGCGATATCATACAGGGGACAGCACCAACACCTACACAATCTTATTACGCCCAATCTACGACTTGTTTTTCCTCTTCTTCCTCCTGTTCTTCTTCTTACTTGCTGCCTGGCTGTTGTTGCTGGTGCTCTGCGCCGTGCTAGACGCACCGTCGCCGTTCTCCTGCTCCTCGCCTTCTGAATCGTGACTAGAAGACTGCTTGTTACTCTGGCTGGTAGCCCGCGAGCGGTGTCCGGAAGAGCCCTTGGAACCTCTAGACCCGGCTTCATCGGAATCGGAGCTGGCGGCCTGGATGATAATCTTCCGCACTCCACTGCTAGTCTCGACCACGTTCTCGCTGATGCTACCACTTCGAACAAGGGGTCGGCGCTTGGGGGTGGCAGATCCTTCATCAATGACATCAGTGACGCTCGTCGCGCTGCTTGCCCGGCCAGGCGAGACGATGATGGTCAAGTCCGTCCGGGCTGCTTCGGGGCTTGCGCTCCGTGTGGCCTTTGGGCTGCCATGCTCAGGGACAGTTGGGGGCAAGTCGACTCCTTCAGGGGCCTTGGCGACCTCCGAGTCGTGATCGTGAGCGGCACTCGAGAGCCTAACCTGAGTCTCACTCATGCCCGCCCCGCCATAGCTCTTGCGAATAGCATGAACGCCACCCTTTCCGGTCAGCTTAGGGCGCATAAGGGGGGTACGCTCGTCCGTGTCATGCTCCAGTCTCTCCTCGCTGATTTCTCCAGCTATAGAGGCAGGGCGAAGATTTGGGGACGGGCTGTGGATCTGCGACAAGGGCGCTCCGCTCTGAACGGGCTTGATTTTGACGGTTGTAGACTTGGTGTTCTTCGGGTTCGACGCGCGGTTGGAGGGACCGAGATGCTTGAGGTGTTGCTTAGCCTCGTCAAAGGTGGCCTTCACGGGAACAGCAGACGAAGTCATGCGCCCGTCAGGTCCAGCCGAGCTTCTCCTCATAAGGAATGTGGTTCTAGGCGCGCTGCTGGAGAGGTTCTCTGGGGCATCGCTGAGCGCACTGATGGAGCCATTTCGTTCACGGGGAGGTTGCGCCTCGTCTCCGAATTCGATGAGATCACCGTTCTCAGGGATCGGTCGAGGGGACGGCTGGCCTGTCCTCTTGGTGATTCGGGCCTTCGGGGCAGGGGTCATGCGGCGGATGGCCTTGTGGACGTCAATGTAGACGTCGGATTCATCAATGATTTCCCTGTCAGAGTTAGTACTTATTCTGTATAATGCAGTCGTGGTAAACTTACTCTCCAATAAGTTCCTCAATGACGTCTTCCAGGGTGACGACACCAATAGCGCCGTAGTCGGCACCGGGATATTCGGACACCAGGACCATATGCGACTTGCCCTCCTGGAAGAAGTTGACAATGTCCAAGCAGCTCGTCTCAGGGCGGGTCTCGGGAAGCGTCGCCAGTGGGAAATCCTTGACCTGCAGACAATCTTCAGGGTCGTATGTGATGAGAATCTTGACAAGAAGCATTCCAACGAAATCTGTTGGCTTTCCGGTGGCATGGATGGGAATACGGGAGTACCCCTCCGAAAGAATCTGGTCCATGGTCTTCTCGTCCAGTACAGTATCTTCGGCCATGACAAAGACGTCGTCCATTGGGGTCATGACGTTCTCGACGGGCTTGTCCTTGAGGTCCAAGACAGCGCTGATGATGGTGACCTCGTCCTGGTTCAAGCGTTCGCCAACCTCGCCAAGGGACTTGTGCAGGGTGACCAAAGTCTTGAGGCCACTCTTCTTGTAAACGGTGCCGTGGTCCTCGCCCAACGCCCAGTCGAGGAGCTTCGCAGTAGGCCAAGCCACGGGCGCCATAAGCCACATGAGCAAAAGCACAGGCTTGGACATGTAGCCACCGATTTGGAGACCGTATCGGACGCAGATGGATTGGGGTACGACTTCGCCAAAGATGACTGCCAATATGTTAGTCAAGGTCGTCCATCGCTAGGGGATATACTTCAACGTACCAATGAGAACAGTACTGCCAACAACAGCCTCAACGCCGCCGCCAAGACAGCGATCCAAAACAACTGGTAGCGATTCGTTGACGATGACGTTGGAGAGAAGTAAGGTAACCAGAACCCAATGCTTGCCCTTCTTCAAAAGGTCGTAGACACGCTTGGCGTTCTTGGATTGCGATTCGTCGGGGTCGCCGGCGACAACCTGGAGGTAGATGCTGTCCTGTCCCATCAGGCTAAGTGCCAAGGTCAGCAAACAGGTATAGGAGTTGGTGTGAAATGCGAACAAGACAAGAACTTACGCAATGGTCAGACCTGCAAAGGCACCTCCCAGCAGAACGAGAGCAATGGAGGCACCCATGAGGGGCCAGAAAGCATCACCAGCCTCTGGCTCTTCATCGTGATGGCCTCGCGCGTGAATGGGCGCGGCGGCGACGGAAGAAACGCCCAGCGTCAAGGCTTTGGTAAGGCCGAGAACGGCAGTACGGAAGACGCCGAAGCCGCCGGCATTGTTGCCCCGTCGTGTCGGGACGACTCCCCTTGTGGCCATAATACTCGGCTCGTCAATTGAGGAATCGGATGTCGTGAGAGTGTCGTGGAGTAGTAGGTGGGAAAGCAGCGAGGTCAAGCGCACATTTTATGCGGCGGACGCGGGAGACGGGCGAGAAACGGGGCAGAGTCAGGGTGGTAAAGGTGCTGCACTCCACCTCTGTTTACCTGCAGCTGCTGTGCGTACGCAAGTGCACAAGGCGAGCGGGCAAGCTCCACCAAACGAGCCAAGATCGGAAGACGAGTGGGTTCTGCTGTGGGTAGCGATGGTTCGAGTGACGGTGCCTTGCAGATGGGTCTTGCAATGGCACTTTGTTGGAGTTGTGAGGAGGGCTGGAATAGAGCTATTTTGAAGGTAGGAGTTTTTAGGGACGAGAGTTGAGAAAGTCAAAAAATAAAATGAATGAGAAAAACACACAGATGGTGATCAATAGCTCATGGAGACGGAGAAAGCACAAGGGCGCCGAGAGAGGTGAGAGGTACCCAGAGTTCCTAGCTTGGGGGGGCCGAGGGGCACCTGTCGCCGGAAGCTTTGCTTCTTTCTCGTTGGTGTGCTACCGAGACCAGCCAATCATTTGCTCTCGTGGCGCACAAGCTTGGCGTCATCAACGGTCGGGGGGCGGGTCGTCTACAATGCAGAGACTGAGAGAATGATGCATCATTGCCGCAGAGACCTCAAGAACCTCCGCACTGGCATGCAAGTTGTTCGAGTAGACTCTGGGTAGTACATGGGAGACAGCGCTGTCATCGGCACGTACCTCTTTCTCGAGGTCTTTAATTCGGCTATTCGGAATGGGCAAAAGTCTGTGTTGCGCATTTTCCCTCGCAACCTCGTCTCACTCGCCCCGCCTTTTGCCTTTCTTGCCACGATACTTTTGTCTCGTCATTCCATAAGTGATGCCAGGGATTGTGCAAAATCTGGGGTAAATTATGTAAGACTTGATGAAGCAGCATATCTGTAAGCACGTCTCCTGAGCAATTGATGCTCTGTCCGTTCGCTGATGTTTCTGAGTGAAGCGCAAGTCAACATCTCGAAGCTTCTGCCAGTTGAAGCTCAAAGTCAGGGTCGACCAAATATCCAGGCCTATCCCTATCCGTACCTAGTGTATGCACATGTTCAAAAACTCTGATCGGTGCAATTGAACTATTTTCCTAGCCTGTTCCTTGCCTCCTGTCGACGTTACCTCGCATCTGGGCACCAACCACTAAGGGCACAGAGCCATGTATCTCGCCTCAGTTTTTCGGTCTAGCAATACAAGCAAGCTCCTAAAAGCTGCCCTAAGGTACCGTACATATAACACCAGCCACAGCTCGAGAAACACCATGAATAGTATCGTGTCAGGGCCTAGCAAAGATCAACCTCGAAACACGTCAGTCAATCCTTCTCCTCGACCAGCTCACGCGCAGCTGTACACTCAGGATTGCTAGTGTCAAGATCATGACCTCAAGGTTGGTCAGTTCAAGTTTGCAAGGTTGTGCCTTTGCTCTCAGCGCTCACAGACCTTGACGTGACATTGACCCGCTTTCAAGAAAATCCCCACGCCATTTGGGTTGTTTTGTGCATTTACTGGGAAGGCTTGCATAAAACTTCAGATGTGCAGGTAACTTGTCGCAGGAGTTGCAACAGCACGAGTGAACGGTCCTTCTTCTCTGCCGATACCCGAACTCTTACAACCAAACGTAAAGGTGTTTATTCAGCTGCCAGTGTCAAAATATGGCAAGAGATCTCGTGCCTCTCGTACATTCGGTGATAGAATTGCCAAACCTTAAATATTCCAGATTGTCAATGATCTCGTTAGGCACTAAATGTCCGCCCACTAGTGATGCGATAACAAATATGAGTACCCAGTTATTTACCTCATGCCACCTTCCCCTTGAGCTCTGCTACTCGCCAATAAGATCACAAATGTTGCCAAGCTCCACGAACTTGTGGGGGGCAGTGGCCACCTTCGCTCTTGCCCACGTCTCGCAGAGAGACAACCATTAATGAAAATGAAGCACGTGAAGTGGAATCCACTTGGCTTGAATTCATCATCTACGAATTCCCGGGGAAACCTATTACAATACCTTATCCTCACAACCTCACCAAGCTCACGTTCAAGATTCCCTCTTCTCGCTGCAAATCATCCACCACTTTACCGCTTATCTCTCCCCTAACGCCCAGTATCATCAATGCCTCATTGCCTCCTTCTGCCCTCCTCTCCTCGCCGTCCAAGCTGGCCACCTGCATGAAGGTGATATTGATCCCATGCTGACCCAGCACCATACCGACACCGCCAATCTTGCCCGGCTCGTCATAGTTGTGCAGCACCAACATCGTTCCGTGCGGCTGGAAAGTTGCACTGAATCGGTCTAGCTTCGAGATGTAGATGCTCTGCCCCGACACGTATCCCTCGATGACCTGCTCGCCATCTGCGCCGTGTGATCGAAGCGTCACCAAGCTGGCATACACTGCGTTCTTCACCTCCCCGCTGTGCGTCTCGCTGATGATGATACCTTTCTCCTTAGCCGTCAGGCTGGCATTCACGATATTGACATCTCGGCCGCCTGAGTCGCTGATGGATGAGACGAGTCCCTTTACCAGCGCGGCGTACAACGGTCGTGTGTTGGAGATGCCCGCCAGGTCGCCCTGATAGATGAGCTCGAATTTCCGGCCACCAATCATACCACCTCGACTACCGACAAAGTGCTGCGTATATAGCCCGCCCATCTTTTCGATAAGACGCACAAACGGTTGCAACTTGCGATACTCCTCCGGCATGATCAATGGTACATTGACGGCTGCTGTTGGCAATCCACCGCGGAGGATCTCGGCCACCTGCGTACATACGTCCATCGAAACGTTCTCTTGAGCCTCGACAGTAGACGCTCCCAGGTGAGGGGTGGCGACCACCTTGGGGTGCCGGGTCAGCTGAGAGGCTGTCGACTCAGCAACAGGTGGCTCTGCCGTGAAGACATCGAGACCAGCTCCGGCGATCCATCCCTCATCCAACGCACGAAGAAGCGCTGCTTCGTTGTACACGCCGCCTCTCGCAACGTTGAGGACTCTAGCAGTCTTCTTCATCTGCTGGAACTCCTCCTCTTTCAGCAAGTCGAGTGTACTCGCCATCAGCGGAGTGTGAATGGTCAAGAAGTCTACAATCGGCAATAGAGTCTTGAGGTCAGCTACCAGCTCGACGTTGGCCTGGCCGGCAATCTCTGCACTGGCATATGGATCGACCGCCTTCACTTTCATGCCGAGGCCTATGGCCATTCGGGCAACCTTCATTCCCACCTTGCCGAGGCCGATAATACCGAGGGTTTTGTTGCCCACTTCGACACCAACTAGCTTGCCTCTCTCCCACTTTCCATCCTTCATTGTGGTATCTGCGCGGCCGACATTGCGAGCCGTGGCGAGGAGGAGGGCGATCGTGTGCTCAGCCGCGGCAACGATGTTGCCAGAAGGCGAATTGACGACAATGATACCCTGATTTGTTGCTGCGTCGACGTCAATGTTGTCCACGCCCACACCGGCTCGTGCAACGACGCGGAGCTTTCTGCCGGCAGCAAGCACATCCGCATTCACTTTCGTCTCAGACCGTACAATCAGTGCGTGGTAGTTGGGTATCGCTTCGATGAGCTCTTCGGGAGACAACCCCGCGCGGTTGTCAACATCGTATTTGTCTTTCAGCAGCGCAAGGCCATCTGAAGAAACCTTCTCAGGAACAAGGATGCGGAGTCTGTCAGACGTGAAGGAGGACACAGTCGACGTGATCTTCTCGATTGCAGAAGGAGCCATGACGGAGGGACAATACTGAGCAAATGATGGTTCGATTGGGCGCGAACGTTTTGGGAAAGGATGGGAAACAGCCGACTATTTCAGAAAGCCTGAGGTCAAGGGAGAGATTTTGAACACAACAAACAAGTACACGAGCGCGACGGCCGACAAAGGTTATATACCAACTAAGTATCCCCCGCATTGCATTGTTAGCTACGTCCGATGTCGAAGTTGCCACGACGGATGGAAGGTTGCACGTTTGGTTCGGCTCTCCAGGGACGACACTCGGAGATAGACGGAAAGCGATATCGCGCCCTTCAACCCTCAAGACAAATTGGCTCAGCTAATGGCATATGCTAAGCTGGATGTCCGATGCGGGATGTGACGCCGCAGGTCAAACAGACGCGGACACGAGAGACATCCTGCCTATGGCAAAGAGAGAATCTGTTCGAGAGGCCTCAAGATGCGACGGATTAAGGTGCGAGTCCAAGTCGCGGACGAGCGACCCCTCACTTCCCCCACGTTCAGCTAATGCACCGGCGTCCCGCCCCCGCAACTTTACTGGGCGATTTACATGCTCCGGCCTTTTTCGCTCTGCGACATGTTTGCAGCCATCCATGCTGCTTGGAGCAAGCGCTGCCGACGTATCCTCGATTGGAGGAGCGCTGAGCTTCCAGGCGGACTGCAACCCACACGACGTGGCACAGGACGGTCATCGTGGGTGCTGTTGCAGGTCCGAGACAAGATCTGCTGGCGCCCTTGCCGTTGGATGATCCATCAAGGTAGTGGTAAAGCCATCATGTTCTCGCGAGAGAACCAGGGAAACCTGGATGGTCTGGAAAAAAACCTGTTCATTCCGGAACATATACTCATTCTGCCAAATTTCGATGCCGGTCATAAGGGCGGCCACTAACCCTACAGACATTCACTACATGTCAAACTGCTATTATTGACGGAAGACTGACTAGAAATTGACATGATATTTCGCAGGCTGGGATACATGAAAGTGGGAAAGATGGAGTGGACAAGGCCTCTGCCAGATTGAAGCGGTCTGCAGTCGCCTCCACCTCGCTCAAGTCCCAAGTGCTGATCTTACAATTGACCACACCACTTGAGTGTATGTGTCCATATCGTAGTTTGCATATAGCCAGCAATGGCCAGATGGCTTCAACAACCATTTCAATTGCACTTCTCGTCATCCTGCATTTAGGCAGCTACTAGAGCTCGACGGCGGAAGCAGCAAGTCCTCAGCTGCCTAAGACCTACATGATTCCAAGATATTGGAGGTGATCGAGGTGATCACCCATCGAATTGCAACAGAGTGGCATCAAGAACTTGCCAGTTCTGGACGATAGAAACGAGTCAAACGTCAGATCTCTTATCTTATCTTTAACTTCTTCCACGCATCGCCTTCTTCCTTCCAAACCCTCTTCACACGGACCCAGCGCAAGAATGCTGTAGGCCAAGGCTTCGCGACGTACTCAGGTGTTAAGATCCTGTACTACAGTGAAGATGTGCACCAGTGAGATTCTGTATAACTGAAAGGTAATTGAACATCTCATGAGAGGATACAATGACTGGGCTTCGGCCATGGATGATGCACTGAATGAATAAGGTACTTAGCTACGAAGACCGAAGAGTACATGACTTAGACGCAACCGACTTGCAATGTGTGGGCACCTGCCATTGAACCGCAGGCACCTGCCAAAGCATGTCACCACAGTCTGAGGACCCCACCTCCACTGCCGTCATCACTGCCTTAGGCAGGGACGAATTCTACGGTCTCGACCCCAGTTGCCCCTTACCTGGCCGGTATCAGCGCCGCGTGGAGTCTGTAGGCAATTCATAATATTAATCACAGGCCCACGACATTCAAGGTCCAGGTTGTCAACTTTGCGATCCTGCGCTGCGTCCCCTTTTCTCTGACTACACCTGCCGTCACGACGAAATAAGAGCCGCCCGTCGAACCATCGCTTCAATTTCCCTCCAGTACCTCCCGCCGTCCACCTCCCACAAAACGACCAAAGGCCACCATGTCTAGAAGACCGCCCAATCCCGCAGCCGAGAGAGCGGCCCAAAACCAGCAGACCATCAAGAGCCTCTTGAAATTGGAGTGCAACAAAGTATGCTCCGATTGCAAGAAGAACAAACGTAAGTCGCAGGCAATTTGTTTCCTAATTCAATCTGGGATACCCGCTGACTGCGTCATGATTGCAGACCCGCGATGGGCCAGCTGGAACCTCGGTGTCTTTATCTGCATCCGGTGTTCAGGCATTCACCGTGGCATGGGTACGCACATTAGCAGAGTCAAGTCTGTCGATCTCGATTCCTGGACCGACGAGCAGCTCCGAAGCATCCTCAGCTGGGGCAATGCCCGCGCGAACAAATATTGGGAGGCCAAGCTGGCGCCCGGCCACGTTCCCTCGGAATCCAAGATTGAGAACTTTATCCGCACCAAGTACGAGCTCAAGAGATGGACAATGGACGGCCCCATTCCCGACCCCGCCAGCCTCGACGTAGACGGCGACGACGATGTGCCCTTGAGCCTGGTCAAGGAGAAGCAGAATGTCGAGCGCAGAGAATCGGTTCGCAAGAGTTCGGTCGGCAAGTCCGCCGCGCCCCCCAGAAACGTCGCTGCCCCGCAGCCGCAAATCGATCTTATCGGCGGCGATGATCCCATCCCTAGAGCGAGCACCGCCGGCCCCCAGCCCGGTAAGGTACCCCCGAAATCCGATCCCGCTCCTCCCAAGGCTACGAGCACCAAGGACTCTCTCCTGGGCTTGGACTTCTTTGGCGAGCCCGCCGCCCCCCCTCGGCCAGCCAGCACTAGCAACACCGGTGGAATGGGAGGACCCTCCAGGCCAGACCTCAAGCAATCCATCCTGTCCCTGTACGCCTCTGCCCCACGACCGCAACCCCAGCAGCAGCAACAAGCGCCCCAGGCTCAAGGCGGCGCATTCGGCGGCATGCCCTCGCCCACCTTTGGTCACCAGCAGCAGCAGTCCTTTGGCGGCATGAACGACGCTTTCAGCAGCCTTAGCTTCTCCAACAACACCACCAGCCCTAAGCCTGCCGCGGCAGACCCATTCGCTAGCCTGTCAAGCCCGGTGAGCAGCACGAGATCACCACCGCCTGCATCATCATCGAACGCCTTTGGAGGTCTCAGCGGCGGAAGCTTCTTCGACTCCAAGCCCGCAGCGGCACCCGCGCCCGCTGCGCACCAGAAGCAGCCGTCCAACAGCGGCTTCGGCGGATTTGGCTGGTCCAGCTCCCCTGCCCCGGCTGCGGCCCAGCCTAAGCCCGCTCAGCCGACGTCTTCCATGGGAGATCTCTTCGACCTCTCCGCTCCCTCCCAACCCGCCGCCGCCCCGAGCAAACCCTCCCCCGCTCCTGCATCCAGCTCCGTATTCAACCTCTCCCAGCCCAAGGCACCTTCTCCCGCTCCCACCCCGGCCGCCACTAGCACAATCAGCTCAGGAAACTGGTCTGGATCCGACGTCTGGGGCTCCAACGCATGGAGCACACCCGACACAACTACGGCTGCCGCTGCACCCGCCGCCCCCAAGGCCGCGGAAGCGCCCAAGCCCTCCCTCGGAGGCGACTTTGGCGGATGGGGCTCCTCTGGAGGCCTCTCCTCCAACTCATTCGCCAACACACCGATCGTTCCCGGAGCCTCTGGCGGCTTCAGCGCCGCACCCAAGGTTGCGGCGGACGAGGAGTTTGGCGGATGGACGAGCAGCACCGAGCCTGCCGCCGGCTCCGGTTCATCAAAGCCTATCGGAGGCGGCAGCGAGGACCTCTTCTCCAACGTTTGGCAGTAAACGCAGTATTAAATTGCGAGCACATGATGGGTGGCATGGGTTTCAAGGGGTAGGACGCTGTTTTGCAACCTACCGCAGGGCCTATCATTTACGTTTCGGCACATAGACACTCGATGAAAAACGTGACGACATGCTTAGGAGGCAGGGAGAAAGAGAGAGAACGAGAGTCTCATGGCATCTGTAATTCAATTGCAAAAGCGTCATAGATGAAGAATTTACCAGAAACTTTGAAGCAAAAGATGGAAACCCCCAAATTTTAAAACGTAAAAACAAAGTGCACGCCTTGCTCAGTCAGTTTGCTGCTAGTGTTGCTACAATCATTCGCCGCCGTGCCGCCCCCCAAACTCCGATTCCATGCGCAGGGTATTTGAACATCCACGCCCGTCATATATCTGAATACTCCCGTTATGTTTGTTTCCCATCATGTTTGATGCCGAGGCCCCGATGTCGAGTTGGACCTCCCCCTTTACTCCGTTATTTAAATACGAGAAAAACTCAGTTCTCCCTTGGCGGCCAATGTGCTCTGCTCTTTTCCCCCATGCTACGCAGTTCTCTGTCTGCTTGTCGTAAAATGTATGTTATTGCGTGTTCCTCCTTAGAAGAACAGCTTGGCGATGTAGTAAAGGACGATAAAGATGCCAATGATGATGCCTGACAGCTTGAGGATGGCGACCTTGTTTCCAGAGGCGGCCATGCGGGTTAACCGACCGGCGGAGCCCTTGAGCTGGGTCGACATGGATGAGAAGGTCTCGGACTAGATAGTGCCATGATCGTCAGTAACCTATCTCAAGAAAAGACTGATGATTTGATGGACAGAATATGGGCAGAATGGTAGGGGTCAGAGTTGCACAAAGTGCTGGTTCTGTCGTCAAACAGCAGGTCTTGAGGCTGCCTCCGAAACACGGACCAATGTTCCTCATCATGTAATACCAGGGGATTCTTGCCAACGAATGTCGAAAAAGGGGGTTCAGGAAAGGGAAGTGGAGCGAAAAGAGAAGGCGACTAGGGAACATACCGTGCTGTCAATGACCTCGTGGGCGCGCGCATTGTCGTAGATGTCGACGGTCACACCTCTGAGGGCGGAGACCTTTGCTGAGAGCTCATCGAGACGGGCGTTGTTTTGGCGTTCGCGCTCGTAGGCTTCTGACATTTTGGAAAGATTTTTTGGTTTCTTCAGGGGAATAGGGGTACGAAAGTTCTTCGATGGGACTTGATCAGGGCCGGCGGTGGCGAAGTAAATCCCAGCACCAGAAAGTGCGGATTGTTTTCTGGGTGTCGTTTCTCGCCGCTGAGGCGTATGGCGAGTTGCCGCGCGTGCGAGATCGTCGGTCTCTGAAGGTGGTGTGTGGTTGCAGTCGTTGAGAGACGACTATGCCACGATCTAACGCCACACTTTTCTCGTAGATGTGATGGGCGTCCTCCTAAGCGACGATTTCTTCGTTAGAGGAGGAGAGAGTTGGATGTGGTGCGCGATGGTTTATGGTTGGCAGTTCGTGGTTCGTGAGGTTTGATGATGAAGTTGCAAAAATGGTCAATTCTGGCGGCGAAACCAATGACGGCGGAGGTTTCGGGGGCCGGTGCGTCTTTCCTCACAAAGGCGAGGCTGGAACTGCGCGGATGGAACTGGAGCCGGGTGGGCCACTACCAGTCCCGTCAGCAGCAGGTGGTCACTGCGCGGCCGAGGCGCCCATCGCTGCTGCCCGCTGGTGTGGGCGCGCGCTGCTCGGAACGCCATCCTTGCCGGTGGGGGTTGCGCGTCAGTGGCCTGCGCCACACTGGCGCCGAACCCGAACAGAACTTCAGAAGTACCCCGCGAATTACCTCACTCCGTCCAGGTCACGCCTCCTTTGCGCGGCCTCATCAGAGCAGCCAGAGCCCAGCTTACACCAAGCTCCCCCCGGTCCATGGTCCGTGATTTCTCGAATTTTTGCTCCGGCTATCCCAGCCCGGAGATAATGAAGGGGCATGTCACCTGGCACTCGAGAAGAAGTATTCAAGATTTGAAAGCTCCCGCCAGCTGAGATGACGCGCTCGAGTGGATATCCACGAGTTATTGCGCTTCGTTTGTTTGATGAACCTGCGTCGTCCGATACGAGAGTTCGGCTGAAAAGCCATGAAAGCTTAAAAAGAAGCAAGAAGCAAGAAAGAAAAACAATTGATGCCCATTCTCTTTCCTCCCGGGACACTTTTCATCCGCCAAGCCCAACGGGATTAATAAGATTAACAAGACGTGCCTAGTGTGACTAGGAGAAAAGCAAAGCAAAGCTCACGGCACATAGCAACCGACGAGGATAAGTACTTAAGAAGAGGCGCAGGCCTCTCGGCGGCTCTCATCCTCACCTATCGCGGCACGACCCCACTAAATCGTTAATTACGTGGAGGTGTGGGTGCACGCAGCTACCTTACTGCGGGAACCGTGGACGAGGAAGGATCCCCAAGAAACCGTATCCGTAATACCTACCTGACCTACGGATACCTAATCGCAATCCCAGGCACACGCTTTCACCTTTTCGTGTCTCTCTTTCTTCTTTCCCTCTCTTCACCTCCAACCCTCGACACCTTTTCCATACCTTCTTCCTCCCCGACTGACTCTTGAGGGAACAACATCCGACTCAATCATAATTCCTCTCACTCGACCCCTCGATACGCCGTCAGCATGGGCCTCCACAACCCGCTCCCGTCGTCTATGGCGTGTAAGTCCACCTATTATTTTTTGGCTGGTGCCGGTGATCCCGCTCCACCATCGCACCCGTCATCTTGTGCAGTCGCAACAGATGAGCTGACCAGACCATAACAGCGGAATGCAAAAAGTGCGGCAAGATCCTGACGTCGTTTATCGACCCTCGTCAAGCCTTCAGCCCCGACAAAATCATTCCTCCCTCCGTCCTTGCCAACGCGAAGGTGAGCCATATTTTCCACCCCGCGATCTGCCATCCCCCGCCTGCCTTGGCGCATTCGATGCCCAGAGGCCTCCCACCGCCCACGACAACACCCCCAAGCCGATACGATACTAACAGACAATGCGTGTAATTAGGGTCTCGCGATTCTCACCGTGCTCAAGGCCGGTTTCCTCGGTTCCGGTCGCTTCGGTAGCGGCCTCGTCGTCTCGCGACTTCCTGATGGATCATGGAGTGCGCCAAGCGCTATCGGTACGGCAGGTGCGGGATTTGGTGGGCAGATTGGTTTTGAGTTGACCGACTTCGTCTTCATTCTCAACGATGCGAGCGCCGTCAAGACCTTTGCGCAGGCTGGTTCGCTTACGCTTGGTGGAAACGTTTCAATTGCCGCTGGTCCCGTGGGCCGCAACGCCGAGGCCGCCGGTGCCGCTTCCCTGAAGAGCGTTGCTGGTATCTTCTCCTACTCCAAGACCAAGGGTCTTTTCGCTGGTGTTTCGCTGGAGGGTTCCGTTATTATCGAGCGCCGCGACGCCAACGAGAAGCTTTACGGAACCCGTTACACCGCCGCCCAGATCTTGACCGGCAGCGTCCGCTCCCCGCCTCAGGCCGCGCCCCTGATGAACATCCTCAACTCCCGCGCCTTCAATGCCGGCCGCACCGGTCAGGCCAACGATTCCATGTACAACGATATTCCCGTCTACGACCAAGGCCAGGGCCAGGACGATTGGAACGGCAACAACAGCCGAGAGTTTGGAAACAACAACCGCAGCAGCGTTTTCGGTGGTGGAGATAGTGGCGCCAGCGAGTTTGGAGGACCCAAGAGATCCAGCACATGGCAGGATGACGTCTATGATAGACCTGCTGGAGGTGGTTTCGGTGGAGTTTCGCGTTCCAACACTGGAGTCTCACGCTCCAACACATTTGCCTCAAGAGGCAATGACGACTACGTCTACAGAGACAACCCATCGCCCAGCTACGGCCTCAATGACCAGAAGACGGGTCCTCCTGGTAGACCGGCTGCTCCCAAGCCCAACTTCACTGGCAAGGCGGCCATGCTCAAGAAGAACGAGGCTGTTGCGCTGTTCACATTCGATGCCGACCAGCCTGGTGATCTAGGATTCAAGAAGGGCGATGTCATCACGGTGTTGAAGAAGACCGAGAGTGAGACTGATTGGTGGTATGTGAAAGGCTATTTCTTTGTTTTACGGGCGTAAAGCTGACATTCACGACAGGACCGGCATGATTGGAACGAGACACGGCATCTTCCCCAGCAACTACGTGAAGATGCGTGAGTAAGCTGAATCGACGGCTCGAACGCAAACCTAGTGCAAACCCGAATACCCAGATGCTTTCCATTCAAAGCATGATCGAACCAAAATGCATACCTGATGCAGGTACCAAGGGGATAGTGGAGGAGAACAAACGTCACCACAAGATCCTATTGCTTATTCATGATACTCCGGATGGTTCTTTCCCATCCTGCTTTCCAACGACGTCCTTAATGATAACGACCAAACCTCGTTTTAACAAGTCCTGGCGTTTGGATCAAAGAGGCGCGGGAAGATATTTCTTCTTGTTTAATTGCCTCACAGCATAAACGTCCATCATAGGCCATAGGCTTTAGGAAAACGAAAAGAACATTCCGTCTTATGACAGACTTCATCGCACCATTCGTATCCCCGAGTGACAAATCGTTCTTGTGATGAGGCAGTGGCACAGACGCGGCCAATGGTCGGACGCAAGTCCACATGCGGACCGGACCGACTCTTTCGTCAACAGACCGACCTGCAATCATGCTGTCAAACGAGCCGAGGCATTTCCAAGATCATCAAAGCAACACAGATCAACAGGTGAGTATCAGAGCCATGATGTCAGGAAGGATCGACGCTTGCCGCTTGCCGACGGGTACGAAGCAGGGGCAACTTGTTTCAGCGGTCCTTGGGACGATCTGGGGAAAGCTTGTCGATGCGGGTTGAAACGTTGTTCTTGGGACTGGACTTTTGCTGAGTCATGAGGTGTCTAGCAGATCAACCTCACTCCTTCGCAGAACATCACTTGAGGGGATTGTTGGGCATTCAATCTTCACCGAGACTTCAAGAGCCGTCCATTAGTATTTACCTTGAATCGTAAAATGCGGCTCGAGTTACCGAAGCAGCACAGGTCCGGTACAGCATCAAGGACAGGTTCAACTCAACTCAGCACGGGGAGGTGAAGGCTGAGCGAAGAGACTCGCAGTCAAGGATTACTTTGAGATTGATAACTGGTTGACGGTTCAATAGCTTCTACATATTGGAATAGCCTGAATCAAAAGCTCCAAGTCGCCCAAACAAACCCGGGTAAACGTAAAAGTACTCTCAACTACCTTAAACGCTGCTACGAACTGTACCCTTCACGACTTCATCTACTGGCACAAGATGCTAACGCCTACTGGTGCGCTATCGAGGGATTACATAGACCACTAAAGCTACTCGCTTGATGAAGAGGTCCAATGCCTGTATGTCAGGATGCCACATCAGCTAGCTTTCAACTCATCAACCGCAAACCGCGCTAATGCCTTGAGTAAGGTGCCTCGACGACCGTTCACGAAGCCGTGGCCTGCCCAGTACAGAACCGCAGTAAATCCTGATGATAGCATATCTCTCTTGAAGTATGGGATAATCAGTGACTCCTAAAGCAGCTCATCGGTCTCAACAAAGTCAGAGACATGTCGCGGTCCGAATTCACGACGGAACCTAAATGACGCTTGAATCCATAGGATGAGATGGATAATTCAATGTAAAGAGCGTGATAATCCGTTCCCTGTCCGTGCTAAATAACAATCCCCAGACCAGTATTATTACTCGATACAGTTCGTCTATGCCTAATCCTTCTTGAACCCTCAGATAGCCCATCGAGTCAACAAAGTAAAAATAGTGCTTCGAGTAACAGTTTATAGCTCAACCTTGAACCTAGAAATACAAAGGAAAATGCTCAGACAAACAACAACTCTATAACAAAGGTATTGGTAGACTCAATCCAGTTGATGAGGTGCCCACAGGACCGGCCCTGTTTCCTGGACGTGGTACCAGTTTTGTGTATCTTGGCTCCAAGTCCAGAATTCGTGGGATGGATCCGATTCGAACTCTTGCTGTACTGGCCCGATGCGACTTTCACGTCTCACCACAGCAGAAAAGTCTTTCAACCTTTCTGCAGAGAGGCTTTTCGACCTCTCCGTGGCAGCGGGCGAGTTTCTATCCGCCGCCGGCAAAGTTCCATTGATACATCCTGGTTGGCCTTCAGAAGTTGTACCCGTATGCGTCGTGTCGTTTGTTCGGGATGACAAGGAGCCGTTGGAACTGCTAGAGCCATAGTCTTGACGGCAGTAAGAGTCCGAAGTCGATATACTGCCAGTTGGTGGAGGGGCCGATAACCTCCGACGAGAAGAGGAATTGGTAAGAGACAATTCTTCCTTGGTCTCAAGGTCCATTCGTTCTGTGTTGATTGCGTATGTAAGTCTTCGAGGTGTTATTTCTTTGTCGTCGGCGCATCTATCACTGGTCAATTCGTCTGATGCTCCGAGAGGACTGTATGTAATGTATACAAGTGTTTATGTTGACGCACACACGGTAGGTTGTATGCTGTGGTAGAGAGCCATACGTTAGCTCTTGAATGTGGTTCGTGAATATTGGCTTAGATAGTGGGAGGCAAGTGAAATAGGGTCTCTGGAAATCAAGCTGGTTATGAAAAGAAAAGACTGATAGAAACTGGAGTCATAGAACGAAAGAATGACTACTTAACTCGCCTGGCTCTCGAATACATGCCTCCCATATTTATAGCGGTGGTGGTAAGTAAGGTCATCAACACCGAGCCTCTCTGATGATGCCTCAAGACTCGGCGTATACAATTCCGGAAAGTATGTATACCATGGCGACAGGGCTGGCAAAGGTTGCCTCGAAGAGGCCTAAACGTGGAAAAATGTGACCTGATTCGCATAAGCACTTATCTGGCCACCACCGAGCGTACTTTACCAATTCCTGATCAGCTTCGGATCTGCCCCGTGATGCTAGACGAGTATCACCTCCGAAGGGATGATGCGCGGTACTTTTCAGCCCGCCCTGCATTCTCTGTTGGTCCTTCGCACACAGACCTACTGTCGGAGCAACCACATATCGAACTCACTGCACGAGAGCTAATCCATGTCGAAACATCATCAAACCTATTGCGTACGTAGATCAATAGATTAGTAGTAGGGTAAGATCGGGGGTCTGGCGGTTAGGTGGGAAGGTCAAGCGCCTTGAAAGTGTTAGCGGTTGCCATCCGTACCAAGACTTCCTTCCCTAGCCGATTCGGTGAAGGGCGTGGCACTGTTTTGTAATTACAATTTGGGACGTACTTTGCAGGAGGAGCTGAGGTGTTCCTCCGGGGAAGCATTCCTGCTGATCCGCTTGACACGCTGCTGGGCTTTGGAATTTCGGACTTTCCGATGCTACGCCAAAATCGATGTCACATCAGCAATGCTGCCCGACCCGCGTAATGTAGGCAGAACTCTACTTATCAGTCAGCCTTCCGCTCCTCAAAACGAAGCCGACACAGGTCATACTTAGTTTGGTCGCCTCCTCACCTGCTTCCCTTGGCTTCCCAGTGAGGGGCCCAATAGCACCTCGCATTGTCACCGAACAGCCTCGTACTTGACATCCGTCGTAAGGCAACAGAGGAGGCGGAGTAGTTCGCCCAAAAGTGTGACCTTTCAGTCACTTCTCTGCAAAGTTGCAACCAAAAGCATAGCAATTGGCAACTTTTATTGCCTGAAATTCGCCACAGTGATCCTGCCGTCCTGCGCATCTACCTGGACTTAAGTGGCCAATACATCCACAAATTCCAATTGCAAAACTATCTGGACAGTGGTATTACTTGTGCACCCATCCTTGCTGAATCCAAATAACTGGCATTAAAGCCATCGTTGCTCTATTCTTATTTCATCTTTCACGGCCTTTATCTTCAATTGCCGCTCAACAACGGACCTTAACCCCGCAAGGCTCATCAAGTACGACGGCGACAACGACTAAGCCAACGACAAAGCCAAGCCTACAACAACGAGTCGACGACACGAGAGCTACCACGAGTCGACACAAGTTTTATTGCCCATACGTTCATGCACCTTGCAATCTCAGCCAAGGGGGGCGCACTCAGTTCCTTCCCTTTTGCTGTCATCTTCCACTGCGAGCGCAGGACTTTGGACCAACAGAACAGTGTCGGCTACCCATAAATTTGACAAACTCGGTGCGGTATGCCTCCGATACTAAACGCGAATGGAGCAACAAATTCATCAACCGCTATCTCGAGCAATGTGTCAGACCAAGACGATGACAGTCAAAATGACTTGGAGTCTTCCGATCCAGGCTGCAATACTCCCTACATATTCATCGCAAGAGACAGCCAGGGAGTACCTCATCGACGAGTCGCGATGCATGATATTGGTAGGACGCAGTCTGGTGTTACCCGCAAATTCGTTAAAGACTTGGGCTACACAACTCTACCTCTTCCACCGACAATACGTTGCCAGTCGCGAGAAACAGCCTACGGACTGCCTCTTTTCGAAGAATTCGTTTGTCTAAAGGTCTTCGGGACTCTGTCTGGTACATCAATCATTCACGTCGGAGTATTTGCCGATGAGCATCAACCGGATGGCCCCGACATCTTTGTCTGCCCCAAAACACAGCAGAAATTGATCCGCATACGTGGAATATCCATGGCATCTCAAGAAAGTCTGTGTCGAGACAATTCCCGCGAGGAAACAGCCGCGAGTCTCAGCAAGCCGTCTCATGCACCGACCAAGGCGAAGGTTGAGATGGAAAACCAGCTGTTTTCCGCTACTTCTGGTAGCAGCTATCAAGATTGCGGACCCGCCATAGGACCTCAGGGTTTAGAAGCTGTCGATGATGATATCTCGGGCAAGATCCAAGAATCGATGCTAGATCTCCCGGACTCTCGCAGTGGGTTTGAAAGCGCTCCGGTCTTCACATCTCAGGGTCTACCTCAGTCTTCGTCACCGACATCAATTGAGTCATGGGGGACATCATCCTACTCAAGACAAGACCAGTCTGTTGATAGAGGGGGATTTGGGTCACAAGGGCCCATTGAGAACTTGGAGTCGAGGGAGTAGGCGCCTGCAACATGTCATATCTGTGTCGATACCCCTGACATCTCCTAATGTTTGTTGCGTGAGTTAACAAGGTCGGAGTTTTGTAAGACTTAAGGTGTTTCGGTGTTTCGGTGTCCTGGTGTTCTGGTGTTCTGGCGTTCTGGTGTTCTGGCGTTTCCAATGTTCTTCATTGACTTGCACAATCGTATTCGAACTAGTTTTTTAGAGATCATTTATTGGGTTCAGCCCCTTCAGTATGTAGTGGACGGAGGGCGTGGAGAATAGCGCTTGTTATCTCACAAAACCGTAGCGCTCCTTCTGGAGGCTCAGAGCGCGAAAGATCTCCAGGGAGTTGAGAAGCAACTTGCCAACAGCATTGTACTTTAGAGTCGGTGTTAGACACCGATTTTAGATACAGATATCTCGCATTAGTGTATCTCTAGCATCGAAAATAGTACCTAAGCTTTGCAAACCAACGTATTTACTAGTGCGTTCACGAGCTTTGGTGGCTGGTTTTCCAAAATTGCAGTCGCTCAAAGAGGACTTAAACTCAACAGCAAGTTACAACGGCATCTACACTACCTAGTCAGGTAATTGTAGCTATCTAAATGGACAAGCCTTGGCTCAAAAATATGATTCAACCCCTGTTATTCCAGTCAATCATTTAAGACATGTAGATTACGATGGCCAGAGTTCGGTCTAGATGGGTGTCTGTATTTTCATATGCGGACCAGTCATTGATAATGACATAAGCGCTATGGCGGAGGTTGAAAGGCCCCCAGACGCGATTTTAGAGGCACAAGGAAAGAATCCTCGAGCCCTAATTTTCCATAGGTTTGAGGTCAAGAACATCTCAGTTCTTGGATTACAAGCTGCGACAGCATCAGCCGATAGCCAGACCAGACGAAACTTATCAGCCTCCCAGATAGAACATCAGCTCCGACATCGCATAAGACCTAGTCCAACTCCTTCGGGCACCAGATTTTGTTTCCTGTCTTCGGGTCTTCGTGATACCATAATTCCTCGTCCTGGCTCCAAGTCCAGAACTTGTGCGACGGATCTGCCATGAAATCCTTCAATGCCGCGCTGCCGTTCTCATCGAAGCAAAGTTCCGCCTTGTTGCCTGTTCTTCTAGAAAGAGTTCCGCTAGACGACGGAAATCTCTGACTTTGCGAACCTGATTCCAGATTCATGTCGGTTACATTGTCGACAAAAGTCCAGTCATCCTCCACTTCTCCTTCCTCAGATAGCTGATATCGAGGCAATGAGACTCTACAAGTCTGAAGTTGTTCATCAATGCCATTAGACGTTGAGGATTTGTAGTTTGCTGTCTCGTAGCCTGAGTCTACAAGATAGCCATTCGGGCTGAGGGGGTAGTTTACACGAGAAGAACATTGGATGCTGCTGGAGAGGGTGTCCTGAGTGTCCCCTGACAGAATGTCACTCGCACTGAAAGTTGTGGATCTAGAGAGAGTCGAGTACGACTGTTCCAAAGCCTCTATGGATTCTTTGTGAAGAGATATCGATGTGTCGCTGTGTCTGTGAACCTGGACAGAGTTCTTCGCACCTGCCTGAGAGGTGGCTCCGAAATGACGCCGCGCTGTGCGATGTTGGTATTTCCTGTCTGTTTGTGGTCAGCGGCCGAGCTGTTCCTCGATTCTGTTTATCGAAGTACCTGACTGCATGGTATATCAATTCGAGGGGGAAAGTGGTGAGCTAGGATCAAAATTTCTCAACGGCCAAGACAAGGAGGCGAACTGCACGACGGCGTGGATTCCGCTTGGGACAGAATCAAGCAGGTGCTCAAAATAAGCAGAGTTGGGTCTTCGATAAAGAAGTAGTGTCGGCCAAATGCCATAGAAGTACTGATCGCGTCAGGCGCTCTTTCTTTCGCAGAAAGGGCGGCGTAGTCTGCAAGTTGAATCACTTCTAGGCGCACTGCCATATTCTGAACGCATCGACGAATTTAAGGGCTGGAACATCGATTGGCCAATTCCGAAAGGTCGGTTACGGTAGGCCAAGGAGGAATGATTAGATAGGAGTCCACCGAGTTCTCAGAGAGTGCCAATTGCCGTCATGCGACCGGCGAACTGCAACAATGGAGTGTGTGAGAAAACAGCCCCAACCTCGCTCGGTAGGTATTCTTGGCCATTAATCTGACGTGGCTTGCATGGGTTCAGCTCAGCATTGGAATTTCCATTTCAGAAGAGGGGTAGAGCTGCATCTTGATGCAAGCAATATGTATGTCTCTGTCCAATCGTAGTTGATTGTGCCGATGTCTCGTCATCTTTGAGGGCGGTCTATCGACAGCCTGCTGATTTCTCCACCCGAAGCAAGGTATGATGAACAGTCCTGAAGATAGGGTTTGAATAAACTGAACTGACGATGTCTAAAGGGGGTTATGAGAGGTCGGCTGCCATTGCCAGGGACAAGAAGTTTTAGCACTAGTTCAGCATGCTGATAACAGACGTCACGAAGATTGAGAGCTCCATCCACCTGGTCATAGAATAGAGCCTTTGTAGATCGATGTCAAGTTGAAGCAAGCCAGAAGTCATTCAACCGATGCCCAGGAAGAGCATGTTCATTCGGTCATAATGAAGGAGGGCGTTCCCATCCCTTGTCAACACCGTCTGGCCGCTACTGCGGCAGCAAGGGCTTGGGAATGGAACACATCCACTCCATTTTGCTGCCTTGCTTTTGCCTTCTTATCCACCAGGCTCAGTCCCTTGTCCTTTGCTGGTGCTCCATTTCAAAACAACTGCAGGTCTTCTCCAACGTACGCCCCGTCGCCGCGGAAAAGGTCGAAGGGAGCCTCGCCCCAGGGGGACCGATCAGATTGATACTTGTACTTCGATCATAGAAGCAACCTGACTTTTGTATTGTAATTGTTCATCCGTCTCTGCCAATCCCAGAGCTGTCGCCATCCCTGGATGTTGCCCTCTCTCTACCCCTACCCAGACGACTGACCACGCCTTTTACAGTGCTCAGGTTTAATAACCTTCCCCCATTAACGTCTTCCTGACAATATGATAGCTTGGATACTTCGTCTCGCAACCTATCTGGTAATCTTAGCATACAATCGATCTGTCGCCCATAGGAAAGCCTCCTACCTGGCCTCCTACCGGAGGTTACTCAAAACCGACCAACAAACTTGTTCTTCTCTTCGAATATTATTTTACAACATTCAGTCCTTGGTCATCCCCTTTGACGTTCTGGAGTCTGAATACGCTTACTTACCTTGTTTCCCACATTATCTGCAAGTTAGTTAAAAGAATGCCGCTTTACGACGACGCGAAAATTATCAAGCCTAGAAGCAGTCAACTTCAACAAAACAACTGGGGTTGGCCAAAGGGGCGTAAGGCGGAGTTGTGATAATGCGTGGGAATCTTCGTGCGGATGGGAGGTATGAACGAGTTCAGAGAAAACGCTCGCTGATATTGGCCGAATCACGCAAACCCAAAGATGACAATGGGCTGTTACTTTCCGGAAAGGACGCGACGGTCACTGGAGTCAGCAATTCAAAGGCCGACCCGAAAGCTCAAGGCAAATATCGTACTGTCTCGAACAATAACCCGGTTCAACATCGCCTCCATTCAGCACCCTCCCCGTCTTCTACATCAGGCCTGAAACATCAGAACTACAAGACGAACCCTTCGAGTGCGACTTCTTCGAACAAAAAGAGATACAAGGGCAAACCTGAGGGCATATCGAAGACGCAAGCTTCTAAACGGCCGAGCTCTTTGACGCCCGCGTTGGGGAACCCAACATCCCGCAGCCTAGAACCAGAAAATATTGCAAACCAAGACAAAAGGCTCGTATTGAACCCAATACCGAGTTCTCATGATGGCTATGATAGCACGTCCCGAGAAGTCCTGCCTGCGTGGGAGCCAGCACAACCCCGACATCCTCCTCCCTATATCAACTTCTCTTTGGCACTTCCCTATCAAGACCCTTCTTCATGGACACCGGCGATACAACTACACCGTGGTGTCCTGTCTCTGGAAATCTGTCAGCAAGACTCTACCAACCCCTACATGCCTGTCGACACTGTTTACGATTCGTCCTGTTCAGGTACCATCATCACTTACTCAGCCGCCTTGAGGATCGGGTTGTTCGTCTTCCCGAAACCTCCTTCCGGTTTTGAGAACATCAGAACTCCTCATGGCTACTTCTACCCCGAGATGTTTGTAAAGGTATCTGCTCAAGTTTGCTGGCCTAAGAGAATCTCTTGTGGCATATGGAACATCGCCGTAGTGCCAGACGATTTCAAGAGGCCAGAAGGGGCAGAACTTATCGTCGGCGCTAAGACAATTGAGGTCATGAAGACGGCAGGGGTGGATGAAGGACTATTCGATGCCGTTGATGTCCAGCAGAAACGGCTTTGTGTCTATCCGTGGAGCCATTCGGGTCCGTTTTATAATGAGAAAGGTGAGCTTTGCTCTTTGGCCAAACGAGTATTTCGACTAATGGAAGTAGTGCCGGGGTCAATATCGTCGACCGGGCCTCTCCAGCATGTTGGAGATCCCAACTTTTTGTGCCCCGACCCCTATCCTCCAGACCAATTCTCAGCGAGCAGTACGCATAGCGGCGTGCAGTCTTACCCATCTACTGAGGTAGCCCCGAAAACTGTGACCTCGAAGACTTCATTCTCTGCAGGGCCACCCAACCAACTTCCAGAGCACGGCATGCAAGGGCGAGGTGTCTCCCCCGGGCACGACGTGTCAAGCTTCAACGCCAGCGCCAAAGGGAAAGAGAAAGAGACGTATGGGGATCCCTTCGGACATGTTGACTCTTCTTTGGCCCAAAATGGGTGCTCTATCGACCCCAGGCAAGCGACTCTTGGTAATCGTTCCGCCTATCATGGCAGTAGTGACACATCGTTTCGGTCAGGTGGGCTACAACCGGGTCTCCAGAGCAGTCCTGGAAGCCTTTCCGGGTCGGTAATGACGATCGAACCCTCTCTTCCTGTCTTCCGAAAGAGTTCTGCCTTCTCTGTAGCATGCGCAGGGGACACTTTTGCGGGACAACCTTGGCCAGGGGACTGTGATGAGGGTCAACAACCTGACTGAAAGGCACGCCATCAAATCTCGATGGATACATCTGTAGGATGTTACGAAATGAATATGGGTGTTTGATATCTTGATATGCTTGGTTGACACTTGAACTTCCATGCATGACAACCCCCTCGTCTCGCACAGTGTTGCTAACGTTCCGACAAACTGCGAGTGGCGTCCTACGTTCTCGATTGTTTCAAGGCATTCATAGCTCGTCTCTGCTATCGGCAGTGACATCGAGCGAATATCACTTGAATCTGTTATTCCACGGAAGACCACCTTTGTCAAGCAGAAAGGCCTGTACTGGAACGAACTGATCATTATTGTTTAACAGACGGTATGACTCGTCATGTCCATTGAAATGTTTGGTTCTTGGAGGCAAATGTTTCTCTTATCTGTATGACTTTTGGATGTTTCTCCCTTAGTTTACTCAGCTTAATGCGATTCCCTTTGGTATACAGATCTTACGGGAAGGTATAAACATACGGAGGAATCTGATCTGCTCATTTTAGGCACTAGCAGTTTGACGTGTAACTCTGATTTAATGAAGTATTTGCGATATATCAACGTCCCTTACTTGACTGCTGTCATAGCAAGGCTGCTATGGCCCAATTTCTACTCTGCCTCTCTAATAATACTCATAATAGGCTACGCCACGAGCCCCTTTCCTCTTCACCACCAACTTCGATTCCCTTGAGCTCCCAACACGACATGACGAAGCTGATCCACGAGTACGTTGGATTCAGGATCCAAGGACGGCTAGACCGCTCAACCTGTTCGCATTGTCTATTCGGCCCACTGCAAACTGTAGATACGAACTTGAGGGGGGCTGGATATCCGAGAGAGTCGAAGAGGGAGGAGGGGGGGCATTAAGGGGAAGGGAGAGACAGAGAATCGTCCCATCAGTTACGCGCGTGAGATGAATGGGACGGTGTGGTTTGTGTCTGCATGGCTCAACGTCCCGCTCAACTTTGAGATCACGGCGCCGCCGCATGTGGTGGTCACCCAACTCGATTCTAGCTGCCCGATTTCTCTGCTCTCCAAGGCCGTAGCACTGAGTTTCGGGTTACGGCCAATACCCTGGCGCCCCGGAGGTCATCTCAATGTCATCACCAAGTTTGGCATTTTTCAACCGAAAGAATACACTACTGGCATTGTCCAAGCCTGTGGGCTAGTTGACGGAGATCTCGGCAAATGCAACGTCGCTCTCGTGGATGACGAAGAATTGAGGCCCTGGGGATTTCAGTTCCTGGCCGCGGAGAAGATAGTCGCCAAGCTTTTGGAGAAGGACCCTCTTCTCAGCGAAGAACGTGCCCATATCGACCTTGGGTTTTACAGAACTTCTCCGAAGCAATCTTCTGCAGTGCCTCAGACGCAGGCCCAAAGTAAGTGCTTATTATATCCTTTAAAGAGACCAAGAGCTAACCCGAAAGCTGTAGGTGCGAACAGCAACGATCGCTACATCAGCGGCCATCTTTAGCCTGCTATGCTTGACCAGGAATCAAGCTTCTCGACAAGTTATACGGCCGGCGGCAATCCATCTGGGTTTTCAACGAATGATGCTGGGCCAATTTCAACTCCCAGAACATCCTTTGATGACATGAGGCTGATCCGCGGCTCCACGAGCGATGTGCGAACCGTTAACGGTTCCCAAAGCCTCTGTGACCAAAGTCAAACACACTCTCACGATGGTTGTACTCAAACCGGGCCTTTCGACGCCAACTTGAGCAACTTCAAGCCTAACTATCATGGTCAAGAAGCGAGCAACTCGTCCGATGCCGCTCAGATGAGCCTGACAATAGGAAACCCATGAACATCCCGCCATAGCGTTCTCATCCAGGATCATTGGCTGAGCTCTGTGGCCACCCGGAAGGAGTTTGCATCGAAGCAGCGTGTCGAGCAAGCATTGGTGATTTGACATTTCCTGCCCCGTTTGTCGCGCTAGAGGCCCCAAACATTGTCCCGTTCGGCTTCGGACTATTGCAGCCCAGATGGATCCTCGTATCCTGTCGATCACCAAGCTGAAGTGACAAGATTCCCGCCAATTGCTCAAAATAAGGAGATCATTCCAATGACTTGGCAAAACACAGATCCTGGGGTCTAGTCAGACGAACAAGGAGCGGCGCTTTTGCATGCGATTCAGGTCACTTCGTCATCCGCAGACGATTGCAACTGTATCAATCCCCAGGTCTTGTTTGAACCTGACATGGGCATAGACCCGTCCTTCTTCTCGTTTTGAGGTCGGTCACAAAGAGCCCCGACTGGGGGCATGAATACGTTAGCTGTCGGCAACTGAGGCCCTGAGGGCTGTTGTTCCGACGGCTGTTTTAGCTGGCTAGGCTTCATTGCCCAAGTTCAATGCTATTCACGGGGGGTACATCACCTTACCGCCAATTCTGCAGGGTTGCAGAGTCAGAAGGCCTCTGAGGATTTCATAACATGTAGGGCTGCAAGTTCGTGTAGGAAGATTTATATAGAGACGAGTGCCTGTCTTGTAACAATGAGTTTGGGGGAGCACAGCACCCTGCATCTCTGAATGATGTTCTGTCTAGCAATATTGGGATGGCATTTGTCTCTGTCAAACATTACGTGTTGACGATTATATATCCTGGGATGGTTTTTTTCCTTTAATAAGAGTGTTTAGTTGAGAGTATTTAATTTGAGAATATTTGATTTGAGAGTGTTTAGTTAAGAGTATTTAATTTAAGAGTGTTTAATTCGGGAGTGTTTAATTAGAGTACTTAATTAGAGTGTTTAGTTAAGAGTATTTAATTAAGAGTATTTAATTAGAGTATTTAATTAGAGTATTTAATTGGAGTATTTAATATAAAGAAAAGTATATAACTTATTATAATAATTAACAAATAAAAAATAGTATTTAATAAACGTATTTAATAAAAAATAAAATAATTAATAAAAGTATTTAATTATTTAAGAGTATTAAGTTAAGTATTACGGCTAGCTAGTCGTAGTAAATATATTAGTAAAAGTTAAGGCTATAATAACTAAGTAAA
>JFBX01000898.1:7496-56112 GCA_001563135.1 Colletotrichum simmondsii
TGCTAGGCCCTTGTCCGGGTCCGCTTCCGCTCGCGAAGAAGGAGAAGCCTTTCCATACGGGTACAGTGTCGCTCCTTCGTTGTGCGCGCAGCGGCGGCGGCGGCGGCGGCGGCGTGTGGCCCCCAAGTTGCGCAAGCATGAGCGACTTGGGCCTCGGTGCGTCGCCGTCGTCCCTGACCGCATAGCACCACCTGGAAACTTTACGAAGGACTCCAAGATGTTCGCATATATGGTAGTCATCATATCGACCCCGAAAAACATAGGCTCAAGGGTCTTGTCGAGACGCAGAGCAAATGCGCCTGCGACGTGGAGGTACCCTTTTCACTCGTCACGCTCAGGTTCGGAGTGTGTGAGGTGACCCAGGAGAATAGGTAGCCAGACGGGATGAGCGGGTCCGGCAGGTAGGCAGGTGCTACTGCCATCCACTCTGCCTAAGCCTGAAGGTGCGGTGAGGTCCCACGAGTGCGGCAAGGCCTTGTTCTGGGGCGAACTAGCCACCTGCCTGGCGATTGCCCGGAAAGGGGGAGGAGGTGATATGCGTTGGGGGATGATCCAATGCTTTAGGGACCTGGCAATAGGCCGCAGTGGAACATGGCCCCTGTGAGGTCCGCCAGCTTCGGGTGATATGTGCCTAAGCTACAGCACCAAGTGCCCTGGAGCAAAGGCATTTGGGCATGGCCCACCAAGGATGAGGAATCGAAGCTGGCACAGTTCATCGCGCACTGTCACCAAGGGAAGTTACTGCCGGCACTTGAGGGGGGCCCCGGTCACCACGACAGTGGACTGCACCTGCAACTATAGTGCCTTTTCCTCATTACACATGCGCTGTACTGTGTGTTGGTTAGCGGAGGTAGACTGCCGTACCGGAGACCCAGGGGGTCCAGGTACCTACCTTAACCACCCCATCCCCGCTAGAAGCAGAGACAAACCTAACCAGACGGTCAGGTACTCGACTGACGGTGGGCGATGTGGACGGTACCTGACCTGACGGGACCAGACCTGGAAATTGGGAAACTGGAAACCGGACTTGACTGGACTGGACTGGACCTGGGACCTGGACTTGGGTGACTGACGGACCGCAGACACAAAATCGTAACCTCTCGACTTGGCTCCTCTTTTTCCCTCTCATGCACATTGCACACAAACCTGCGAATTGTCCGGCAGAAACAATCATCCAACACCACTGTCATTCTTCTAAAGTGAGTCTGAACCGATCCTATAGTCTTTGCGATCGACGTCTCCTATCCCTTTGCACCATTCTGCTCCAGAAATCACAAGTCCCGACTCTCCTGTGCTTCAGAGCCGGGCTCAATGTCGAGAGAGGTTTGATGTCTGGACTGGGGTCTGGCTCGCTCTCTCTCTCTCTCTCTCTCTCTGGTCTGGCTGTGCTTCTTCGCTACTACGTCTTGCCGTGCGCTCCCCGACCCAGTCCCAGCTCAACCACTCCTCTTTCTCTCCTACTACTCCTCTTCCTACCTTAACCATACTTCTGCTTCTCCTCCTCTCTTCACTCCCAAAACACTCTATCAAACCGTCAATTTCGTCCATTCGGTCCTCAATCTCCATCCCATGGCTAATCTTTTGCAGTCCATGCCCTAGACTCCAAACCACCCCGTACTCCTTTCCTCAACCATCGTCCTCTCCGACCGTTCGCTCCGGCAGCGTCCTTGGTCAGATCGCCCCGTCTGGCGCTGACCGCACGACGACCCAGGGCCCTCGATATAACGTCCATGTTTGATAATTCGGTGGATTGATACCTCATTCCGTTCCTCATCCGACTCAAGTTTCGGCTTGCTCGTCGTTGATAACCTTCGGCCCGCCCATCGACCGCCGACTCAGGCTCAGGGTCCCAACCTTTCCGTGCCAACTCTACGGAAACCCGCTCATCGCACACCACCCCATTTCCCATCAAACTTCCCTCGCTCGACATTCCTCCATTCAAACCCATCGAATCAATACCATATATCACAATGACGAGCATGTCCCCCACAAGCGTCGTCAACGGCGGTTCCGCGGCCACCTCAAACCAGGGTAGCGTTTCGCCCCGGCAGACGGTGTCGCCCAAGAACGTCGCATTTGAACTCCTCTTCACCGAGTCACCGCAATACAGGGCGCGGCTCCCCATGCGAGTCCAAATATATCCTCATGATACTACCGACTCCATCGTTACCACCGTCAAGAATTTTTACGGTCTGTACGGTGGCCCGACCGGCTCAAAGGGCGTCAGTTTCGAGGACGAAAATGGCATAACCCTCATCGCCCGATACGAGAACTTCCGCAACAACATGGTTGTCTACGTCAGAGTCATTGAGGAGTCCCCCTCTGCTTCTAGCCCCTTTGTGCCGCCCACATATCATAACCCTCCCCCCAGCGCTCAGCAATATTTCGAGGGCAACGGGTATCCGCTGCAGCCTCCACCTCGCTTCGGCCAAGAAATCTCTAGGCCCTCATCGAGCACTTCTCGGAGGCGCAGCCCGTCCCCCAATGCCGGACGCGGCCGGCGTTCCGGATCTGCCCATACAAATTCCAAGAAGGGTCGATCCCGCTCTTCCAAGAATCGGGACACTGCCGCCTCCAATGGCCACGCTGATATATACAGTGATAGCGTCAACGGATACAGCAGCGGTGACGGCGCTCCTGGGTCCAGCTCCAGCAGAATGAAGGAGCAGATTGGCAACACCGAAATCAGCCTCGAAAACATTGTTGAGGGAGGTCGTCGCAAGCGGGCCAAATTTGAAAGCTCGGTAAGTCTGCCTGACCGCACGGGTCTTGGACAATATCCTTTTCTTGTCTATTCTTGTTAGTCTGGGCCTCTGTACTCATCCTGTTCCATTCAGGAACTCCCCTTATTTGCGCCGCCTCAGATGCCAGCGGCTACGTCGAATCCGTCCGTATCTCCTGCCCGCCGCGCCGAGCCTCAGCGAGCCTCTCTGCCATTTGTCCACCCGGGCCAGAACCCTTTCACGAACCCGATGCCTCTGCATTCCCCGCAGAGCCACAATAACGGATATGCGCAAGGTGGATATTATGCGACGCCGTCGTCTGAACGCCACGGTCGCGGTAGCATCGGATACGCTGGACAAACCGGCAACTACAGCGGCATGAGCGGCATTCTGCCCACTCCAGACCCCACCGTTGGCAGCTGCATGTCAGAAGAGGATAAGGATGTTGCCATCCAGCTTATGCGCCTGGGTGAAATGTCAAACATTTCTCATGGCCGCACCTCTGCGTCCACGCTGGACGACACCTTCAGCGGCCGTGCTGACGCCGCCTCTTCCACTGGAGCCACTAGTGACGGCGAAAGTGAGAGCGACGAGGAGTCAGCCGCTCGGCGCCAGAAATTGGATGCTGCCGGTGTCATGCGCAAGATCTACCAGACTACGGAGAGCCACTTTATTCCCCAGCCCAGTATCGAAACTCCTGTTGAAGACGTCCGTGTCGAGAAGCCTATCAGCCACGTCGTCAATGGCGAGGTCAAGCCCGAGGTGCTGAAGAACAAGACCAACCTCCCGGATGCCAAACCCAAAACACAATTGCCCAGCTCCAAGCCCAAGACCAAGGTCAGCAAGGTTCCTCGGCCTACTATTCCTAAGCCCAAGAAGGCTTCAGCCCCGGCATCCATTTCAGCTCCCGCTCCAGCCAGCAACGGGCCCATGTCGCCGGCCTCTCTGCCTCCTTCGCGCAAGCCATCAATTGCCTCCGCTGCCGCTGCTGCCTCAGGTGCGCCTGGCGAAGACGATCAGCTTGATCTTTCTGCCAAGCCCCGCTGCCAGCGATGCCGCAAGAGCAAGAAGGGTTGTGACAGACAGCGACCTTGTGGGCGATGCCGTGACGCCGGCCTCAATGCTGAACAATGCATCAGCGAAGACGAGGGCAATGGACGCAAGGGCAGGTATGGCCGACACATGGGCGTTCCTATTAAGAAGGAAGACATTGTCAACTCTACGCAGCCCATTCTCCTGCCAGCTGCGCCAATTGCCACGACGGCCGCGATGGCCGACAAGAACAAGAAGCGCAAGCGGTAGAATGACTAAATCCTGATGGAGCGAGCGCAGCCCTGCGCAACATCACTCAGAACAGGATTGACGAGTCTATTTCACAACTCATTGTCACAAAGTTTTGGACCACTCCTCTTGCGACGACAACGGTTTACCGGCTTACCGGCGTTTGGCGACAAAGATGTTTGAAATTGGGCGAGGCGCTCGGACGGTATCATCTCACGACATGCCTCTCATCCTCGCAATCGTCGGATGTTTGTCACCATGATCATCCAACAGCACTGGCAACACGGCGGAGACTCGTTGGTGAATACCATCGAGAATCGCCGGGTGAGGCCGGTCGCGCACACTCCTTTTGGCGTTTATGGTCTCTTTTCAATGGGAAGCGGTGTTTTTTTTATATTATTTACTGGCTTGCGCGCGATGTTCTTTTCATTTCCTACTACATGTCTTTCAAGTTGTGGCGAGGATGCTACAGTTTGGCGAAGTTGTGCAACTGTACGATGTGGTGGAGCGGCTGAAGGCCAGAAAAGCAAGCGAGTATATTGGAATACTTGTGGGCGCATGCGCAGCGCAAACGGATCAGTGTTAGGATGTGGAAGATCAAGGTCTCACTGCAAAGCGAGGATGGAATTGGGAGGCTACAGGTGTGGAGGAGAACAAAAGGCAAGGATGGGTACAATGCGGGCGAGACGGTTCCGAGGCTCACGCAATGGTCAAATTGTCCGGGCGAAGGTGGATCGCATGCCTTGGAGGTTTGTGTTTTCCTATATGTGCGCAAGCGACATGAGGCTTCTCTGCGTGAGCGAGCTTGCTTCTGTTTCTTTAGTTCCTCTCTGGATGCTATTTGGAGGCGGGCAACAGGAGAAGATGCAGCTACGATACGACTGTTTTTGTTAGTGGCAACGGTTCTGTAGCGAAAGCCAAAGAGAGAAAAAAAAACATACTGATCATGTGACTTGGTGTTTGCGGCGATGCGGCGCAATGCGATTGATGGAATGCGACAACGGTGAACAGTGAATATGCGGGTGCGATGACATTGCATCTTCCGGTGCGGAGCGGGGACAGAGCAGAACGGAAGTCGTTGAAAGATGGATGCGCGGCTAGTCCGTTTTTGGCACAAGCGTGCGGTTCTCGCCGTTGCATCCCGTTCCGGCTCGGGCGGGGAGGGGGGGCGCATGGATTGGATGGTGTGGCTGACGTCTGTTAGCCGCCCTGTCAGGTGGGGGGAGAGAGTAGAAGCACAGGTACACAGGTGCACAGGGCGCACAGTCGCACAGTGTGCGGCGGCAGTCGCGAGCCGTGCGCGCGATAGAGCAGAAGCTCGGGCTTCTCACTAGGAGGGAGGGTTGGCTGTTGCGCACTCACGCGCGCTAAGGAGGTACTTGAGCTTGGGGCGTCAGAGCTTCCACGACCCACACGGGGAGAGGTACTGTTGAGAGGGAAAGCTTCAAGCGCGAAGTACCTTTCTGATTACGTCATTCCATGTTTTGCAAAGAGTGCTGTTTTTTACCCCGCACCTTTTCGAGAGCTCCCCGCACTTTTTTTTTAATGGTCAACGATATTGCGGTCATGCAAGTCGGTCAAGTTTTGCGCGTGAAGAATCTCGCTTTGCTGCATGTTGTTGTCGGTGGACGACATTCGTATTTGGGAGTCGTGAGGATGATGGTGCGATGCAGGGTTTGAGTGCGTGCATGGCGACGCGATCGAGTCAGCGTGGCGCAAATTTGCGATCGTGTTGAAGCAGCCTCTTGTCTTCTTTTTTTTGCCGATACATGCGCTACATGACACGCGGAAAATACCTAGCGAAGTGAAGGACGTTGCGTTGCGGGATTGGCTTTTTTCGCATGAAAAATGGTTAGAGGCGGTGAGCGCGCGTTGCTGGCGGTTGTGGGTTAGAGGCGAATTAGAGTGTGTGCATATGTATCGCATGCGTTGCGCAAAAAAAGAAAAGGAACGAGTAGGATCGTCTTCAAGTCGCGTCTCAAAGCTGGGTTTTTGTTATTTGTTGTTGTTTTGTTTATTTGTTTACTTTTATGCGCTGATCTACTTTTTACCGTTTTCTGGACGTTTTGGAGAGGCGCAGGCGCAGCATGGAGGTGCGAGCTTCCTGGGATTGGAGGGATTTGGGTGTTTCACTGGTGGCGGTGCTTATTTCGGCGGAGGGGGATGGGACGTTTGGTGGTTGCGCCTGCAGTCGCGAATCTTGCTGCGACACCAAGACGAGTAGCTAGCTGGAGCAGGTGGCAAAAAACGCGGTACAGTGCATGCGTCAGGCCAGCATATGGATAAGATACGGATAGGTAAGGCAGAGTGAGAATAGCACGAATGCGGGCTTGCGTCCCCTTCTTTTCCCCTTGGAACCAAAAGACCAGGCCAGCGACCAACACCACAAAGTGACAAGGTAAGGTAGGGCAGACGCAGGGATGAAAAAGGATCGGGGGGTGTCATCAGGTCATGATCCGCGGCGCGTTGTTGTGTTTGAGACTGATTGGTGACGACACTTTTTTCACACGTTTTTCTCGGAACTTCGGATTGGACGGCACTGGGCGGGTTTAGAGGTCGCGTTGGGATGGAGTGAGGTGATGTGCGCAATCAATCTGCGCCCGACGGTATGGATCGATCATCACAGCAAGGCAAGGCAGCACAGCGAAAGCCTCAATGCAAGGCGGGAAAGAAAGATGGTTATCGTGCGGGAGAAAAAAGGAAAGAGAAAAGGGAGAGATGAAGAAACGTGTTAGCTGCAGCGTTTATTTCTTCTTCGATCGGGGGCTCTTTTTGCAAATCGCATCTTGACCACTCGGTAAGGTATTCTCATTGTTAGCGATGCGATGCGACGGGGCGAAGACGGTGGGTTGGATGAGGACGGATGCACGTTCCAGGTAAACTAAACGGAACGGGAGGTTGCGCCCCGCATCCGCAATTCGGCGCGCCGGTGGGGGTCAGCTTTTTGTTGGCGTTCGGGTTTTCTTGGAGCGGGAGCGGTCCTGGGAAGTTACAACCGAAAGCGGCCCGTGCGATACCTCCGCTGTCGCTGCTTTTTCCATTGTCACTACCTAAGGTAGGGAAAATCGATGGTTGGTTTGGGAAAGCCGGCGGAAGGTAAGATATTATCTTAACAGTCCCGAGGAACATTGAGGAACAGAAAGTCTCTGCATGGCGAAGAACATAACAATGGTTGATATGTACATATACTGCCTTACTTTGGACCGAGTAAAGGTGTGCTTCTTGCACGTATGAGTTGAAGTATGTGCCAATGACTGATCGATCATATTTCATCTCCAGACTCCTACTGCGCTTTCGTTCTTCCTGTGCTCATGCCTCTCCTTCTTTCTTTCCAGCCGGCAGCGGCAGAGCTATCCGCAAAGCGCGCTATTGTAGTAGTAAGCTGTACGGACAGATAGATTTGGTTGAGCCAGGTCAATTGCGGACCTAGACCGTCTAAAATGCAACTCCGCCTTTTGCCAAGGTAGCTTGAGTATTGGTCACAACCCCCCCAGAACCACCAAGCTACGTTCAACGTCCAATGACAATGAGTGATCGAGTCACGCAACTCTCAAAATTTCGAGGACCTCTCTGGACAGGCAGGGCCAGATGAGAATCTCGGGTAGGTACGGAGACTTACCTGATAGTTGGGACTTGAGAGTGCTGAGACTCGACAGAGGAAGAAATAAGAAATATGCGCATGACCAATATACCCCCGGTACTGCCCTGCAGCCCTGTAAAGCAAGCAAACCGCAATATCAACTGGAGCAAACTTTTGTTCTTCAAGTTCCAACTTTGCCCACTCGGGTGGGGTCTTCCGCTTCGGAAGGCTTTCCCCGGGACTTATACTACCGAAAATATTACCGCCTTAAAGTCTCACTCGAGGGCGTCCGGTCGGAGCACCATCGCCCCTCGGCGAACACTCCGTCTCGCCGAAGACTCCTAACACTCCGTGGTAGTAGGCCGTAGGATAAGATAGGGCGTGAAAGGCGTACGCCCAAGCCGACATGTTGGGCGCCGAGTCCCGCTGCTATGCAGAGGAGGGAAGGGACGCTCTCCCGCTCCCGACGGTCACACCGCAGGCCCGGAAATAAGATCCCGGCCGTGTTTGCTACCATTGTTTGCTAACGATTTCCCGTTGGTTGCATTGTGACACTGCTTCCGTAGACGGGGAGGTTCTTCAATCTCGGCAGTCGGGGTGAAAGATAGGGCGATTTCGGCACGATGGTTAGGTTGCAGTTTTTCTCGATTTTTTTCTACTTTTCTATCACTTTTCTTTACTTATTGCTAGTAGCGTCCACTTGGGCTATGACTCTTGGACGAACGAAACGACTTTTCTTTTTTGGGACCTCCTCGCTTTACATCCCTAATATCTAATATTACCAGCTGAGAAAAAGGACAAAACGAAAAAAAGACTTTTCGGGCCCCCTTGGATCGATGGAGGACCTGACTCAAAATATTTAACCACATAGTCATCTCGTCTTGTCAACCGTCTGTTTCCCGGGATGGATATGCCATCATCACAACATTCGTTTAATCAAGATAAGGGCGTCATCACCATGTCCGACACATCAGACTCAACGAGGAGCCGCGGCCCCAGCGCCGAACTCCCTACCACCACGGAGAAGGAGAAGGAAATCCAAACAACAACCGGCACGGCCACCGCAACCGACGAAGAGGAGACCTCGGAGGCAGACGAGCACCAAGTCCGCGAATGGTCCGCCGAGCACGACCTCGTCTACCCGGAAGGCGGCTGGACGGCCTGGTCCCAGGTCCTGGCCGGCAACATGCTCAACGCCCTCGCCTGGGGCTACCCAGCCACTTTCGGCGTCTACCAGCTCCACTACACCGAGACCCTGCGCCTGCCGGCCTCGCAGGTCTCGTGGATCGGCTCCGTGCAAATCTTTTTGACGTTCGCCGTCTGTACCGTCTCGGGCCGGCTCACGGACGCCGGGTACGCCCGGCACGCCGTCTCCGTGGGTTGTGCCTTTGTGGTGTTTGGGTCGTTTATGACGAGCTTGTGTACGAGGTATTGGCAGATTATGCTAGCGCAGGGGATCTGTACCGGCCTGGGGCTGGGCGTGCTGTTCATGCCAGGCGTGGCTATCATCGGGTCATATTTCAAAAAGAGGCGGTCTCTGGCGCTCGCTGTCTCGGCGACGGGGACGGGAGTGGGGAGTTTGATCTTCCCGTCGACGCTTCAGTATCTCATCCCGCAGGTCGGGTTCCCCTGGGCTGTGCGGTGCTCGGCGTTCGTCGCGCTCGGCGTAGCGACGATTGCTATTGCTCTGCTGAGGCCTAGACTCCCTCCGAGAAAGGCTGGGCCTCTGTTGGAGTGGTCGGCTTTCCGGGAGCTTCCGTACATCTTGTACACCCTGGGAGTATTCTTCTACTTCATGGCGCTGTACTTTGGCTTCTTTTATGTAAGTTTGACTAGGATTCGTGTTTTGTGATGCTTCTCGTGTGCTAACGGAGGCAAAAGATCAACACATACGCCCGCAAGGTCATAGGATTCTCCACAACAGAGTCGGTAACGCTTCTTCTCATCACCAACGGAATGGGCATTCCGATCCGGCCCATCGTCGGTTGGCTAGCCGACCGCCACGTCGGCCCGATCAACATGTTCGTCATGACCATGTTCCTCCTGGGCTGCATGGAATTCGCCTGGATCGGCGTGGAGACGAGGGCGGGCATGTACGCCTTCAGCGTCTTCTACGGCCTGTCCAACGGCGCGACCCAGGGCGTTTTCGTCGGCTCGACCGCCAGTCTGACGACCGATCCGCAAAAGATGGGCACGCGATTCGGCATGGTCGCCACCATCTCTGGCTTCGCGACGCTGGCTGGGCCGCCGATCGCGGGCGCCATCATCGACAGGTCGGGGGGTTCGTATCTCGGGGCTCAAGTCTGGGGCGGCGTTATGATGATTGCGGGTGCGCTGACGGTTGGAGCGGCGAGAACGGCCAAAGCGGGCAAGGCTTGGGGAGCCAAGTTGTAGAGAGAGGCGCGAATGATGATGTGTCACACCTCGAAACGGATAGAATAGAATATGAAGTGGATATTAATGAAGAAATGGTATATTTTGAGAACTTCAGACCAATTCGATGATCCATCATAAATCTGTAATGTAAGGCGTGGTCGTAGAAAGAGCACAGCTTTCGCCTGGCCCTCGAATCTAGTTCTTCCTCAACAGGGTGAGAGCTTCCGACAGCAGGCGGGCAATTTGCTTGCCATCCTCCCAGACAAAGTCATGATCGTGGGTCAGGTCCTTGACGACTGTGCAATCCACTCCGTCCTTCTTCAGCTTCGCCGCCATGGTATCGATCTCGGGCTCATCAACCAGTGAATCTTCCGGCGACCAGGCCAGCAAGATAAGCGGCTTGGTAGGCAGAGCATCCTTGAAGCTCCCTGAAAAGGTGGCCGGAACGACCTTGTTCCAAGAATTCTGGTCGTCTCCAAAGGCACCGGCAATGAATTGCGTGTAAGTCTGTTCGTGGCGGGCATTGAGGTTGTAAAGTTCGTATATGCCGGAAACGCCAATGAACGCAGTTGGCATCTTGACCTCCGGCGGCGGGGCCGCGCCCAGCGCAACGGATCCCATGGGCAGTTGAAGAGCCAAGGTAGCGCCGGCCGAGTGCCCGATGAGGATATAACGGTCCCCGATTTGATATTCACGCTGCAAGAATGCAAGGGCTGACCAGGTGTCGCGAAGGTGATCCGGATGTTGAGCACAACGAAGTTCCGCGGGAGAAGTGACGTCGGGATCTTGCGGGTAGAGGGGGTGTGGAGAGAGACGGTAGTCAATGCTGATGAAGCCACGAATCTCAGACCTGGGGATGGACCTGGACCTTAAGACTTCCTGGATAGAAGCGCCAAAGTCTTGAAGAGTCTTTCGGGGATCACGCCAGGCACCACCGTGGACGTAACTAGTGTGAAGTGAGTTAATGATTTACTGAAGCTGGCAAGGGGATGACGGTATCTCAAGAGAGGTCAGATAACCCACATTACCCAGTATCCAGAGGCATTATCCGTATTTGAGGGAAATTCCCACACTCCTAGCTTCTGAAGCTCGTTATCAGCAGCATAACGATGCTCAGTGAACTTCAGAGTGGTTGGCATGACGGCGGGTGTTTGGCCTGGGTTAGACGTTAGCAGAATGCTGCAATGCCTTCAGTTCCAGACCCTAGCTCGACGAGCGGCGGGTTGAAGCCAGACAGAGCAAAAAGCAGGCCGAGGCTGAAAGCGAAGAGGGCGAGCAATAGCAATAGTACCTGGTCGAGACGGGGTAATTCGCAGAATGAGGGGTATTCAGGGTGATGAGACGCGAGTGTCTGGTCCGGCGGGGGGACGACTGAGGAAGTTTGTGAGTAAGGAAGTGTTTGTGTCAGTGCGAGGCTTTCGTGGATAACGAGATGTGTTTGTCACTCCGACGGCCCAGGGTTCGGAGCTGCTGACACCCGTTGGGTGGAGAGGGGTGAGTGGGGCCTTCCGTCTTCCGGGCTCCCGTCCTTACATCCGCGTCCGAGAGCGGCCGAATATTGTGGCTTCTTTTCTCTGCTGCTTGGCCCGGCTCCGAGCGTCTGGGGCCGTGTCAATGCGACTGTATCAGTCTCGCTATTCTCTTGATCTGATTGATATTTCGTTGGATTTATTTTGGAACTGCGAAATGATTTGCCCTTCAGGGCTTTTGCCTTTGCATCGATTGCAAGTCCCACCAATTCATCGTCGCGCAGCTTTTCTCATCGCTTTGTCATCCAAGGAACACCAGTGCCTCATGAATAGCTTTTTATTAGAGATTTTACGCATCGCAGTCTCTTTACAGGCACCGAGGAACACTTTCGAGTTGACTGCTGACGTTCATGATGAACTAGACACATTGAATGCAACCTTGGCACACTGAAGCTGAGGGGAAATTGATCGGTAGGCGATGTAACGGTGGGTTGCGATCTGGAATCCTTTTGCCGAACTAGCAGCCGGTTCCCGACCGCCTACTACGTATGCTCTTCCACACAGACAATATGTCGATCACGGAGGTATAGCCTGGTGGTGTGGTGTCGACATGCCAATGCTCGGATCGGAGTGTTGGTTCTGCCACCGTCTGAAGACTCACCGGAGGTTTGCTGATCGTTGCGGATATGTCACTGGAAATGAGCATGAAAGCCCCGCGTTCGCGTGTCGAGGATAAACCCGGTGGCAAAATCGCGACGCCGCGAGTCGCCTGATCCGATCCGTTGTGCCGCCGTAATGACGAGAGCGAGGCGTCTTTTCGGAGGAAAATGGTTAGAGAAAGACACTGCCGTCCTCATCCAAGTCTCAAGTCCTCTCTCCCGCCTGAAGCCCGGGCCTGAACTGGATATGAAGCCGAGGAATGGCGGCAGGGATGCCGCTCCTACGCTCATAAGGCGGGCCGGGGGAGGCGGGACGTGTTGGTTGGAACGACGTTGCATTGAAGCATTGGCAACCATTGTTTGGCCATATATGAGAGACGCTCTGAAGCCATAACGTCTGGGATCGATTTCAGGCTACTTGTACCCGGCTATTCGCCCCGAAGACCCCAAAGAATGTCTGATGTTTGATAAATACCGTCGATAAAGGGATACATTGCGCTACTGTTGGATGTAAGCAAAGACTACTGTTTGTTGTCTGAATCTACAGATAAGCAGACAAGCTAACACCATCAGACCACACTGAATCCTGAATGACCATGTAGCCGCGGGTGCATTTTTGTGGGCTACGTAGATTTGGATATGCGGCATCTCCAACTGGGAATGTAATCCCTCCGACATCAGTAGCGAGCCATGCAAAAGCAGAGCTACTGAAACGCCCCTTTCAAATATGGAAAAACTTCCGTATCTACAGCTATTAGCCCACTTTCACGCAGCCAGGAGAGTCGATTGATACCATGTGAAGGCATCAGGAAGAACGCGAGAAAGGTCTATGATGTTGTCCATTGTTGCTGTCTACCTACGTAAAAACGTGCGCGTACTGCTTCTTCTCAGCCACCCACTGTCACCGATGCTAGGTTCAACTAGTAGACGAAGAATGGGATCAGCCAACCCGATCTGGTCATGCTATTGTTGCCGTCACTTGCATGGCTTCCTGTGATGAAGATAACCAAAGTGTGCCAATTTAGTATGAAATCAAGGTAGTTAGTAGAGTGTCGACAGGCGAGCTGTGTAATCCTTCGTTCCTTTCTGCGCACTCGTAAGCTGGGATTGGGATGGCGTTGGCCCTGGTGCTTTTGAGCGCATTCGCTCCTTCCCTCTTGATGTTGGTGGTGGCAGGATTGCAGGGGATTCGACATCCACTTTGGTCTAGACAATTTAGCCGAGGTTTCCGTACACAGGTACCAATATGGCAGTGCAAAACCTGCCGATGGAGAAAGTACTCTAGACTTTCACAGTTCGTTGGCGGTATCTTTGGATAGGTGCCTATCTGGGCACCTGGGGCAGGTACCTCATGCAAGGTACGCCGACGGCCACCACCTCATTTCGGCCGAGGGTGCAGCAAGCAGGTGCAAATATGCGGGACGGGGGAGAGCAGCACCCGGGAGGAGGAGGAGGAGCAAGAGAAGAGAGAAGGAGCAGGAACAGAAATGCAAGCCACAGGAAGGGGGGTCCTAAGGGCACAGACTGGAGGAAAGAAGAAGGAGAAGGAAGATAATGGAGAAAGTCCGGTGCCGTTATTGCTTCTCCCGTCAGGTTTTCCCCCTTCTCCTTCTCCTTCTCCTTCTGGTTCTGCTTCTAGAGCATTGTCTGTGCCCAAATGGTGACGCCTCATCGACAAATCTACAAGTATACTCCACGGGTCCACACAGTTAAGTAGTGTATCCGTACCTAATTTCCATTATTTAGTATCGAACTTCAACTTGCACAGTTAGCCAGGCACGCCAGAAAACGGTTGGTTTGTGCCATGTCATTCCCGAATAACATGTGCCAAGATCAAGCGCCTTTTCTTAGTCACATTTCATCGTCGATGCCGAGGAACGCCATCTTCTGACACTCCACTCAGGAGCCCCTCGCAATCCACCCAAACCACTCCATGGATAAAGTATACAATCTACTGGAATACGCAGTAGTGTAAACAGAAATCGCCCACCTTTTGTCGCGGCCCGGCCATCAAACTTCAAAAGTTCAAAGAGCCTAATAGACTAGCAGGCACCACGGCACCCTGTTCTTCTCCCGAGCCGGGCCCTCCACCTGTCACCGATGGCAAGCTTTTTTTCACCCAGAGCAATCTCCAGACCTGGGGACTGCCCGACGTCAAACCCACGCGACCCCATTCCAATCTACAGAACATATGAACAATGTGCGCTATTGGCCGAGGGCTGAGCGCCGCTGTTTTGTCGTGACCCGTCAGACCTTGGAAAGGCCCTCCTGTTAGAACTTGCTGGCCACAAGTTCCAACACAATCCCAGGAGATCGAGCATATCTACCTTACCTAGTATACAAGTACGGAGTAGGGCCACAACTTCACTTTTTAGACTGCAGAAGGTTCGGAGTTGACCCCAGTAGCCCCTCTTACAGCCCCGTTCTCTCGTCTTGGGCATATTGCCCGCGCCCAAACAAGTTGCGCTTCTTCCTCTGCCGGCCGACACTGTAATCATCCCGTCTGGTCTGGCCTGGTCAACTCAAAACTTGGTCCCATGTGTTAAAACACACGGACAGATGTTCATCTTGTTATTGTTTTCTGACAATCCGGTATTCTCCCTGCCCCGCACCGCTGAAGACCGAAAAGTTCAGGATCATATGGTGGTCATCACTCAAGTACGAAAGACGATTATGCGACGATTGGGCGGGCAATGGGCAGAACAGGATCTCAATATGCAGCTCGAGGGGCCTTGCTCGTCTTTTGTGCCCTCTACGGTCTGGCCCCTCGCTCTTCTTGCAGCTCTCCCGCCGGCTCCCCCATCGCCAGTGCGCCCTGTCAGTCCAAATTGGGTTGCATCCGTCGTTGCTTTTCCCCTTCGTCTTCTCTTTGCTTGTCAGCGTTCTCCAACACCACCCATGTTGCATCCGAAAGCGACATGCAGCCCAACCAGGGGCCGCCGCTTCGCCGCCTCCTAGTGTATTTTCAGTCTTCCGCTGGCCGCATAGCTCGGCTCGTCAAGTCCGACGCTTCACATCGCACACAAGTTCACAACTCCGACTTGCCAGTTCCCTCCAACTCATACCACGCCATGTGGCACCTAGTGGCAAGTGCGCCTTCTACCTCGTTAGCGAAACCTCATCTTAGCTATACGCTACGGATACGTTTTGTGTCGATGCTGCTAGCGCGCATGAAACCACACCAACCTCGTCCAGGGATGTTCCAAATCGCCGGGCCCAAACTACGACGCGTCTACCATGTTCAGCGGAGCTGACTTCCTCATTGTGTGCATGGTCGCTGCTCTGGCTTAGATTCCAACCTTCTAGCTCAATCGTGACCTCCATGAAGACAGGGACCACCGTTCACAAAGTTCAAGACTCGGCAAACACAACCACCAACCAAGGCCTAGCGGTGTGCTTTCACCGAACCTAGTGGTTTCGTGAAGTCACGCTGATACCGTATGTTCTCGACCAGTGTCAGAGCCTGGCTGATTGCAAAGATGGTCTTCTTCGCGAGATTTCGACCAAGTCGGTAGGTAATCTCTAGGAGTTGGGGGTGGCCCGCGGCAGCCGTCCAAGAGCAGTAGCGGCACAGCATAGCATGTCAATTGTTACTGCCCACCGGCTTTTGTCCCCTCTTTCCCTCCTCTCTTTTCAGACATCGCAACCGACGAGTACGCAGCGTAAGGCGAAAGGTGTTCCCATCTGCGGGACCGGCTGCAAAGAACTCTTGGCTCGTTCGTTTCTTCCTCCCGGGAGAGCTCACCACCCTCCTCCCTGCTTCCCACCTCCCGGGCTCCATAGACGTGCGTCTGTTCTGCATACTGCAACCCTCATCACGTTCGGAGGTGAGACGGCCTCGAATAATTGCATCCGCGGACTCAATCCGCAGATATTGTGCAGTGGAATACATTACATATTCAAACATGCTCTCCAGACCGAGTCCACTGGCCGGCATATACCCCAGTAACCTTTCTTAGTCTCTGTTACCTAGTGCCTCTTTACGAGCAATCCCCTTTCCTCCTCCTTCTTATCGAACAAGCATAGCCCGGTCTGGGACTATGGGACTTATTTCACAAATCCGCACCAGTCGAAGGATGCAAAAATTCCGTCCGGCCAGCCCTCGCCGGTCCCCTGCCTCCAATTCATATTCCATCATCATCCATGCGGCTGCTTTGGGCTGTGGACTGGTTTACCTAAATCCTCGTCTCTCCACACATGTCGACCCTGCCTTGCCGGGGGCCCATCTCCGGGGTCTCAGACTCGGCGACCCTCTTTCATCCGCGCTTCGGGAAGTTGGGAATCCAGCCCTTGGGTTCTCAGGCCAGGGCCCCTTGTGTGTCGAGTACTGTACATCGATCCTGACCAGCTTATATCCCATTGTCTCGCTCATGTAACCATCCTACCGGGCTGCTTTGCTCTCTCTTTTCCCCGTTTGGCCATGCTCTCTCTCAGTTGTCACTCCCTAGAGCATCTCGGTACCACAGCCCTATGGCCGAGGTAGATTTATCAGAGAGCAATGGTGGTGCTCTCGTAGCCACTGCCATCACTTTCCTTGTTCTCTCTTGGTTTTCCGTCGTTCTCAGATGTTATGTTCGAGCTTTCATGACCAAAGGCTTCCAAGCCGATGACTGGCTCATGCTGGTTGCCCAGGTGAGTTTTCTTCTTGGCGGGCCATGCTACGGCTTCACTGACTTGAACTATTAGATCATATTCACCATCTCTTGCTCCTTTATCCTCCTCGGCGTTAATGATGGCCTCGGCCACCACAACCAAGCCCTGGATCAACGGAAGGAGGTCTCTGCTTTGATGGTTTGTTGGCTCAACTCCTTGTACTCTTTTGGTGCCACTGACCAAGTCATGTAGTACCAAGCCTTGGCTACCGCCACATATGTGCTTGATATGCTGTTCATCAAGCTGAGCATTGGTTTCTTCCTATTGCGACTTTCAAACTCGAAGCTATACAACTGGATCATCCATGTCAGTCTGGCGATTATCACGGTTTGGAGTGTGGTCATCTTCTTTTGGAATGTATTCCAGTGCTCGCCTGTCGAAGCGCAATGGGATTATGCTATTCCCAACTCCAAGTGTGTATCGCCTGACGCTGTTGTAGCGGCAGCCTACTCCATCAGTGTCATGACGATTTTGAGTGATTGGCTCTACGTAAGTTGCCTTCCTCTCACGAACCTGCGATGCCTTTGAGTTGATGCTGACATCATCTAGGCCTTGCTCCCTATACCTATGATATGGAGCGTCAAGATGACCAAGCAAGCCAAAGCGACTGTCATTGTCATTCTCGGTCTGGGAATTTTGTAAGCAAATCCATGATGAGATGGCCAGTAGGAAAGTGACTAACAAGACCCAGTGCCAGCATTGCAACCCTCATCAGACTCAAGTTTTTGGCCGACCTCAGCGATCTGACCGATATCTTATGTACGATCTTGCCCATTTCCAAACCCCCTTTTCGGGCTCGACAGCCAGAGATGAACCCTGGAACGTACTAACACGGCTGCAGTTATGGGAACAGATGCCATGGTTTGGACCTTGGTCGAGCCCGGAGTTGCCATCGTGGCCTCCAGTCTAGTAACCATCCGACCGCTCCTCCGAGCATGGCGACTCAACGGATTCACTTCGACCGACCGAACGCCGGGTATGAGCGGACACATTAGCGGGCACATCAGCGGAGGAATGAGATCAGGGGCGGCGCGGTCGGCGCCCCGTTCGGCGCCCCGCGACCCTTACGGCACCGATAGCATCGACGGTATCGACACGGATCTGGAGCTCGGCGGGATAGGAAAACATGAACCCATGCCGCGGCCGAATTCTCGGCTCGGGTACCAGGGGCCGTTTGCGCAAGGCGGCTCAAAGGCGGCGGGGACGCAACTCGGCTCGGATTACATGACACCACCGAACCGGAGACAGGATAGCAACACTAAAAGCGAAATGTACGTAATCGAAGGAGATAAAGCGAGCGACACCTGGACAGGGGACAGGCTGGGCTCCCTGAGCGTGTCTTCGGTTGACCTCGACGGTCTCGACGCGCAGAGCCAGCATAGTGGGCGGGTCGGGCTCGGAGGAGGGAGACGGGATAGATAATGGTGACTAGAGGGGAAAATTCCGACCATTTTATCGATACGATTATGTCTACCTTTGTGGTTTCATGGCGTTCAAGGGTGCCTAAGGGGTACATCCGGCAAGAGAACGGCATGGAGCTGCTTTCATGTGGCTTTGAGATTAAGAAGACCGGTATAGATATTGGATAATCTGGCCTTAAGATGCTTGGATGCATTTGGTCTTTGGACAATCAAGGTGGGCAGAAGCATAGATCATTGGTATATGCTGGATTCAAACTAAACCGCGCCGCTTAGTGCGCGCGCGTATACAAAGAGTCTGAAGCCATCGTTGATAGAAAGAGAGCCTGAATGAGCTTATTAGACTGGCCATGACCCAATCTGAAAACACTTAGAACGGATCCTGTTTGTATGCCGCCTCCGCTTCCTCATACGCATCATACGAGTATAGGAACCGCTGGATATCAGGACATGTCCATCGCGAAGGGAACCCCGGCCGCGGCTCCTCCCCAGGCGCCAGCGACGCCGCCATGATCTCGTCGCGGCGCTCCTGCTCGGGGCCGTCGGGCATATGGAAGTCGTCGCGCTGCGCAAAGGATTCCATGACGATGCGCTGGCCTCGCGCCATGCGAAGACGCTGGTACATAACCGCCACGGCAGCGAGCTGACAGGCCGAGGTCGAGCTCGAACTCTCTCGAGCTCCGGCCTCTGTTGCGCGGCCGCCGACTTTGCCGAGCAGGTGGCCAAGCACGGCGCCGTCTTCAAGCGAGGAATTCGCGCCCTGCGCGAGGTAGGGCAACATCGGATGACAACAGTCTCCCGCCATGAAAAACCTCCCGTCCTTGCTCGCCCACTCGTCCAGCGGCTCGATCCAGCAGAGCTTCCACTTGTGCACGCTCTCCACCTGGTCAAGCAGTTTGCGGAGAAAGGGATCCCAGCTGGAAAACAGGCCGCGCATCTCCTCGACGTCGCCGACGACTTTTGTCGAACCCTCGGGGAGGTTATCGGGAGAGAGGAGGCCGAGGTTCAGCATGCGGCCCTGCTTGACGGTGTAGGAGACGCCGTGGCCCTGGGGCCCGATCCAGAAGTGTACGGTTTCGGATTTGATAAAGGCCTCGAGCTCGGCTTTGTGAGGACCCTTTAGGGAGTCGATGGGTATTGCGATGCGGAAGGCAAGGTCGCCTGTTAGGGAGGGGGGTGAGGGCTGGTTGAGGAATTGGGCGCGGGTGGCGGACCACATTCCGTCTGCGCAGACGACTACATCGCCGGAGACTGTGGAGGATGGCGATGAAGAATCCGATCCCGGATCGAGAGTAACCATTGCGCTGGTAAAGTCGACGGAGCGGACGCGCGAAGCGAGACGGATGTCGACGCCGAGGGCGGCGCAGCGGTCGACGAGGGCGCGCTGGAGTTCGACGCGGTGGAGGCCCCAAAAGGGATGGCTGTAGCGGGACTGGATCGTCTCCTGGAGGCGCGGCTCGTGGGCGAGGAGGCGGGTGCCGTCGTAGCGGTGGACGGAGAGGGTCGAGGGAACGGTCGCGAGGGGGACGAGGGCCGGGAAGAGACCCCAGGCTTCGAGGAGTCGCGTCGCGTTTGGTGTGAGTTGGAGGCCGGCCTGCGATTTTGTCTCTTGTGAGTTCGACGAAGTTTGCAGCTCAGAAGCGCTGATGCGTGGAAGGGCGCGCGTGTGTGTATGTGTGTGAGGGGCTGAGAGGACTTACACCGACTTCCTGCAGTTCCTTGACTGCCTCGAGGATCGTCACGCGGTGAGAAGGGTTCGCGAGTTTGGTTGCGAGGGCCGTCGCCAACCCTGCAAGACCCGCGCCGATGATTATCACATGTATACCATTGTTATTGGAGCTGTTTTGAGTGTACCCCTCCATGCTGGATAGTAAGACTGTGAGACGTTGAGTTGCGGCGGTGGCCGGTTGCTGATTCCACTGATTAAGCCGGTAGGTTGCGACAATCTCTTTTCATCATGATCGGTCTAACCAGACCTTCGAAGAAAGCTGGCCGCATGGAAATGGTCATTCGAAGAATTGTGACGAGATACTGCAGACATAAGCGCCGCCACCGCGTCTTGGTGGTTGGTGTTCACGGACGGTCTCACATGCGGAGTGTGGGGAAGACCGACGGGACGGCGCCGTCCCTCGGGTTCGTCCCATTTGAGAGCAGTCCGAACTGAGGCAATGTGATTAGCCTAGGGTATCTCTTTTTTTTGTCTATCCTTTCAATACCTCCCAAACAAGACTTGGGGCCAAGTCCACTAGCGGCTTATGTTGTTCCCCCCGTCAGATCTGTTGACATTAGATCAGTAGCGGGGTAAATCGGCGAACGACGAATTCCATCTCTCCCATGCTCTCGTCAACACTGGCGTACAGCCTTACGCTTCGGGAACAACAAGATCCTCTGGGTCAACCGTCCACTCTTCCTCGTCACCCCAAGTCGGCGCGAGAACAAATCTTCCCATGATCTTACCCATGCCAATACTGTCTCCACCAGGAACACCCTGTTTCGCCTTTTCGTCTGACTCCTCTACAATCACTGCCGTGGTCAAGAAGTTCATGCCCGCAGCCGGGCTGAGTTCGAGTGTTCTGCCTCCCCAGTCCAGCTCGACCTTTCCAGACTTGCGCACCTTGAGCTTTCCCATCATTCCAGCCTGGGAGACCAACTGATTAATGTCTGTGAGGTCAATATCGTCCTCGACCTTGGGTTTAGAGCTCTCTTCCGCCTGTGTAAGGTCGACAGCTTCGCCCGGCTGGTCGAGCATGACAACGTCGTCGGGCTCTGGCTTGACCTTGGGCGCAGTCGCAGGTTGCAGTGGCGGCAGCAAAGGCGGGAACTGGAAGAGGTATAGACGTCCGTCCTTGCTCGCAACCTCGGTCTCGGGTGCCTTTGAGTTTTCGTCGGTGACAGTGCCCAGTTCGCCCAACAGAAGCTCCATGTCGTGTGTAATCATTTCTACCTCGGGATCGGCCATTGCCTTCTTTGTCTTCGGTTCAGGGGTGATCTTCTCTTCCTCGGCTTCGGGAGTCGCAGATTTGATGTGGGCGTTGAAGTCGACCGGCGCAATATCCATAGCACCTGGTTCGCCGCCAGGTTCTGCCTTGACCTGGACCACACCCTTGGGTGCCGCATGCCAGACCTTTGTCTCATCTTCCATCGGGGGAATGGCACCAGACCATCCTTCGCCTTCAACAAAGAGGCTCTCTTCGGCCTTACCCTGTTCTTCTGCCTCAAGTTCGGCCGAGGTCGCAATCGTCTTCTTCTCTTCTTTCTTGTCGATACGGGCGATACCCATGGGCCAGATATTACCAGGCTTTGCGCCAATGAGTGCCGCCGTCTCTTCGTCGTCAGAGTCGGGTTCGCGATCGACAGGATATCCGGCGAGTCTATCGGCGTTGATTCGTGCTTCGCGATGGCCTGAAGCCTCTCCAAACGCGCCACCCTCTCTCTTTCGGCCGCCGCCGCCGCCTCCGCCGCCAAAGAACCCTCCGCCGCCTCCTCCTCCACCACCACCGCCCCATCCTCCGCCGGATCTGCCACCTCCTAGACAATGTCAGTTCCAGAAAATAGAATCAATGATTCCCTCCTTTAACATACCTTCTGTTGTCATTTGCGAGAACGGGCCACTAGCAACCGCTGCTCGCGACATGAAACCGCCACGACCCATGGCATCACCACGAGCTCGCCGACTGCGACCTCGGGAGCGGGCTTGAGCGCGAGCTTCTGCTTTTGCCCTCGCATTGTCCTTCTCTAGCTCTTGTCTTGCAATTGCGTCTCGCGCCGCCTCGTCTCTACGCACCACTCTGGGACGAAATCTGCTGGCTGAAGTGCCTCGTGTTGCGGGAGGGTTGGGTGTTGCGGTTCTGGAAGGTACAGCGGTTGCCGAAGCTGTTCCCAGTGCTGAAGATGGTCTCGAAGTCGAACTTGGTCCCTCGGTGCTAGGTGCGGCACTGCTAGCAGCTCCTCTTCCTCTTCCTCTCGTCCCTCGGGGTCGACCCCTGCCTGCGCCTCGAGCCGGGGGCGCTCCCTCTGGCATGGTGACTGACGGCAGTAGGATGTGAGCAACGGACTCCAAACGATCTGCTTTGTCGGTTTTGTGACTGATCGTGGAGCGTTGCCGTAATTTCGAGTTGGGTATGCGACAATGGCAGGGTAAAGAATGGGATCTGGTGGTGGTGTCTCGCGGGAGAGTCACAGATGCCGCCCAGAGAAAAAGATGTTCGATTACCTCAGCGTGGTGGGGGACAAAACATGCCCCTTGTATATAGCACCAAAGGCGCCTTCCTTGTCCCGCTGTATTGCACACCTACCTTAGAGGTGGGGTTGATTCACCCCGCATTGAAGCACAGATTCGATGCGACACGACTTGAGTGCGTTGCTCACTGGCCTGAAGTAGTACTCTGTCTGTACTTGAAAAAAAAATTAAGCCCGAATTGATACAAAAAAGCAATTAGGGGTCTCATATGAGCAACAAATTTCAGAAGAGCTGCGTTGCTTATTTTGCCAATGCCGGTATTTCCTCCAGCTAGTCAAGAAGAAGAAAGGCCTCATTTTACGCACATCAATGCTTGCTCTCCATAGACTCTTGCAACCGTGCCTTCTCGACTCAGCATGATGCCAATCCACAGCCGGCCAGCCTCAACTGTACTTGCTCCGAACTTCACAATAACACATCCTCTAACTCTCGCAGCTGACCACAAGATACCTTCCTTCGTCTCCATCTCTATGCGCTTGAGCCTCCATAATTCATGCTCAGTCAAGTTGCTTTCTTCCTTCGCCTTGGCCTCGGCTGATCTGAAATCCCTCGCGCCAATGCGAGGTAAAGCACCGAACTCTTCGAGGAAGAAATTGCCTAATGATTGCATCTGGGGCCCTCTCAAGATTAAAGTTCCAAAGAGGCCGTTTCCATGCATAGAGTCTCGTAGCGATCTCCCCACTAGGCCTTGGCTGTCTCTGTCTAGGATGACTGTATCTCGCACCAGCAAACGGTTCTTTTGGTTTGAAACTTGTTTTTCCAGCCAGATTTCATTGCGTCCTGTCCATTTGACAAAGCTCCAATCCTCACCACGTGCCGTTCTGCCTTGCGTCACCCAATCTAGTAGACAGAGAGAAGCGTTGGGAGCAACTGTGAATATCTGAGTCTGCTCGTAAACGCTTCCATCAAAAGGCTGAACTGGATCTGGCAACTGGCAGATGCCGGAACCATCTTCTATGTGGACGCTGAGCTTTTGGCGCGTGACGATGTCAGGAGACGCGGACTTGAAAATCTTCGTATGACCCTGTGTGACAATGCTGAGTTTTGATCCCGGTAGAGTGCGGACAGAAAGATTGACGCTGTCGCCTCCGACAAGTCCACCGCCGTAGGAAAGCAGAAATACCAGAACGCTTTTCTGGTCGGCTGCCGGTGTCGGAGAGATGAGTTTCAGGGGGTACTGGTATGACATGCCCTTGAGACCTGACAAGCCGTTGGGCAGGAGCTGGGCTATGATCTCGCCTTCGCCGGCCACTGAAGATGATTTAGGAAAAGGAGACTCCATCGTAGTCTTTGCTGGCTTGGGTGTTGGTTTGGTTCAGACGTATCAGGGGTACATTTGACAAGCCATGCTCAGCAGTTGGTGTTGCTCTTCGTCTGCGATGAGTATTAGAGATGAATCTTGTAAAATACACAACATCCGGGGCCACATACCGGGAGTTTGGTCAAAAGATGATTTGGTCATGAACAGGTTGCGAAATGGCGTTATTGCTGCAACTTGAAGTATTGCCGAAAATCAGCTCGAGTCTGCAATGCTTGCTCGATGAGAGGTTCTGATTGATGTCAAGGAACACGGTGTGGCCGCGAGTGATCGAAAATGCACTGTGCTGCCGCCGGCGCCCCGCGAGCTCATGCTTTTAAACTCCATCCTGTCAAGCTTGACCAGGATGCAGCACTCGATGAATACCAAATTCTTTCGACAAATTCAAGTCAGATCATCAACATAAAAGTTCCTATGGGGGCAACTTTATGCGGAAAGGGTGGAAATATGGAATAAGAGCTGCCCTGATGTTAAGCCTGACATGTACCAAGAACGGCCTATCGTTGGCACCTCGAGTAAAGTTGCTTGCATTCTTTCGCTCTCCATTACCCACTCGGGCGAACCCTGACCAAGTCATTTGTATATTACGTTGTCTGCATCAAATACTAGGTGTGCCTTATGCTGGGATAGAAAACCCAGATGAGCCGGTTGTAAGCTACACATGTTCCATCAAGGTGTGCTTATTTTCTGACGGATGAGCGCGCCCAAGGTACGAGTGGAAGGTATTCCGCCATAGTACTTCATACCTGAGGTGACTTCCAGTTTAGGTGCTGGGTGCGTTGTCTCGTCCTTCCTTCCGTGCCAGGCGGCGGTTGCTCATTCGCCAATCAGCTGCACCATCCTTCGCACAGCACCAAGGCAGGGACCAGCGCTTCGATCCACCACACCCCAACCCGTCCGTGTCCTGTCTGCCACTCGCGAATTTGGAGAGCCCGTCACCTAAACATCTTCGACGTAAACGTACTTACTCAACGCGACAATTTTCCTCTTATGCGCCACCCCTCCGGACACTCGCTCATCGGCGCGAAATAATTGTCGCTATTGCTGCGATTAACTGCCGGCATTCAGACGGTTTTCAACTTTGCCTCTACGTTTACGCGACATCATGGAGAGCGCGACAGCTTCCCCCGAACCCGAGTCGTCGCGTCGTCGATCTGGACGCGTCGTGCGAGCCCCCGAAAAGTTTAGCCCGGAGCCAGTCACCGCACCCAAGCGCAAAAGACACGATGATGACGATGAAGGAAACGACGACGATGACATTCTTTCGGATGCTACCATGAGCGATGCTGCCGATAGTGACGAAGAACGGCCCCGCGCCAGACCAAAGAAGCGATCAGGCGCATCGCAAGGGAGCCGCGCAAGGAAGCCCGCAATCAAGAAGCCAAAGACCAACGGTGTAGCCCCGTCTGGTCATTCCGCAAGCCTTCCGTCACGGCCCAAGAAATCCGTCAGAATTGCTACCGCCGACAGGCAAGCCGAGGGTCTGTATGGTAAGTCGCTACCCCGGAACTCATTCGCCGATTCTATTATCTGACACGTCTATAGCCGACGTTTTCGGTTCGGGAATGGCCTCGGACGAGGTTGCAGATAAGTGGCAGACCAGATATCAAGCCAATGATGCACTTGCTGTCGTGGAGCTCGTCAACCTTGTGCTCCAGTGTTCTGGTTGCGACCTCGAGGTCACTGAAGACGACATTCGCGACCCTGATAATTGCCAGGCTCGACTGACCGAGCTTCAAGACCTGTTCCAAGAGGCATGTACCCGTACAAATACAAGAGACAACCTTGTTCCACGGATCAATCAGCTAACTTGGTACAGGAGCAAGTAACTGAGTACCCCCTCATTTCCAGGGCGAAGAACACCAAAGCTTTCCGTGACCTCCTCACAGGATTCTTCCGGGGCGTTGTTCGCAGTGTCCACGAGACAGATGTACTGTACAACGACGCTACTTTGATGGAGAACCTCGTCCGTTGGATAGCATCCATGTCGACCTCTTCGCTTCGACCCTTCCGTCACACCGCGACAACTGTCATTCTCTCCCTAGTCTACGGCCTTATCGATGTCGCAAACACGCTCGACGCCCGAATTACTGCGATCGAGCAACAGGTTGCGCAAGCCAAGCGTGGAAAGAATAAGGCGAAGCTGGCTGAAATGCAACGCACCCTTAACGAGGCCAATGAGAATAGAGAGCTGTGCGGCAATCACATCAAGGACTTTTTCGACACCACCTTCATTCACAGATACCGAGACATCGACCCGCGCATCAGGACGGAGTGTGTCGAGTCCTTGGGATCTTGGATCATTGGTCTTTCCACAGTCTTCATGCAGCCCGAGTACCTCCGTTATCTCGGTTGGATGCTGTCAGACACCGTCGCCTCTACCCGACAGGAAGTCCTCAGGCAATTGGCACGCATCTTTAGACGTGACGTGCAACAACTGGGCCACTTCATTGATCGTTTCCGGCCTCGTCTCATCGAGATCTCCACCAAGGACGCTGAGGTTTCCGTCCGTGTTGCTGCCATCTCTGTCATAAACGTACTACGGGACACCGGAATGCTCGAACCAGACGAAGTTGACTCAATCGGCAAACTCATCTTTGATAGCGACATAAGAATTAGGAAAGCGGTTGTCAACTTCTTCATCTCTTGCGTCGAAGATTCTATCGAAGGCAAGATGGAAGAGCTTGGTGGACAGGATGCGCTTGAGGAGACGTTTGGTGAGATCGATGAGGACGATTACGACTCGCCTCGCAGTACATGGGTCAACATCAAATGCTTAGCAGAGAACCTCGCCGCTTTTGATGCGCAAGTCGAGGGCGAGCAGCAGGACAATGGCACAGGTCTCGCTACCGCCGCAGACGTCACCCAGGCGAACGTTCCAGACACGCGAATCTCTCTTGCCTCCCAGGTCCTTTTCGAAAAGGTCCCCTACGTGAAGCAGTGGGAGCTACTGGCAGGCTACCTGCTCTACGATCATACAGTCAGTTCCAAGTCAAAATCCAAGTCTCACGGTGCTTCAACCGAGACTGCTTTTAAGAAAGCTGTTGGACCGCAGGGTACTGAGGAAGCTATTCTGCTCGAGGTTCTGGCATCCGCAGTAAAGATGTCGATGCTGCAATCCGCTGAGATTGAGAAGAACAAAAAGAAGAGTGGACGCCCGGAGGTGACAGAGGCGCAAGAAGAGACCGCTTTGGAATTAGCGACAGTCATTCCTCAATTGCTCAACAAGTTTGGCGCCGACCCTGCCACCGCTACGATCGTCCTTAGGATGGAGCACTTTCTTGACCTCGAGGTCTTCCAAACTTTACGGCAAGACTCAACCAAGTACGAAAAGTTGCTCGATGAGATCAGCACTCAGTTCAATAGGCATGACGACAAGAGAGTTGTTGCCGAGGCCGCCGCAGCTCTTCTCCACTCTCGCCAGTACGATGAGCTTGAGGAGCTGACTGACGGGAAGCTTGCGGTTCTGTGGGAGAATGTCATCAACACCCTGCGCAGCTTCGACAAGACCTGCGAGCTATCTATGCGCGGCAATCTAGCAGAGGATCATCTGAAGGCGCTTTCCACAGTGCTGATGAAGATCAGTGAGCTTGCTCGCATATCCGACTGCATGGAGGTCTTGGAAACGGAAGGACGCGCAGCCGACTCAATGTCATCCACGATCGAGCTCCTGGTGAACATTGTTGGTCGAGGCACGTTTGATCAACAGACCGAAGACATTGACGACTTGGAGGATGAAGTTGTCTCCTTTGCCATCAAGGGTATTCAGTTTTACTTCATGTGGAAGGTGCGGAGCTTCCAGAAGTTCATTCAAAGTGAAACCGAAATACCCGACTCTGTGGTGGATCAGGTTTCTGTCTTGCGTAAAAGATACGACGTCGGTCTGATCAAAACCCTGTCGTCCCGAGCTATCATCGATGATATCCGCATGTTTGCCACTGGCGCTCTCTGCGATATCCACGTGCTTTTCGGCTCCTTGAGAAACTGGACTGAAGAATCTCGTGGAAACGCAAACTACAAGAAACTTGCGAGGCTGGCTCACGAGCTTGAGCCCAAGCTTCTGCCAGAGCTTATTTCAATCTACGACGGCGTCGAGAAGACCTTTGCGAAGCGGACAAAGAAGATTCTCAACGAGCCAGCCGAAGATGAAGAGCCAATGGACGACGACGACTCTGATGAAGAGGAGGATGAAGACGAAGGCCTAACGCAAGAGGAGAAGCTGGCTCTAGAGCTCAAATCTGAAAAGGCCCTGTGTGAATTGGCGGCCAAGTATGTCCTCGCCATTGCCCAGAAGGTCCTTGATCAATCAGGTCCCCACGCGGGCAAGCTTCACAAGCGACTTCTGCGGAACCAGAGCAGACTCGGCAAGAACTTCAGTGAGGTGGTGGCGTACCTTGATCCCAAAAAGGTCCGGGATCATCTGTACGGCAAGAAGTTGCAGAAGTCCAAGGCGGCATCGACAAGGTCCGCTGCTGCGAAGCCCGCCATTAGCGAAGAGATTGTCGTCGACGATGACGACGAAGAGGAAGATGAAGAAGAAGCAGTCGAGGAGCCTGAGCCGGAAGAGGGCTCGAAAGAAGATCTACGACGGCGGGAGCTACTCGAGGAGGAGGAAGAAGAGGAGCCTGACGTGGAGGAGCCGCCTGCTACTAACGACGACGACGATGTACTGGGCGACTGAATCAAATTTTCTGATTATCGGGAGGATTAAACCACGGCTTACATCTTTGACGTTCTTTTGCTCTGTTTATACAAGGATACTGGCTGCGAGCCCCTCCTACCCTTCGCCTTCTTCCCGTGCGCTTGTCTATGTCTGGCTCGGTCTTCCACTGCGGGATGGCTAGAGGCGAGGAGGCTTGGTAGTGTCTTCGTGGATCGCTCTTGAAAGTAGGGTTAATGCTGGGTTGTGTGACGGCGAACGGGAGCGCCTGTCTAGGATGGATGGCTCATTTGACTCGAGGCGTTAGAACGGGGATAAAAGACAACTGATTAGCTCTTGTACTAGCTGATACGACACGATTTCATTAGGGATACATCATTCTGTTACAAGTCCTTGTGCCTGTGTGCCTGTGACGGCCGCCGTTCTGCAAGTTCGTCATCAATCGTTGTAAATACATGTCCCAAAACCTCCTGTGTACTCCTGTGCTTGGCCACCTGGCTAGTAGCCGCATATCTTGGTCCCGAAAAGCCCATACATTCGCTGCCATCTCTTTCCTGTCCCTGCATCTGCCTTCTCGCTGTCTGGCTCCTTGACTTGGATGCCATACTGACGTATGCAGCAAGTGAAAGGACGGTTCGAGATAGCCAGCTTCTCGGTCTTGGATGCCCCGCCCGCACCCGCATCCTCATCGTCGGAATCAGGGGGTCGGTCGCTGTTTTTCTTCTTCTTTCCCACGTTGGCCTTTTGCTTCTTGCCCTGCTCGGCCAATGTCTTGGTCTTCTTCTCTTCGAGGTCTCCCCAGAGGATGAACATTTTCTCGCGCAGCTGGGACAAAGCGTCCGCGTTGGTGCGGAAGTCACCTGCATCAAGGCCTGTCAGGAGCTGGGCGTCCATGTTATCCACCACAACCCAGAATTTGTTCGTCTTCTTCTCTCGTGTCTTTGAGTCCTTGGCTGCGGTTGCATCCTGGAGACATAGAGCAAAGCGCCACTCCCAGCTCTGCTCGCTCGTGCTTACATACTTGTCGATGGTTACACACCCTTCTTCGTCGTCGTCGTCATCATCGTCCTCCGAGTCTGTACCAGAATAGTCGGACAGAACGTCGTATTCGTTTTGCTTGCGGACACAAGCAAAATCCTGTATCCTGGGAGGGTGGAAGTCGACTATGCGAACATGGGTCCGGTACTGTGCGTTGTGGAAGGGAAGTTTGACTATCAGGGGCGCGTTCTGGAATATGAATTCCTGTGTTGCTGGTTCGAGAATGGTAGCCACGTCGACGGCGGGCTCATCGTGGTTTTCGCAGACCACTTGCTCGTTGAGGTCTGGCGGTGTTTCGATTTCTTTGTCTTCGCCCGCCTCCTTTTCAGTTTCCTTCTCCCTCTCTGCAGCTTGATCTCGTTTCAAGGCTCGACGTTGCTTGGCATTCCGAGGTTTTCGCTCGGGCTGGTCTGCCGCCGGCCTTTGCTTGTCCGTTCCTTTTGTGTGTTTCGTTTCTTTCGACTCAGCTTTGAGTTGCTTCTCGTAGTCCCGCTTCCTTCTGAGGGCATTCTTGACGTGGGGATCCATTAACTCTCCTTCTTCCGGCATATCCACCTTATCGACACAGATCTTGTTTTTGAATGCATTCCGATCTTCTCGAAGGAAACCCTCCAGGTTCTGCCCGTTTGATCCATACTTGATCTGGACATTGAGCAAACGAATCCAATCGTCCTTTTTTATCCTTCTTTCTCGGATGATGGTGGCATGGGGATTCCAGCAAGTGATTTGCATGGTTTGCTTGCCAAAAGGCCCCTCTGACTGGATATCGGAGTTGGATTTCCGAGCCTTACCATGGGTGTAGCCGTATGGGTCACCGTCTCGACCACCATCAGTGTCTAGGCGTTTGTTGGTGTAGTGAAAGAAGCCAGAATTCTCTGTGTAATCCGAAACGTACAACGTCACCTTGTCTCCGAAGTCGTGCGGATCTTTGACGACCTGGACAATGAGATCATGGAACTTGCCGTCCCGAACATCTTGCAACTCGCACAGCTTGTTCTTTATATTGAGCGATTGATTGGCTTGAATTTCAAAGACTTCAGGTTCGGGGATTTCCGTCTTGTCGATGTTGTGGTACAGCCAAGAGATATACTGCCCCTCTATGGGTGCTGGGGTTCGCTTTTTGTCTGTGGCGGATGGCTTTGAGGGGGCTGGCGCCTGCTGAGGAGGAAGGGGTATTGTTGTTGCTGAATAGATGTGGAGGGTTGTACTGAAATTGCTTAACAGAGACAAGGGATCACTCCTGAACCTCTGAGTCTGGGCCAATTGTCAGTATATTGAATAGTCTGCAGAAGCCAAGTCAGCGATTTACCTTTACTTGATGAGCAACAACAACATCGCCGCTTTTGACAGTGGGCATGTCTCCTGGAGGTCGGAAGATGATGAGGTTCACGTCTTGGCCCTCAGACTCATTCGATAGAGACATGTCAATGAGACTAATTTGACATTTGTAATCTGAAGAGACATTAGTTGGACTTGGATAGATAATGATTTGAGCACACCACCTTTTCCGGTAGTAACTATCGGGCGACGGAAATCCTTGACGAGACCAATAACGTTCACGACACTTTGAGGGAGGGCCTTCAACTCAACGAAGTTGCTCAGGGGCGTAAAGCCCTTGGGGAGATCCATCACCTTTTTGGCTTCGGTCTCCGCCATCGCCATGATTTGGACCAATGAAGGATAGGCTAAATTTTCGCAAAGGCAGGCGGAAAAGAACCTCGTTTACCGCTCTCATGGCACGCAGAGGCGACTGAAGAGTTGCAGAAGTCCGACTCTGCGTTTGGCATGTCGTAGAGGCACTTGAGTTTGCTGGCCGTTTGACGCGTCTTACAGCCGGGGAGCTGTATCTCAAAGGCGCGTCGCGCCCCACCAAAAGGAAAGTCACTTTACGCGGGGACTCACTTGTGTTTGCTTGTTGGATTTGCATAGGTACCTGGTATGTAACCCCCATGCGTTTTAGGTAGGTACCGTCCCCTTCACGGGAGCCAGGTTGCAGCCCAGCCCGATAAAGGAGGGGCACACGCACCTGCTGGTCTCAGCTGCTCAAGCTACCTAGGTACTGCGAAGGCAGGTGCCTGCGCCTGTCGACGTAGTAGGTAAGTACGCAGGAAGGGAAGGAACTCCGGACGGAGGTAATGCACGGGGCTTCCAGCTGGGAGACAGACAGCTGCCTGCCGCTGTCAAATTGGTGGATTCAGCCCTCTGTGTCACTGTCCTGTGGAAGTTTAGGTAGGTGCGGTAGACCAAAGTAAGCAACTGTCGGGCCGTCGCGGGGAAGATACCTGAGCGAAGGGCAGCGGATGGAAGTACCCTACTAGCTTTCAATGACATAATCCCCTAGGAAACCAAGCTAAAAAGCGCCGTCAAAAGCCAAAGTGGGGTGATAATCTCATACCACGATACTCGACTCTCTATTGAATTAAGCCATTTGCTGCAAACCCAGATATTGAATGGATACGGAGCCAACTTTGTACCCGGGATAGTTGACCACCAGGGACCTTAGGTAGTATGGTAAGGTAGGTAGGTCTCCGTACCTACCGACCCAAACCTACCCAGTGGAGGTGAAGCTGCCTACCTACCTATCGTCTTGGGCACACTGGGACACTTGGAAGGCAAGGTTAGGTAGGTAGCCACCCGACTGCTGCTGAATCTCAGATGGCCCCTCCATCAAAAGCCAGTGCCAAAAAAAATCAGACAGTTCGCTTGCGGCCACCGGCACCTCCCAAAGAACGACGTAGTAGGTACTTTGGCCCGACCCGTTAGACAGCGCAAAACAAAAGTCACTAGAACGTACGCATCCCCATTGGGTCGTTGCAGGGCCCTGCACTTTCCATTTCTTCGACCCGCTCTCTCGCTTCACCCTCCCTGACTCCCAGTTTCCTTCATCTTCCCCCCCCATCATCACAACTTTTCTCCCAGCGACTTGAAAACCATATCAGGGTTTTTCTTCCAACCCGCGCAACTCCTACCCTCCTTTTTACTTTTGCGCGACACAATCCAGAAGATCCATCTCGACAGAGACCCTTCTTCCCTTGACGCCTTTCTCGGACAGACCGCCGACCAAAAATTGCCTTTCCCCCTCCTCCTGACGGTCGGCAAGAAAACACCACTCAACAATCACATCAACCCAAGCAACCGCAAAGATGGCTGATCGATACATCCCCGAACATCGCCGCACCAACTTCAAGGCGAAGAGCACCTTCAAGCCTGAGGAGCTTCGTCGTCGCAGAGAGGAGCAGCAGGTTGAGATTCGCAAGGCGAAGAGAGAGGAGAACTTGGCCAAGCGTCGTGGCATCGGCTCTGGCGAGAACAGACCCGGCGCTTCCCTCGGAGCCGCTCCTGACAGCGATGACGATACCGCTCCTACTGAATCTCAGGTAAGTTTTGCTTCATGTTTTTTTGCGATATTCTGGCCTTCGAATCTTCTTTGTTTGAACCCCGCCAATACTGTTGCACCCTTCGTCTTATTTCCTCCCCCTCCTGTTGCCAGGGCGCCTTGCTTTGCCCCACTTCCCTTTTGGCGCGAGTCGGTCCCTCTTTGCGTCTCTGCAGCCTCAAGCTTGCGCAAAGAGCTCGAATCGAACTCTGCTTCATCAGAAGCTATAGCTCCTCCATTCATTCGAAGCAACCATGCTAACCTTTCTCAGCTTAATGAGGATCTCCCCCAGATGGTTCAGGGCGTCTTCTCAGAGCAGATTGACCTCCAGATCCAAGCGACCACCAAGTTCCGAAAGCTGTTGTCCAAGGAGCGCAACCCTCCTATCGAAGAGGTCATCAAGACCGGCGTTGTCAGCCGCTTCGTAGAGTTCCTCCGATCGCCTCATACACTCGTCCAATTCGAGGCCGCCTGGGCGTTAACCAACATCGCTTCCGGTTCCGCCACGCAGACTCAGGTTGTCATCGAGGCTGGTGCAGTCCCCATCTTCGTCGAGCTCTTGGCTAGCCCTGAGCCCGATGTGCGTGAACAGGCTGTTTGGGCCCTGGGCAACATCGCCGGTGACAGCCCTCACTGCCGCGACTACGTCCTCAGCTGCGGTGCCTTGAAGCCTCTTTTGGCCCTTCTCGGAGACAGCCGTAAGCTTAGTATGCTCCGCAACGCCACTTGGACCCTCAGCAACTTCTGCAGAGGCAAGACCCCTCAGCCCGACTGGAACACTGTAAGTAAACATCTTTTGTCTTCGTGCCTGTCCGTCGCTAACCATGTCTACAGATCGCTCCCGCTCTTCCTGTGCTTTCTAAGCTTGTCTACTCCCTTGACGACGAGGTTCTGATCGACGCCTGCTGGGCCATCTCATACTTGTCTGACGGATCCAACGACAAGATCCAGGCCGTCATCGAGGCTGGTATTCCCCGCCGCCTCGTCGAGCTCCTCATGCATGCCTCCACCTCCGTCCAGACGCCTGCTCTTCGCTCCGTTGGCAACATTGTCACTGGCGACGATGTTCAGACGCAGGTGATCATCAACTGTGGTTCTCTGCCTTGCCTCCTCTCGCTTCTCAGCTCCAACAAGGATGGCATTCGCAAGGAGGCTTGCTGGACCATCAGCAACATCACCGCTGGAAACTCCGCCCAGATCCAGTCGGTCATTGACGCCAACATCATCCCCCCTCTCATCCACCTCCTGTCGAATGGCGACCTGAAGACCCGCAAGGAGGCCTGCTGGGCCATTAGCAACGCGACATCAGGAGGCCTGCAAAAGCCGGAACAGATCCGCTACCTGGTCGCTCAGGGCTGCATCAAGCCTTTGTGCGATCTGTTGGCCTGCCCCGACAACAAGATCATCCAGGTTGCTCTGGATGGTTTGGAAAATATTCTCAAGGTCGGCGACCTGGACAAGCAGGCCGCAGGCGAGGGGCCCGACTCTGTCAACCGTTACGCTTTGTTTATCGAGGAGTGCGGTGGCATGGAGAAGATTCACGATTGCCAGACCAACGCCAACGAGGAGATCTACATGAAGGCGTACAACATTATCGAGAAGTACTTCTCTGATGAGGAGGAGAACGCGGACGAGGGCATGGCCCAGGGTACCGGTCCCAACGGTACCTTTGGATTCGGCACCAACGCCGCTCCCCAGCAGGGTGGCTTCAGCTTTGCCAATGGCGGCGATTCAATGGACATGTAAAGTACCAAATTGCCAGCGACCTTCGGAAATTCTGTTTGCTGGTTCAGCAACTTGCCAACATTGGATCAATATCCCGTCAACCCCATATTCCCCAATCCACAGCACTCACCGTCACCCATGCCCTTTTTGTCAGCGACGCATTATGCATCTTGCTAGGCTGACAGTTTTACAACACCCCCCACACATACACACAACACGTGCAATTGGCGTTCTCTAATATGGCTTGATGGAAACGATTGAAAGACATTCCCGGTGAGGAGAAGACAGGTCCTTTGGTAGCTTCAAAGCTCCAGCCTAGGAGAGGAAGAGAAAAGGCGGTGGACACGGGCCAAGGAACGAATGACGAGGCTCAGTTGGCACGGGTGACAGGTCTGCCGCCTCGCCGCTTCAGAGCTGTAGGTCGGGATCTGGCTCGTCATGAAAGCCAAATCTGGCCACTTAGGCGGACTTGTGCACCGTGGGAGAGACTGGCCACATTGGCGCAACATCTCGCCGCAGAAACTGCACCTGTAGGAGACGAGCTGATTGATGCTAGTGCATCTCAACTCGGGAGACAGGCCTGAGAGCCACATGAATTGCTCCCCAGAACCAAGTGGTAACTGGCTCACAGCGTTCATAGTCAACTTTCTGCAATAGCGGGCAGTAGTGGAAATCAACGTCAAATTCATGAACAGTGCAAGCATCACATGCTAACTGACCCGATGGGCGTATTGTGATTGTTGAAATGTCCTCGTATGCATGCCACATAATTGCCATTCGGGTAAGAGAAGATAGTGCCAATGATGGGACTTGGGCCTAGGTATGTGATCCGTGGTCAATCACCATGTTCTGAAAGATGCAGGGAATGCATTAGTGGCATCTAGGGTATCCGTTCCTGGCGACCTACGAAAGTTGCCTCATGCTTAGGTACCTAAGTACCCTGTGTGCTACCTTGCCAGATACTTAGCTATGGGCCTCCGAGGTGCGGATACACTCCGCAGTGGATAAGACAATGGAAGTTGCGTTAGCGAACGGCAGCGCGACCAAACACCAAGAAACTCATACTACCCATCTTGTCCCAGCGCAGAGTCGCACATGCGCCCCGACTTTCCCAGAACACATCACCGCCGAAACTACTGATCCTTTCCCAGCTGTGCATCTACTCAAGCCAGCGTAGAAGTATGCTCGTACAAACGGCCAGGGCGAGATCAAAGAGCCCGGCTTAATCCGCCTAGCGTCTTACTCCACGACAGCGACAACCTCGAATCTGCCCGCAACTTTGTTGCCAGCATCGCCAACATGGACGGTCGCGTAATACGAGGCGTTCAGCGCGCCGCACTTGAGCAATGGTCCGAATTCATAGCCAAGAGTCTGGCTCACCGCATAGATCCCGAGAAGTTCGAATCCTATGTTCCGTTTCTCCAAGCAAAGCATCCGTTGCCGCCAGTTGCCGTCGCCGATCTCTTCTTACGACCGCAACCTCACAATCACGAGAGCCTCGACCCCCGAGTCCCACGCTACCTCCAGGTCCTCTCTAGCCTGAACTATATCGATACGCCTTCGATACTTAAAGCTTTGTACAAGTATTCGACGTCTCGTGGCCACTCCCGAGAAGCTGGACAATTGCCCAATGCCGAAAACCAAACAACAAGCTTCCCGCGATGGGAGAGCTCGTATGCGGCCGAGGAGGTCATGTTCTACAGGCTCACCAAGTCTGTAGCACAAGGAACCGCAATACAAAACACAGGGACAGGTCTTGAGATCGCCAATGTCATGGCCAAATGGATTGCGCTCTTCACCGACGCCGCTACAGCCTTCACGGTCGATGTTATGGGGCAGCTTCACAATAGCCAGGTGAGAGAAGAAATGGAATCGGCGCGTGCCGCATTCGTAGCTTTGCTTCTCGGGGTGTGCGAAAATCAGGTTGTTCTCAAGGCTTTGAGTAAACCCGAAGCCCAAGGTAGGCGCTCAGCTACTGCTACAATGACTTCGCGTTTAGCTAATCTTGAACAAGAAATCAGAAAGGCATTGTCCGAAAGCCTCGCCAACTTCGTCCCAACCATCATGCAAAGTGCTGGCCCTATCGCGACCCGTCTCGATATGTTCCGGACGAGTACGCTAGCAGGCTTTGAGCCAGTCGACGAGCAGAAGAACAAGTCGAATGCCGAGATCGAGGACTTGTTTGACTCTACGGTAGCATTGGAGAACTTTGTAGTGTCTGAGCTACCGATAGTCAACTCGAGGGCTGGTCTCTACATATACTTGAATGCTGCAGTAAGTTGACTGAAGCTGCGCTCTGGTAGAGGTGCTGACAGGAAGCGCAATAGCTAGTTGGCCGGCCATTGATCGATGATCTAGCCATCTTCAACTACTTGAACAATAGATACCAGGTATGACTTTTTTTTGTCTGCGCAGACACAACGCGCACACCAACTGACGTCCGCAGGGCGATGTACAATCAACAACTGTTGACCTCATCCTGGTCTCGTTCGACATACTTGCCAATGCCGCCTCCCGCAATGAAGGGAATCAAGCGGCACATCTCTTGCGCTCATTCCTCATGAACAAATTACCGATTCTGATTGAAAGTCTGAGCAAGCATATGTACGGCCCAGTGAATGCAGAATACTGCATCACGGAAGCTCTCAGCCGCGTCGATACGACCACCTTTCCCACTCTATCATCAATGTTCGATGAAACCAGAAGCAACAACCCCTTCACAGACTCAGTTCGGGAAGACTTTTGCTGGGCTTGTTGTCTCCACGGCCTATTGCGGGAAAGCAGTATTGAAACTCTCCTTGGAGAAACACCATATTCATCCCTCCCAGCAAGCGGGAGATACATCAAAGAAAATCTCGTCGCAGAATGCCTTGCAGATCCGGAGAGAATGCAGGCTCTGATTGGGGAGCTAGACAGCAAAGAGGGAAACGCCGGCGCCGTGTGCCAAGCTTTGACAGAGGTCAGTCTTCCGTACCCATCAACGCAGTCTAATGCTGACCTTTAGCAGGTGATGGGGCAGCTTTGCAGGAATAAGGAGACAATGTCCCTGAAACTCTTATGCAGTCAATTGGCGCAGAAGCCATTGTCTCTCGATGTCATGCTGATGTTCGAGAAACCTGCAACGATTCTTCACCCTTTGTGCGACCTTCTGGACAACTGGAAGTACGATGAGGACCAAGGAGAGTATCAACCCGTGTACGAGGAGTTTGGCTCAATACTGCTTCTCGTTATGGCTTTCGCATTTCGATACGGTCTTTCGGCTTCAGATATGGGGATCATATCCTCTGACTCTTTTGTGGCAAGACTGCTCGGCCACGGCCACCAAAGTCGGTCCTTGGAAGAGTTATCAGACCAAGAAAAGGGCCATTTGGATGGGTGGATTCACGGCCTCTTTGACTCGGAAGCGGGCGGACTAGGCGATGAGCTGATGTCGTCCTGCCCGCCTCAAGATTTCTACTTACTAGTGTCGACTCTGTTTCATAACATCGTTCTAGCGTTCAGTACAGGACACTTGGCCGAAGAGAGCCTCAGAGGAGGCATTGAATGTAGGAGCTTTGGGAAGTCTGACTAAGAGTTGCGCTGACATATTTACAGATCTTGTCGATACGTTCCTTCTGCCATCCCTCGTCGTTGCCATCACGTCTCTTGCCAACTCCTTGTGGGTTGAGCGTCCTGACTGCCAAAAGGCGATTGTCAGGGTACTCAACTCTGTTTTGGCACCAACATCTATATCCAATGAAGCGCAAGCCATGCTCTCTTCTGTGATGAACATAGTTGCTAAGCCGCTGGAGCATTCCCTCAGGGCATACCAACGATCAGACCCAAAGAGTCAAGAGGTTGAACCACTTTTAAAAGCAATCAAAGATAGTATCCCACTTTCCAGGAGAACGGGAGCCGCCGACCACCAAGAACTGGACGCTTGGTCAATGGGAGGATTCTCTAATTCTATCCGACAGACGCTACAGCAATTGGTGCAGTGGAGCATTCACCCAACGATGGACAGGATGCCTCCCGCGTACACCCATCGACAGATGTTGGTGGCGATGAAACTTCTCGGTGCAAAACGCTTGCTGCAGCTCCTTTACGAAGACATCAGACAACAAACAGAAACAGGCAGCGGGAGCATCATCTACGATGTGGCAACAGCATTAGTCTGCGCGCCCGACGTGGTGAACACGCCGTCGAATCCGATCAACTTTATCGACAATTCGGGCAATGTACCGGCTCCCATCCAGAGGAAGCTTACTCTGCGAGAGGTTCTAAAGTCAGATGCCGAGGAGTGTAAAAAGCTGCAGAAGGTCGACATGAACCTGGCCGAAATTGTTGTGAGGCTGTACCGCAAGGTAGAGACTCAGATGGCTGTATCCCAGGCTGAGGTTATCCAAGCAGACACCATGCTGCAGACCGATCTCGGCCTAAGCTTGGACGCTGGCGCAGGCTCACTCGATGATGCCATGGCTGCTGCGGCTGCCAATGTTGCGCAAGGCGACGGAATGTCTGTGGACAACGTCAGTCTCGATCTGGGCCTAGGAGGTGTTGGCGGTGATCTTGGCCTCGGAGGCTCGTCGAACAATGGTGGAGGGTCACTGGATCTTGGTGCCGACGACCTCTTCAGCGGCCTCGGTGCTGGTGACGATTTCCAATGGGACAACATGGACCTGTCTTAGTGGACCTATCTTAGCATGGGGGGCATGTTCTCTTGAAATAACAGGCCTGCGGCAGGATCTCGTTGGTATACATGGAACAACAAAGGATCAACGACGAGGCCTTGGCCTCACAGGATAGTACAGCACATTGTATCAGATACCATCAAAAAGTATTTCCCAAATTCATCCACTTCTTGGTTCGTTTACTTGGCCTCCGGCCAGCTACCAATAATGAACTGTGAGTTGCACATATTTGTAAGCTCCCAATCCTCGGCCCCCATCTCAGCCTTCATCGCTACGTCTCCCCGGTCTCCGCACAAGCCTCCGATGAACATGGTGGCCATGAAATGATCATCCGTGGCATGCGCCTCGCGGTACATGGGATGCTTCATCAAGCTCGTCACCTTGCGCCTCAAGAGCGGCCCGCCGCATGGCTTCTTGCCGCGGATGGCTTTGCCGTAGACGGCCTGGTCGGTGGGAACGTCCTCCTCGTACGCAGGACAAAAGGCATCAATGACCTCCTGGCGGAAGTCCAGCGCCCAGGGCTCCGGGGGCGTAGGCTGGGCAAAGTTGTCGCGGAACTTGAGCATGGGCGCCCAGTTATTCCGGTAGAGGTTGTGGACGGAGCCGCCGGAGCCGATGAAGAGCGTCTTGTGCTTGGCGGCTCTCAGGGGCCGCAGGGCGGCGCCGACGGCGACGTGGAAGTGCGGGTCGTAGAAGTCGTTCATGGAGATGAGCGTCGTCGGCGGGCAGCCGGCGGGGAACATGCGGATGAGGACGAGGTAGGTGTCGTGGATCCAGTCAAAGGTCGGGTCTGTCTTGGCGGGGATGCCGGCGGCGGCGAGGTGCTGCTGGATCGTGGGGATATAGTCGAGGTCTGGGTTCAGTTTGTAGGGGTGGTATTTCTGAGGGTTGACGTAGGCGACTGGTGACTTTGCGGGCGTTGGGTGGGCTGAGATGAGGACCTCGCCAGGGGCGTTTGTGGCCCAGTGGGCTCCCTGGTGGTCGTTGTAAGTTGAGTTGCTCTTATGAGATGGTAGGGAGAGGAACCTGCTTACCATCATGACAATGTGTTCAATACCCTGGGCGAGGGCTTCATCGCCGCACTTCTTCCAGTACGTGGCCGAGTTGCTCTCCTCGCCGAGCATCATTGTTGATCCATGCGCGAACAGGAATACGGGGTTCATTGGCCCCTCATCTTTGGATCCCACCGCCATGATTTGATTGCTATCTGGGTTCTCAACTCGTTCGTGTGAGCTGTTCGAAGTAAGGCAAGCGAGTAATGGGATATCTACGCAGCAGAGTATGGGTCACGAAGATGAGCAACAGCCGAAAGCCGCCTCGTTAGCACTCGGAAGCTGATGAGACTTAAGACACTGAGATGGTTATCTTTCGCCTGTGTAAGTAATCGGCTGGTGGAGGGTAGGTTTTGCCGCCAAAGTTCGTTAGGAAGTCGATTCGAACGGCCCCATTTACGGAAACTGGTCTGAGAACGATAAAACGTTCCATTGTCGAGGACGCCTGGGTGGCCTGCCCGAGCTTGGAGTAGGTGGTGTTGGCGCTGGAGTGTCGGAGAATCAGCGGGACCAAGACCTGGGGTAAAGCTGGGGCCGATGGGGCCGATGCGGGCACTTGAGAGTCACTCCACTTCCCGAGCCGAACCCGAGCCGGGGAAAGTTGCCGAATACTGTTTGTTAAGGTAAAGGTAGGCAAGTGGTGTGTTCGAGACTCTGACAGGCGTGACAGGGTTCAACCTCAGTCTGTTTTCCAACTATTGAATTCATCAACAACACTTCTTGGTTTCCCTAGTCGTATTTGCAGTGAATTCTAAGCGGCATGAGTCCGGGAATGAGATCATTCAATAGCCTGATCTGTCGACCACTCGTAATATGCCAAGAAGAGTGTTATGGAGAAGATTGAATGTGGTAGAGTAGCATGCATGTAAACTTGAGGTATATGATATGATATGATACACATTGAGATTTGCGACTGTCCCCCGGCGTAGGACGATAGTTCAACCCCTCAGCTTCAGCGCATAATCAAATACCCGCCTTCCGCCAATCCATGTGCCGTATGCAAGACTCGGAAGTACAACGCTCATGATCAGACCAGCACCCAGCACGAACCCTTGCTCGAAGAAACCCAGTCTGCTATTGCCTGGCTGGTTGGTCGGGCGCAGCGGTGCGACAGCCAGGGCATGCAGATTCTGGGCGGTGATGGCGCCGGAGCTGGTGAGGAGCTGCTCCAGTTTCGCGAGCGCGCCGGCGGGCTTCTCGACGAACTGCGGCCGAGCAACGGAGAACATTTCTCTATTGTAGCGGAATTCAAAGGCTGCTTCGTGGGAGAGCGGGGCTGCCGGGCCGAGGAGGAGGTTCGAGGGGATCTGGTTGATAAGGGAGACGTGGGCGGGGAGAAATTGGGAGAGATACTTTGCTGCATCAGGGCTGGCGAAGAGATAAGCGGCTAAGAGAGGGTTCCTAGTCAAATTAGCAAAAAACCTTGATGTGACTGATGAGCTTTACTTACTCGAATTCGTGAGTGTAGATAGAGTCTACAAGACCAGAAGAGGTTGTGATAGGCAGAAAGCGCCCACTAATCTTGATGTTCAAGAGGGAGGCATTCCTGATTGAATCAGCATCTTCGTCAACTACAAGAGAGTGAAATCCCAACTTACTTGTCTTGTATATCAACCAGCTTGAAGTCCTTGGACCCAAAGCTCGAGGCAAGTCTCTTGTCCTCAGCCTCCTGCACTGCCTTCCTCGTTTCGTCGCTGACGCTGTCACTCGCGCGCTTTACTGTAGTCTCGCGGGCAAACGCGAGCGAGGCGTACTTCGAGCACGCCTCGAAGAACTCCTTCTTTACAAACTCATTGACGAGAACTAAGTCTGGCGCATAAGGCGACTGACCGCCGAAGCTGAAGCGCGCCGCCGTGATAGCCTTCGCGGCGGCCTCAACGTCAGCTGTTCGGTCAACTATAGCAACGGTACGAGCGCCATTGGCGGAAATGAGATAGTTTGCGCGACTAGCGTTCGAGGTCGCTGTATTGGTTTGGTCTACCAGGATTGCCTGTGACAGTAATGTTTCGTCTGTGATCTTCTTGGTGATGCAGAAGGCATTCTGATTGAGGGCGCGCGTAAGGACGTTGCGGAGAACGGAATCTAGCTGCGACAACGTATCTTCGAGCTATAGGCCTTCTTGTCAGCTTCTAATACAGGTGAGACAGTGTTGCCAACGATCAGGCGTACCTCGAGAACAACAACAGAGCCGGCAGCCAGGGCCGCAGCAAGTGGACTCAGAATAGAGAAGAGCCTAGTATAAGTGGTGGGCCGAATGATCACCAGTCCGGCACCGGTCCTTCTGCTCGTGTTGTCCTTGCCATGAGCAACCAGATACTCGGCCTCAATCTCCTTCGAGAAGTTTAGAGACTCGTAGAAGTGTCGCACAGCCTCCAGCGCGAGGAAGTGCTCGGCCTCGATCTCTGTCTTTGATGCGCCGGTGTCCTTCTCCTGGGCGGCAGTCAGGGCCGCAGACTCTTTGCGCAGCTCGTTGTGGAGGCTGATGAGGTTATCCTGACGGAAGCGAATGACTTCAGCGCGCCCGTCGACGAGCGTTACGAGCAACTTCTCTACAGCAGGATTCATTGCGGTGATATTTTGGAGAAGTTCGGGAAGAGGACAAGCACTCTTTGACAAGTGGAGGATAGAGCGACTCGATTACAACGAAAAGTTGAAGTTGTGATGATGGAATAATGTGCTGTCTACATGACCTGAGCTCGCTATACGCAAGTTCATATCGGACTCATGGGCAGATCCGATGAACTCGGCAAAGCTCAAACATCTGTCCGCGGACCGTAACCTTTGTTTGAGCTAGGCCCCGGCTTGTTGGAGGGGCGGAATGTGGAGGTCAGGGGTGCTAGTCGTTTCTCGACATTCGTTGCCTGCGGGTTGACTAGGATCTGGTAGGCGGCAGCCCCCAAACCGACGCTTGCCACAGGTCTCATTGGTTCTCTCCGCACTTCCGACGCAGGCGTATCCGCAGGTTCATGGTAAGGTTGATCGGGTGGCGCGGGTCCTTGGAAAGGGACGGGTCGACGGTCGGCATATTGAAGCGGTGCCCTGCCTCCTCGTGTCGAATTTCTGAGATAGGCATCTCCAATTGTCCAAGCCCATCTCTACCATTTCTTGTTGAAGTTGTCTAAACTTCGATAGATTTCGCTTGTTCATCATCTCACCACACATATACGCGAAGACAATAAGCAAGATCATCATGTCGGCAACTGTCACAGAGAACCCCGTCACGACGACGATCCAACGAGACTACCTCCACGATTACCAGATTCGTCTCACTGGAGGCGTCGAGGAAGCCTTCGCGAGAGGCAATGCGGATGCTCCATCACCAGCAGCAGTGAACCCGCCCGGGTGGTACGACCAGCACCGCCAGGTCCCTCCATACAGGCCGGCGAACACGCATATGGATATAGCAGACAGGCCATGGGGGTCAAATGGCATCGAGTCGGCCTTCGTGTTTGTCATGTTGAATGGGTGTTGGCTCCAAGGGGTGAGTGAAATGCGCAATCGTCGTTCGCAGCGCATGCAAAATGGGTGAAGGTGAGCATGCTGACATGAGTCCATCAGGTTACCAACTGGCTCTGGAGGTCGACGGGTGGAAGAGTCAATAAGGATATTTTCAGGTTCAAGGTCGGTGGTGAGTTTTGATGCGCTGGGTGTGAGATTCTGAGTGAGTAGTGTGGCCTTAGAGGCATGGTGGTGGCGGATGGCATCTACCCTGTGTTCAATACATTCAATGACAGCGATCTATCTTCTATGTCCGCAAGCTATCATGAACCTCTAAATCTCTCCTTTGATTGACTCCATTGTGTGGTGGCCTGGGGCAGGGAACCTGGTGTTTGCGACGAGTATCATCTCATTTGCCTTACCGTACCTTAAGGTACCTGAAGGATCATAATACGAATAGTCCGTACCGAGACGAGGTAGAAACAATACCGTGCTAGCTCCGCTCGTTGGGGTCAGCCCCTCCCCCACCGTTCCGCCCGTGCGCAACAAACGCCATACACGGAGGCGGCGGCGGCAGCGATGAGGAGTAAAGGCAGAGTGAGTACCACCCGAAGTAGGTTGATGTGTGGGAGGAGGGGTCCGATCGTTGAAGCATCTTGCATCATCCGCTCCATTCATCTCATCGACGGTGAAAGAGTTCAACTGCCCAGTCCCGCCCACCCCATTGCAATAAAACCAAGGAACGCCCCTCCAAGACTTGACAACTCCTTCGACTGAACGCCAATCACCCCCAGTCTGAGACATATAGACAAACATTGAGCTTCAATCACCATGTCTGTCAAGACCCCTCCCATCAAAGACCTGCTCGAGGTCACCGAGGACCAGGAGAATGGCCTCACCTTTATGAAGAACGTCTCCATCCCGCTCAAGGACTCGCCGCTCCCCATCCGCGCGAACGTCTACCTTCCGCTCACTTCGGACAAGGCCGCACGTTACCCTGTGCTGGTGACCTACGGACCGTATGGCAAAGATATCCCCTATGCCAAATTCTACCCCAAGTCGTTCAGCGAGGTTGCCCCAGATCAGAGATCCAAATACTCGGCCTGGGAGACGCCCGATCCGGTCTTCTGGACGAGCCAGGGATATGCCATAGTTCGAGCCGACGAGCGAGGACTGGGCCAGAGCCCAGGACTGTTGGATACCATGAGCCGTGGCACGAGCGAGTGCTTCTTTGACGTGGTTGAGTGGGCTGCAGATCAGCCTTGGTCAAACGGCAAGGTTGGTCTGTTGGGTATCTCGTATTACGCTGGTGCGTTGTCCCTCTTCTCATACTATTAGCCGAGACCACTTACTCACCTACAATTTCCAGGTTCTCAATGGCGCGTTGCCGCTCGGCGGCCCAAGGGTCTCGCGGCTATCATCCCTTGGGAGGGTATGTCCGACTACTACCGCGATCGCTGCCGTCACGGCGGCATCCACTCCAATAAGTTTATCGGCTTCTGGTGGAACCGCCAGGTACTGGTCAACCAATATGGCAGGAAAGATAGATCCAAGCTGGACTTCCCTCCAGATGGTCCTGGAGCCAGGGGCCAGGAGGATACCATTGAGGGTGACCTGCCAGAAGACGTCCTGGTAGCCAACCGCCAAGATCAGACGAAGGATAACGAAGCCAACCGCTTCCGCGACGATGACTACTACGCAAGCAAAGAATACAAGCTCGAGGACATTGAAGTGCCTGTTCTGAGCGTAGCCAACTGGGGCGGTATCCTTCTTCACCTGAGAGGCAACGTGCAGGGTTATCTCGGAGCAGGCTCTCAGCTCAAATACTTGCGCTTCATCACTGGCCGTCACGATCTCCCATTTTACTACCCCGAGGAAGTGGAGCTACAAAAGAGTTTCCTCGATGCATTTTTGAAGGGTGAAGATAAAGTCGGCTGGAGCACGCCTGGCAAGGTGCCTCCCGTGACGCTTACTCTGCGAAAGGGCAACGTCGGATTCAACGACGCTGAGAAGGAGAAGGCGTATCCCAAGAGAGAGGAAGCTGCCTGGCCAATTCCGCGAACAGATTACACCAACTTCTATCTGACGCCTGACCTTGGTCTAACAACAAATGGCTCCGGCCAGGATTCCAAGACTGTCTCATACAAGGCTTTGGGTTCCCTGGAGAACCCTCAAGTCGTTTCCTTCACGTCCGCTCCCTTCGAGCAAGAGACGGAGATCACAGGCCACGTCACGGCCCATCTCAACGTCTCAGTGACGCCCGACAACTCGGGAAACGAAACCGATATCGACCTCTTCGTGACCCTGCGCCACATCGACCCATCGGGCCAGGAAGTCTTTTACACCGGAACAGCTGGCGACCCTGTGCCGCTCGTCAAGGGCTGGCTGCGTGTGAGCAATCGCAAGGTGCACGACGAGAGCCCCAAGCACAAGTCCTGGTTGCCGCATAGAGAGTACCTCTCCACAGACGTCCTACCTGTCAAGGCTGGAGAGGTCTACGGCGTAGACGTCGAGGTCTGGCCGACAAATGTCGTTGTCGACAAGGGCGGTAAGATCGTCTTCGAGGTTAGCAGCGGCGACACCCAGGGCAGCGGAATTTTCCAGCACTGCTCAGAAGTTGACCGGTAAGTTCAAATTTGCTCAATGCTCTCCTTGAGAACTTTAGACTAACAACTCCTCTATTCAGGCCTCCATCCAAATTCTCAGGATTGAACAACATTCATTTCGGCCAAGGCCTTGAGAACTATGTCACTCTACCCGTAATTCCTCAAAAGTAGAGAAAATTGAAGCCAGGTGCTGAGTTGCAATGCTGGAATTTCTCACTCTCTATCATCAGCTGTGCCGAGCTTGCAAGTTGGTTTGGGCTCCGAGTCGCTACCCGAGCCTCCTACGTGCCTTTGGTGGGCCGGGGTCAAAATCCGGGGCCGGTGGGGGTGGGGGAGAGCGGGGGCGCCGAGGCTGGTGGTAAGTACCTTAGCAAAGAGACATTTGAGCTCCGAGAGCTTCATCGCGCACGTGTAAAAGGAATGCAGCCTGCTGCGATACAGTCAGAACCTCTCTATAGCCCAATCAAACTTCATAAAGTAAATCATTATACCAATCTCCCTGCCAGCATGAGTTTCTCCGAGCATTTCTCCCTTGCCAACATTCCGTACGGAATCGCCAGTGACGCGAACCATGCAAAAGGCGTAGTCACGAGAGTAGGGGACTCGGTCGTCTTCCTCTCTGACCTTAATCTTACAAATCCCGCGGATATCAAGTCCGCTTTGTCTCAGGTCTGGCCATTTGTCCCTCTTAATCACTTGTGAATACTAACAGCCTCAAAGCCGACCCTCAATGCCCTGGCGGCAGTAGGGAAGACCGAGCTCGGGATCCTCCGAAAGAACATTCAACAAACCCTCTCCGACGAATCGACTCTGTCTGAACATGGCGTACCGATCGCTGAGGTTCAGCTACACTTGCCAATCAAAGTGGACGGCTTCACCGATTTCTCGTGCTCCAAAGAACATCTCTTGAATGCGTCAGAGGCAGTCGTGGGCAAGGCCTCTATGCCACCCGCAGCACCATACCTCCCTATCGGCTACAGTGGTCGGCCTTCTTCGATTGTACTTTCGGGGACGAATATCACGCGGCCTTACGGGCAATATCGTGACGGAAACAGTATTGGTTTCGGTCCGTCCAGAGCGCTCGATTATGAGCTCGAGGTGGCTTGCATTATTGGGAAACCGACGCAGCTTGGAGACCGCGTAGCTGTGACGGATGCCGACGAGCATATATTTGGTCTCGTTCTGCTGAACGACTGGAGTGGTGAGTCCTGACTTTCCTTACAAGCTGTTCTTGCGATGCTAATGGAAGATAGCTCGCGATATCCAAGGATTTGAGATGAGTCCGCTGGGACCGATGAATGGCAAGTCATTCGGGACGTCCATCAGTCCGTGGGGTAAGTCATACTTTACTCTGTCTCGAAATTAAAAGAATGCTTGCTAACTTCGTTGAAGTGATCACACTCGAAGCACTCGAACCTTTTGCAACACAACCTCCTCCGAAGGATATACCCTCGCAGCCATACTTGTTGGACAGCAAGGAAAAATCGAGTTACAACATCGCCTTGAAGGCCGAAGTAGTAACTGGCGACGGGGCTACGATGGTGTGTAAGGCGCAGCTCAGCTGGATGTACTGGACGTTCCGCGACCTAGTGGCCCAGCAAACAATCAATGGCTGTAATCTCAACACTGGCGATATTCTGGCGACGGGGACGGTGTCGGGAGCCGGGGATGACGAGCACGGGTGTCTGCTAGAGATGACCAAGGGCGGCAAGGTCGGTTGGAAGACGTCCACTGGTCAGGACAGGACGTATTTGCAGGACGGAGACGGCGTGCGCATCAGCGGGCAAGCTGGGGATGGCGTGGGGTTTGGTGACTGCGTGGGGTTTATCGGGGCCGCTCGGCCGTTTGGAACAGCACAGGTCCATTTGTGAAGCGACAATGGGTCATTGGCAAGAACGAGGAGCCTCGGAACTTGAACGAGTAAGGCAGGGACGGAGTGCAGATAGGGCGAAGGGAGCCGGCATCCCGGGGAGCTCCAGGCTTGATTCACTATTATGCAGCAGAAGGCCTCGACTCGAGGTCTCTTCCATGGAGGACTGACATCGGCTTACAGTCTGAAAGGAAAGAGCCTAGGCATCTATCTGCCTTACATATTACTCCGTTGGTGCGCGTGTATCGAAGTGAAACTGCGGCAGCAGATTTGAGCGGCTCGGAGAACGGGAAGTTAATGAACTGAACTGCTCCGAGCCTTCGGCATTGGGCTTCCACGGAACCTCCCTGTAAAGGGTCCTTCTCTGGACCTAGGCCATATTACCTACATAACCGTACTGTCTATACATAGTCTTCAGATCTTACCAAGGCTAAGGGGATTTCCCCCAAAGCCCCCTTCGCCCC